>JBAMAX010004319.1:0-447389 GCA_037043745.1 Chymomyza amoena
TGCTGTAGGTGCTTTTATAATTTTAGCACAATGCGCGCCAAACAAATTTTTGTTTGTTTTATAATGTAATTAATTGCTGTTGTCGTAATTATTAAGTATATACAAATGCGCTCTTTAATTGTCTGTTTTACTCACCGAAATTGTTTACGTTTTTCATTTAGATCCAAAACGCGTGTTTTTCTTAAGGGTTTTGGTGAGCTGCCTGGCGATAAGTTGTCATCCTCCACAGATGTGGAATTGGCCACCATGGCACGTGCCAATTGTAAGTCCTCCTCCAGCATTTTTGCTAGTGCTATGACTCAAGCTTAGAATTTATTTTTATTTGTGTTTTTGTTTAAATCTATTTACAACTTAACACTACCGCGCAGTTCCACTGACAAATCTCAACTAAATAGCTTTCCATGCCTCCATTTCTATAATATATACAACACATATGCAATTTGCAGTGTAGCTGTGTACCTTCTACATTGAATAAGATCTTTTACTGAATGAGCAAGTTTGTACTTTGAATTTATTCAGACGAAAAAAAACACAATTTACATTTTCCAGCGCAACTTCTACACATACACGCATTAGATCGCACGTCCACACACTTAGGCAAAGGCGTAGTGATCTGAAACAATTTAGGGGCAAGTTTTACAATAGAGGTATGCATAAATCAAATGTTGATCTAAATAATAATATAACCGCAAAAGAGTGCGTAGTTGGGCGTAACTGCCAATTTAAATACAGTAAGGCCTCACTTATCGCAACTAGGCGGCCATTTGCAAATTGTATGGTTAATAATTAAAAATTATGGGTATGGGTTAAAACAGCTGATCCTTGAGAGATAGGGAAATGAAAAAATGTAAAAAGTTTAAATTCGCTGCCCCTTATGCAAGTTTTAACGACTCCTAATATTAAAAAAATGAACAGAACAGCGCAAATAGTTTTTAGCTCGTTTAACCGGATTTCACTGTAAATGCAATATTGCATTTATAATTTAGTTTACGCCTCGAGGTGGGCGAGTCTTAATTACAAGGCGTAGTCCAAGCTGTCATTTTTAAAAGTAAATGTTCATGGTAAATGCAAATATTTACAAAATAATACATAAAACACAGAATAGCACGTCTAAGCAATTTAAGAACAAATTTAATTTATTCACAATAACAGTCAGCCGTCTATCAAGCTTTCAAAAGCTTGTTGCTATATGTACAAAAAAATACCAGCATCAAGTTGCCTTATCTCAAGCTGTTAGGTATTTTTTAGGTTTTTATTAAATCAAAGCAGCTGAAGAGTCAGTAGTGTTTTTTTCTATAAAAAGTATTTTAAACTTTTCTAAAATAAAATAAATTTAAAAATGACTTTAAAAAGTCTTTTACCGCTTTCTATGCTGGGCAAGCGCTTAGATCACATTAAATTCATATCAAATGTTACAAATTTAAGGTAAGCGGCGTGTCGCATGTTTTGTGACGTAATGAATGCACGCTTACGCGACCCGGCGTGATTACAACATAAAATAAGACAAATTCATCATGTTTTTGCATATTATAGTAAACAACGTCAGGCCATGTCACTGCAGTCTGCACAAATGCAACGCAACTATACCACAGACAAGCAGCAGAAGACGGCGGAAGCTACAACTGCAGCCGAGCCCAATACAGAATCCGTGCAAGAAATCGAACGTCTGACCAAAGAATTAGAAACCTCCAAGGAAAAACACAATGAGCTGCTGGACAAGTACAAGCGTGCTCTGGCGGATAGCGAAAATATGCGCACGCGTTTGAACAAACAGATAGCCGATGCTAAAATCTTTGGCATACAAAGTTTCTGCAAGGATTTACTAGAGGTGGCAGATACATTGGGACATGCTACAAAGGCAGTGCCAGCAGAAAAGGTGTGTTTGAGGCTTACAACTTAAAAATATGCACAACTAATTGGCTTCTAATTCGTTTAGCTTGCAGGCAATGCAGATTTAAAAAACCTCTATGAGGGTCTAACAATGACGCGCGCCTCGCTTTTGCAAGTGTTTAAGCGTCATGGATTGGAGCCCGTAGATCCCATTAATCAAAAGTTTGATCCCAATCATCATGAAGCCTTGTTCCAAAAAGTAAGCTGCAAATAATAAACTTATAAATTGGGTATATATTAACTGCTAATTTGTTATGCCTTTGTAGGAGGATAAAAACGTTGAGGCTAACACAGTCGTTGAAGTTACCAAGCTGGGCTACAAATTACACGAGCGTTGCATACGCCCCGCCCTTGTGGGTGTCTCAAAATGTTGATGTCCGCTTAGTTTGTTCGGAGATGCGGCGTGCGTGTACGCCCGTTGATCTGGATTTATATAGCATAGCTCTCAATGTTTGCAAATTTGTTTCATGCTGCAAAATTTCCTTTACGTAAATCTATGTAAATATAAATCATTTTCCAAGTGCATTCATATTGTACAACACATTATTGTATAAATGCGCTATTAAACTAGAATTGTTTGCGAATTTAGAATTCGTTTGTAAGAATGGGAAACTGTTTCCTCTAGCTACTAAGTATACTTGTGGCCATATGTGTGGCTACAAATTTATGTCACTGATGTAGCCGCAATATGGCCACTTAAGTCTTTAACTAAATAAATTTTTTAGTTTGTTGTCAAGTGCTGTGTATATGTATTTATAAATGTGTGCCCTAAACTGTTAGGGAAAATGCGTCGCAGGTAGCCGAAAAGGTCTCAGGCTGCATTGTAGGTGGAAAATTCAATGGAAATTTGAGATTTTCTATGGCGCAGCGGCAAAGTAGGTAGTCGTTAAACAACTGCCAACAGGTAGACTACACGTACTTAAAAATTCGTGGAATACACAAAACTTAAATACAAAAGGGAATTCCATGAATGGAAAAACAGCTCCGATTTCAAGTCGTTCTTAAATGTGCAGCCAGCTCTCTTCGGCAGTTATCCTTTAGCAGTCGAGGCGAACAGTATGCGCAAGTTAAACTTAATATATTTAACCTGGTTGTTGGCGTTGCTGCATTGCGTCTGCGCCAGATTTGCGCTGATGCCAAAATTCTATGGACAAGATAGTGCTGTTATAGTGGACACGGACAAGCAAATGCCGCCACAACTACATCCCAAGCTGCGCAATAATGCGCTCTACTACAATGTGCCCATGTACAAGCTGATTAAGCCGGAATTGCTGAGAACTACAACGACGCCTGCACCGGCATTGGTAGATAACGAGCAATATCCCAGCGACTTGCTTTATATAGCCAGAAATAAACTGGGCTTAAAACGTTTGGATGAGCTACCTAGTCTTAGTGAGCTGAGCGAGTTGCTGGGCACGGGCAGTGCTGGCGAAACTATTAAATATATACGCACGTTAACTTCTAATGATCAGGGCATAGCTTTAATGAAGGCCTACTTGGAGTCGCTGGACTATGCGCAGACTGATGGCGATGATGAAGTTTCTGCAGAAGATCAAGTCGACGATGATGAAGATAAACAGGATGATGCAAATGCGTTGAATAATGAGGATATTGACGGAGACGACTACGACGAGGTGCAGCCTACTCGTTCTACAACAAGTACCACGCCAAAGGCACCAGCCGCACAGTTGGAAGGCAGTTTTATGCAGCGCGTGGGCGAGTTTATGAATAAGTATAACCTCTGGTCAGGCAGCAGCTCTACTACTGTGGCACCAACAACGCGTAGCGCGCAGCCTGTACTGTCTTTTCAACCTGTTTTTGTGGCACCAGCGGCAAAACAGCAACCACAAGCTTTGCCGCACATGCGCCCCATGCTTGTGCGTCAGCCTTTGCCCTATCACTATCCAATACCCTTGCGTCCTGCAATGTTGCCAGCAAAGCCAACTAATACACCAAGCACCACAACAGTTGCGCCCAAGACTACAACACCAGCAAGTGCACATACGGGAACCCATTTAAATTCACCTAAAATAAGTGAAGTTACATTAGAGGCTAAAGGCAGTGCTGCTGTTGCGCCACATGTGCAACAACTGGCACAGATGGCTAACATTTCGCCTCAGGTATTGGATCAATTCTTGCAGCAGCAGCCAAAGCTGGCGGAACTGGCCAAACGTGTAAGCCGCCTGCCCTTGGCACAACAAAACAGCCATGCCATAGACTCTCAATTGTTTGTGGCAGTGCAGCGAGCGCTGTCCAAAGATGAGGAGCTTAAACGTTTGCTCAGCGCTGCGCAGACTTTGAAATAGAACAACGCATCGATCAAATATAAAATAATGTAATTAGTTTATAAAATGCTAGAAATAAAGATTCGTACGAAAAAGGGGCATTCAAATTTTAAATGTTTCAATACCTCACGCAGCTGGCTTGGAAAACGGCCAGTGCATTTTCAATATTAAAGTTTTATATTGCGTTCGGTGCATAACTAAGACTTAGCGTATGGAACAGTATCAGTTTAATATTGAACGCCAAATGGGAATTCATAAATCAAATTTTAATTGTTTCAATACCTCACGCAGCTGGCTTGGAAAACGGCCAGTGCATTTTCAGTATTGAAGTTTTATATTGCGTTCGGTGCATAACTAAAACTTTGCATATGGAACAGTCTTAGTTTAATATTGAACGCCAAGTGGGAATTTCGAGTGTGCTACTGTTTAACATTGTAATAATAAATGTTGCGCCTAAGTGGAAAGCGCAACACTTTGGTAATATGTCAAATGTTTTTTCTTTGTCCATTAAATAGCACTCGGAAAGTTTTGGCAATTTAAACAAACGAGCGTGCATTAGACAAAATATAATAGTAGTAACTTCAAATATGCATTTGTTTAACAATGTATTAAATAAATGTTGCGCCTAGGCAAAAAGCGCAACACTTTGGTAAATTGTTAAATAATTAATCTTTGTCCTTAAAAATAGCACTCGGAAAGTTTTGGCAATTTAAACAAACGAGCGTGCATAGGACAGAAAATAAGTGCTTGGTTAAAATAATTTTGGAAATCCAACTTAAGACTAAACTGCACGCCGTTATGAAAGAAAAAAAGTGTAAAATTTCTACACGTGCGTTTTAAAAGAGCTGCAAACAGTGTGACCGTACATCAATGAGGCATAAAAAGCACGAATTTGAAAAATACCAAAATATCGGCTGAAAAATAATACCGCCAAGAAAATGCGCCTAAACGAAATTATTGCAAAATTTTAGGCGAAGCCTTTTTAAAGCCAATGATACTGAAACTATATTAATTACTTTTGATGCATTTCCAAAGGGGATTACAATTGGTGAAATGGAGAATATACACATAACGCTGGGCTGCCGGCTTAGATTTCTTACAAGAGGATTTGCATGTATTTTATTTGAATACACTCAATTTACACGCTTGATATGCATGTCTCTGTGGGGCGACACCATGCTGCCCCATTGTGGGTTCTCGCGATTGTGGAGTGTGCTCGCAGTATAATGCTGCGTAGCTTGGTATGATGCAGTTCGACTTTATGGTCTCCATTTTAAAGAGAGAGCAAGCATTTATAAGCCAGTGGACATTACTTGCCTGAAAAACACATACTATTTGTTTGGGCCAATGTTTCCGCCTGTCCACGCGAACGCCCAGTTCGTTGGCTTCTGGCATACATGCAGATTCAGGTCCAAAGGAGTGCAAACTTGCTTTATGGCAGTCTACGTAAACGTTTGCATTTTTGGCCGTTTATTTGCATGCGCCAATCTGCAAGCTAGTTGCGCAGTTTCAGTAGCAGGCGTCAGGAGTGACTAATAATCAATCAGTTATAAGCCTACATAGAGGCTATTAACTGGTAGCGGATTGCTTCGAACACTTTACCTTGGGGCACAACAGCTTCCATTATGCAATCACGTGAGATGCTTTTGGTACATCTCTTGTAGATACCGGCACTCATGCAGTTGAGCGTATTTTGCGGCTTTGTAATTTTGTGCATGTCCAGATCTGTCCAGCCAGACGAATGCTTGTGCGATATCCACAAATACTACCATGCAATCTTCCAGTTGACCGAAATTAGCGCTGCTTTCGGTCTGGATCTGTTCGATCGATTCATATTTCTCTTGTGAATCAAATTGATGCGTGATTACTTTCTATTTGATGAGGCGCAGTGCGATGACTCCCTCGAAAAGCATTGAAAGACAAGTTATTAAGCTTATTGGTATTTATGGTAAAGTCTGGCTCTTAACATTTACTAGAAAAATGATTATACTTATCCACCTTTAATATTTTACAGGGAAATCGCGATTGAATTCAATACTGGCAGATTTGTAAATTCTCGAAAGTAGTTACGGCGTTACTCGTTGGGCTCTATGGGCTCTACTCGATTGTCATATAATGAAGATGAAGCAATGCAGGGTTTGCCTGTAAATTTCACTGTTCTGCAATGCAGCTAATGCACTCGTTACTGCGGTCAAGATTGTTTCGATTGAAGCGCTAAGTTTTCGATGGACTATCCACAAGGGATGGCTTGTGTTGGTGGCAAAAAGATACTCATTGTGCTGACGTTGCG
Organism: Chymomyza amoena; assembly: GCA_037043745.1. Taxonomy (NCBI): domain Eukaryota; kingdom Metazoa; phylum Arthropoda; class Insecta; order Diptera; family Drosophilidae; genus Chymomyza; species Chymomyza amoena. The sequence continues at coordinate 6,466 of JBAMAX010004319.1, forward strand.
CATGCTCTAACTTGAGCGACTTGTTAAACTGTGTCGCCTTCATTAAGTACTTTGCCATCGGTTATCTATTGGACCGCCAAGACCGTCGCAGCCGTCACTTCTGTAGGACTAGCTGTTATATTTCTAGGTTTGTTCTATTGTGATTCTATTTGCGTTTTGAGATTATTATATAATTTGCCCACTGTACATTTTAGATAATATGCATACAAATTTGTCTACAACCTAAACTACATATTCTTCCAACGCGTAAAGATTCTGTTTAATACATACATAAATTCGTCAGCCATTTATGCAAAGTTTCTTCAGACAAATCATACACAAATTTGGGTCTGAGTAGGAGCACAAGGGTGTAAATACGTTCTCGATCCTCAGGGTAAAGCAAGTTATTCACAAAAGTATAGAGTTATATGGTTAATGTACATAATGTCAATGTCGCTCTTTAAGTGATTTCTCCAGCTGGGTAGAAATTCCAAGGAGGCATCTGTATAGAAGTGCATGCGACATGTACGCTTATCGATGGCGTTGCCACCATTAAACCCTATAAACGTGATTGGACCGTGTCGACCACTGAAAAAATTAGGAGCCGTACACAGACAGGACTGCCGAAAAATCATGTACAGCACCGGTGGTGACTATCATTGGGGCTTATCCTATTTTGCCTGAAGAATTTAATTGTATAATTGTGTTTCCATTTCCACGGACTACTCCAAGACGTTTTAAAGAAAAGTGACGGCTGCATTTAGCGTAGAAAAATATCTTTTTGCTTATTTTTTTTTAAACAAACTCTTCAAAACTATCATTGCCTTTGGCCATTTTATCTTTAATGATCATCTCGAAATTAAAACTATGTTCAAATTCAGCTTTTTGGTGGGATGGTATTAAACTTTATTTCTGACTCAAATAATGGCAATTATAAAAATTTGATTTTTCGTATCATGCGCTGCTAGTAGTTACCGTAGTTATTATCCATGACGGTTAGTTACGCTTTAGATCTTATTTATAATCCCAAACTTTGTAGTTTATGTAAGAAGCTTAGCTTTCGTTCCTAAGATGATGCATTGAAAATGTAAAAAAGTCTAAGACTGATTAACAAAGTTTCCGTCAGTTGGTTGGAGGTACACCAACCCTCCCGGGCCATAAACAAGAGTAGCGCCAGCTTCATAAGGTGCAGTCACCATTGGGTTAGCGCTATCTGATGAGCTGGAGGTAGACGCATCCGAATCATTGCCGTAACGCAACACTTGGCAACTAGGTAATGGCAGTAAGGGCTTCTTATGCACACACTTAGGCGGCTTAAAATAGTTATGCTTTGGAATCTGCTGAACAATTTGCATATTGGGGTCCTGTTGAAAATTCATATGTTTAGTTAATTGAGTAGCAGTTGCCAAAAATAACAAGCTTGTACCTGATAAAGATGTGGCGGCATATTATCCAAAGAGTTCTGGTAAAACAAGCGTTGCTCTTGTATGCGTTTGCCAGTTTTTGCAAAACGTTGGTTCTTATAACGTCCAACGTTGCCCTCAACCTGCTGCCATTTGTCCGCCTGTAAAAATAGACAGCTTTAGTTTTTATGGACGTTCGGCAATTTAAAATGCTCTTGCCTTATAAAAAGTAGGCTTGATACCACCAAATCTCCAAGCATCAATATCAGTGTTACGATAAAAGTCTGGCGATAAACATTGCGCGACGCAAAACCAAAATGGCTTAATATTATTAGCCAACAGCTGACGCGTACAGGATATAGCAGTTGGGTAAACATTGGTTAGTCCTCGGGTCAGACGATACATGGGTGTACTCCATTCGCAGGTTACGAGTTGGCGTTTCTGGTAGTGAAAGTTACAATTTTTGTAATCGGCCATTATGCAGTTGGTATTATATGGCATATCGAAATGAAATATACGTCCATCGCGGCATATCATGCGACTTGTATAGCCGTGGTCTTCGAATTCCATTTTGTGACCAGGGCCGGTAAAACTTTGTGGCTCCAGCATGCACGCCACGGCATAGTCTACATCCGGCAGCTTAAAAGTGCTTTTATAGAGCAGCTTAAAAACAATGGCCTGACAAACGGCTGCTATGGCCATATCTTCCAATTTGAAAACTGAATCAAAGTGATTGTTGGGATAGTAAAAGATGTTGAAAGTGTGCTCAAATCTTTTATCAAATTCAACTGTCACGGCCTTTTTAAAGGATTCAAACAACAAGACGTTGCGTTTGTACATAATGCACATGGCGCGTAGCTCTAGCATGGTGCCATCGCAAGTGGATCTAGACATATTTTTGATATACTCATCAAAGTCCCCCTTCACATGCTTCTCAAACTTATGCCGCTTGAGATTTATAAAATCTACACATTCTCTGCGTATTTCCGCGTGAATTGTTTGTGTATCGTATAGCTGCTCCGCAATCACACGAAACAACGAAGTTGCATCAGGCGCTGTGCACTTTCTGTAGTAACCATCCTTTTCCAAGAATATGTTTTCACGTTCTAGCACCGGCTTGTGGCGTGGTGCAACGCGCTGCGCCATGTTTTCCATAAGCTAAGTAAAATAATTTAAAAAAAATTAAAAGTTTGGGAAAAAAAAAATCTTACTTCTTTGTGCTGCTGCAGTGAAAATTGCAAAAAGGAAATGAATGAGCGTGTGTGTTAAGACCAACGAGTAGGCGCAGTTTCTACTCGTTGCGTTGAGCAAAGAGCTAACCAACACTGCACACTTTTTCTAGTCGATAATTATTTTGTTGTTTGGCCTGAAATTGCACAATTTATCAAATATTTGTGTGCATTTATTTATTTGCACAACTGCATTCGCTTGCTAGTGTTGTAAAGCACAAAAGTGCGCCTTTTTTTGTTTTATCGATAACAAAGATGCAGCTTTTGGTTCATACCTAAAGGCAATAATGATTTGTGCCAACTTTTAAAAAATAACAAATAAGAATGCCAGACGAAAGAGGATTCGTTGGCAATCCAGCATTTTAGGCTGAGGAAAACCTGCTTTTGTCCACGGCCAACTTTAAGCTAGAAGGATGTTGCAACTGCTTTGAACTTTAAGTTCCAAACCAATGTAGGAATTACGTATAGTGCTTCAAAAAGCAGTAAAGTACATATCTTCAAGATTGTTATGTCCCTCGCAGCTGGGGGACTAACATGCACCGTAATGGGCGTGCCGTAACTACTACGCGAGTACACTCTCCACGCGAGGGCGGCTGGAGAGCGGCAGGCCTTGTCACTGCTAATAGTAGTCGAGCTAGAGCTTGAAACTCCTAAAAATTTCCACATTTCCGGGTACGACAAGGTGTCATTCGACCCGTGGCGAGAGTCAGCCTAGCTGGTGGCCCAGGTAACAAATTAGCCCAGTCGCTAACGGAGAATCTAGGCAAGAGGTGAACTCCTAGTCTGGTGAGCCTTACCCGGTTACTGCGGACTGCATATTTCTCCGCAACTCGTGGGATATAATGGGTGATTCATTAAGACCTTTTTTTTTAATGATTTGGCAAATGCAAATTTCAAAGTAATGATGGGATCTTTATTTATGATTTCGAAAGGATATTTTATGGCATTTATTTTTTTAAATAATCTTGTTGAAATGTTGGCCGCAACTGCGTTTTAAATGGTACATCCTGAAGGTCCAATTTTCCATGACTCGTTCAAGCATTTCCACTGGTATTTCGCCAATAACACAAGTAATGTTAGCTTCCAAGGCCTCAATCGTTGCTGGTTTGTCCACGTAAACTTTTGACTTTACGTAAGCCCAAAGAAAAAGTCGAGCGGTGTGATATCTCACAATCTAGGCGGACAAGGTACGGGTCCCTTACGTGAAATTAATCGCTCACCAAATTGACCTCGCAATAGAGCTATTGTTTCATTGGCAATGTGGACCGGAGCGCCTTCCTGGTGGAACCAAATGTCGTCGAGATCACGGGCAACAATTTTAGGCAGCAACAAGTCCGTTAACATGGTCCGATAGAGTGCGCCAATGATGGCAACGTTAGCACCTTGCTCATTTTTAAAAAAATACGGACCAATGATTCCACCAGTCCACAGACCGCACCAAACCGTTGTTTTTCTTGGATGTAATGGCAGTTGGTGAACCTCTTCGGGTTGATCTTCTCCCCAAATAAGGCAATTTTGCTAATTCACGAAGCCGTGGAGCCAAAAGTGGGCCTCATCACTGATCAAAATTTTGGTCGAAAACAACGGATCTTCATCGATCTTATCAAGAGCCCATTCACTAAAACGGCGACGTGCATGAAGGTCATTCGGCTTCAATTCTTGACTGAGTTGAATTTTGTATGCTTTCAAGCCAAAATCCAAATGTAAAATGCGCCAGGTGGTTGAATACGACAGGCCAAAATGTTGCGATCGACGCCGAATCGATTCCTCGCGGTCATCGTGAACACTGTCAGCTACCGCCGCTATATTCTCTTCACTACGTGCTGGATGTGGTCGATTTGGTCGTGTATTATCAAATAATGAATACTGGGTTTCAAATTTGGTGATGGTGTTATGAATTGTGGGTTCGGTGGGTCGATTATGTTGACCATAAGTCGATCTCAGCGCACGAAAAACATTCTTTGCAGAACGCTGATTTTCGTAGCAGAATTGTACAATTTGTAAACGTTGTTCGGGTGTAAGTCTTTCCATGATGATTTGCCAATGAATGCTGAACAACTTTGCCTTTGACAGCTGTCATGGATCACACGTGATCCACACCAAAATCCCTATTGAAAAAAAAGGTCTTAATGAATCACCCTTTATTAGTAAAAAAAATACAGAACTAAAAGCGCCGCAGAATGTCACTGCGGGAACTGTTGCGAAACAGTTTGAGGACTGTGATCTTGACGGGGATCGGCCCTCATTGGTGAGATCACCAAAAGAAACTCATAACAGGAGATTTCACGAGAGGGTTGAGGAGGCCGTATAGAGGGAGTTACCCCAGACCCGGCACATGCAACCAGCACCATCGCCATAATAATAATAAATCTTCAAAATCGGCGATTAATAATAATCAAACGGACAGACGGATATGGGTATATCGACTTCTCTATTCAACCTAATCATATTTTAGGTAACTATGGGGTGTCTCCGACGACTCCTTTTATATGTTACACACATTTTCGGCTTGCACAAACTTAATATACCCTTTGTACCATTCGGTACAGGGTATAAAAATGGGCCCACAATGGGGCAGCGTGCCAAGCCGCTGTTTATATCGAACAGTTATCCAACACAGCTTTAATTATTTCGATACTTTTTAATCGAAGAAATTTTCGATTTTTAAGGTTTTTCGCTATTACCAAATATGTACCTACGTCAATTAATCAAATAAGCAGTAATTTGTTTTTGTAGTGAAAGTAGTTGAAAGCCACTTAAGGTTCCATTTGATTATTATCGATAACAAATAGTCAAAGTCAATGATTTGCCTCAGAGTTCATACATTTTCTAATTGTGCCTAAGTAACAACTAAAAATGTACAACGAAAATGAACGCGCTGCCAATAAGGCATTTTTGGCTGACAATGAGAAACCTTCACTTGAGGTTGAGCAAGCTGGTCAACCACTGATGATGATCAACTTGGAGGAAAAACGAGCCACTGAACAAGAGGCTAACGCAACTGCCTCCAACTCTGTGCCAAAGAAGTCGCCTATTGAGGTTCAGCAAGACGTTCAACCACTGATGATGGTCAACTTGGAGGAAGAACGAGCCACTGAACAAGAGGCTAACGCAACTGCCTCCAACTCTGTACCAAAGAAGTCGCCTATTGAGGTTCAGCAAGACGTTCAACCACTGATGATGATCAACTTGGAGGAAAAACGAGCCACTGAACAAGAGGCTAACGCAACTGCCTCCAACTCTGTGCCAAAGAAGTCGCCTATTGAGGTTCAGCAAGACATTCAACCACTGATGAAGGGCAACTTGGAGGAAGAAGCTGCCACTGAACACGAGGCTAACGCAACTGCCTCCAACTCTGTGCCAAAGAAGTTGTCTTACACAACACGCCGAATGAGACAAAACCAAAACCGAAAGCTAAAAAAATTCTTAGCATCCAAAAACGCAGCGGAGTACCTTCAAGAACTTAAGCATATAAACAAGGATAATTTAAATAGTAGCATGGACGTTGATACCGGCGCTAACTCCATGGAAACCGAAGACTTAGTACTGAATGAGGATAATGGGCAATCTGTAGTAGTTGCCAAGCAGAACACCTGCGAGAATGCATTTCGTGACTTTATTCTTAACCATGAAAAACTCAAAAATGCTGGCAGTCAAACAATCGAGCATCCAGCAGATGAGCCGCGTGTGCTTTCAAATTTGGAGCCAGACGCTGAACGAGAGGGAAACACAACTGTCTCCAACTTTGAGCCAAAGAAGAAGTCTAATGGACCACGTAATAGAAAACGGCGCCAAACTCGCAAGCTGAAGCAACTCTTGGCACACATATACCTGACAAATGCTGGCAATCAAACAATCGAGAATTCCGCAGATGAGCAGCCTGTGCTTGTCAATTTGGGTCCATCATTGCCGATGGAAATAGAGAAGGAAGAGGCTAACGCCTCTAAATGCCTTTTAGTACAAAAAACCGCCGTGGAGTGTCTTCAAGAACTTAAAGGCGTTAACAAAGACAATTTTATTGCCAACAAGAACGATGATGGCGGCTATACAACTCTGGTAAAAGTAGACTCTGTGCTTTATGAGGGTAAGGGAAAAACAATACAGACTGCCGCACAGAATGCCTGCGAGAAGGCATTTCGTGACTTAATTCTTAATAACGAATATCTCACAAGTAGTGAGAATCAAGCAGATAAGTCGCGTGTGCTTGAGAATTTGTCCGCCTTCGCCATGCACAAACTATTAGTTGAGTGGAAGCTTCTCAGGGACACACCGGCAGACAACGCTTCGAGCCAGCAAAGCAAACCCTGCGCAGCAGACGCAGAAGCTCCCAAGCTCAATGCATTGCCGGATGATTATGAAAACATTCATCCGGTAAGTTTGCTTTTAAAAATGCTTCCGACTGTGCGTTTTGTGGATTTTAGCTGTCTTGAAAAAGGAAAACATTATTTTAAACGTCAGGGAGTACAAATCGGCAGCAAACAATTCATAGCCTCTGGACGTTCCAAGAAGATAGCACGCTACAACGTCGCCGCACAAGTCTGCAATGATTTGTATGGAACAAGCTTTTTAAGCAAGAGTGACTAATCTCTGTACCTCTTACTTTCTTGTCTGTTAGATTTGACTGATTAAGTTATTTATTAATTAAAAAAATTCAAATATTTCGGATACAAAAAAATTGTCCAAATTTTAGTTTTCTTAACGCACGAAACCCACAATGAAGCTGCGCCGTGTTCGAGATCTTAAGTTGTGTACAAGTTTGGCCCACAAGCTGCTGGATGTACCAATGCATCAGCAGTTGCGCCAGGCTCATAAACGATCGCAATTCAATTGTTTGCTGAAAAGTACACACAAGAGCACTAAGCCCAACCAGAAAATATCCATAGTTGGTTGCGGACAGGTTGGCGCTGCGATTGCAGCTTTTCTTTTGGTGCGTAATTTGTGCAAAAATCTCGTGCTTTTCGATGCTCGTTCCGATTGGGTAAAAGCCGAGGCCTTGGACTTTCTACATGGCTCACGTTTTCTAGGTAGCCCAAGCATTACGGCCTGTGGCAATGGTGATCATACCGAGAACTCTGATATTATTATAATAACGGCTGGTGCTCGACCCTCTGGCAAAGACCGATCCCGTCAAGCAGTTTTGAGTAAAACCGCTGAAATTCTGAAAAGCTTAGTGCCCAAACTTGTTAAGCTGAGTCCCAAAGCCGTGTTCATAGTTGTCAGCAACCCTGCTGATGTGATGACTAGGTTGGTTCAGAAGTTCGGCAAGCTAGAAAAACATCGTTGTTTCTCAACTGGTTGCCATTTGGATTCTGCGCGATTTTGCTATTTTATTGCCAAGCGCCTTAAAGTGCCCACCTCAGCTGTGCACGGATATATGATTGGAGAGCACGGCCAGAGCGCAGTGCCGGTGTGGTCCAGTGTTACGGTGGCAGGCGTGCCACTTTCGCGCGTTATACGTGATCTGGGCACCAGCAAGGATACGGAAGATTGGCAGTTGGTTTTCCAGGAAGTCATAAATGGTGCCGCGAGTGTTGGCGTTACAAAAGGCTACACAAACTGGGCGGTGGCATTGACTGTTGCTGATTTGGTTCAGTCCATGCACTATAATAATGGCAGCTTTCTTAGTCTGAGCTCCGATATGTACGGCTTAAACTGCATCGACCAGCATGTGGTGCTATCGCTACCATGTGCTGTTACCAGCGAAGGCATCAGTCACGTCTTGGAGCTGCCGCTAAACGATGTTGAACAGGAAATGCTGCGCAGATCAGCTGACATATTGCTTGAAGCCCAGTGCAGAATTAATGTTTGAGGAGATCAAGAACTAATTTTGCTTTAAGCGAAAATTTGACTAGAGGCAGACCTCAAAGCGAAGTGGGAAGTATTACCTAGAATTAAATAGTTAAAAAAAAAAAAAAAAATTTATTGCGTACAGCCATTCTGATTGTTCGAATGAAACCACTTGACGACGTACTGTCAATGCGGGCTCATAACCGATCAGCCTTTCACACTACGTCATATCCTGGGGAAGACCCATCAAAATAAGATCGATGCTTTGATATCAAACAAGATCTCGACAATGCGAATCGCAAGCTTCTCAATCTCCTAATGAAATGCATCAAACGGCCACAATATTAAAAAAATATGTCTTCAATTCCTTGGATACGCTGATGACTTTAACATGATTGGACGCACCAAACGAGATGTTACTGAAGGTATTAAAAGGTCAACTAAAGGGGTCTAACCGAAAACGAGGGCAAGACCAAGTTTTTGGCGTGCTTCATTAAAGAATCACGACGTCCTGTTTCTTGAAATATAAACAAAACTATTTTTGTATAAGGTGGATGTGGGATCGGTTGCCCCACCTGACCATCCATGTTGTGTTATTCGGGTATAATCATAAGGCCGCAATGAGGCAGCACGCAAAATCAACGAGTGTACGCTGTCTGCACACGTTGCGTATATCGAGCACTTATCTAACACTTGCTAGTGTTGGAAAGCCGCTTAATGCTATTATCGATAACAAATTTGTTGCGTTTGCCTTAAAGTAGTACATAAAATACGACTTTTCATATTGTGCTTGGGTAACAAATAAAAATGTACCATATGAGTTAAGACGCTGCCAATAAGCCACTTTTGGCCGACAAGTGAGAAGCTTTTACGCGAGGTTGTGCAAGGTCAGCTATTGCCGATAATAAACTTTAAGGAAGAGCCAGCCACTGAACAAAAGGAAAACGCAATTGCCACCAAATGTGAGCCAAGAAAGTCGCGTATCAGTGCGCGCCGTCTGAGACAGCGCCAAAATCGGAAGCTGAAAAAACCCAAAAATCCCGTGGATTGTCTTCAAAAACTTAATATAGACACTGACGGCGGACTTATGGCTCCGATAAGCCAAAATTTTGCAACACATGAGGGTAAGGGAGAAACGAAAATAGTCTGTCTTTATTCCTAAACACAAATTTCGCACTAAAGGTCACAATCAAGCCTTCGCGAATCCCGCAGAAGAGCAGCGTGTGCTTATGAATTTGGGACAATCATTGCCGTTGGTAAATTTGAAGCAAGAGCTGGACGCTGAAACAGAGGGACACGAATGGTTTTGAAACCATACATCCATTATTTTCGCAGCTTGTTTTTCCTTTCTTATTTTAATGGATTTAACATTAAATAATTATAACAATTCAAAAATTTCGGATTTTAAAAAATTTTAAAAATAAATCTTCGCCGTGTTCAATGTATAAAGTTGTGTTTAAATCTGGTCCACAAGCTGCTGAATGTGCCAATGCATCAATAATTGCGCCTGAAATCCCAAATCAAAAGTTTACTGAAAAGTACAATCAAGAGCACTATGCCCAACCAGGAAATATCCATAGTTGGCTGTGGTCAGGTGGACTCTGCGATTGCAGCTTTTCTTTTGGTGCATGATTTGAGCAAAAATCTCGTGCTTTTCGATAGTTGTTATGATTGGGCAAATGCCGAGGCCTTGGACTTTCTACATGGATCACGATTTCTAGGTAGTCCAAGCATTACGGCCTGTGGCAATGGTGATCATACCGAGTGCTCTGATATTGTTATAATAACGGCTGGCGCTAGACCCAGTGGCAAAGATCAATCCCGTCTAGCAATTTTGAATAAAACAGCTGAAATTCTGAATTGTGTAGTGCCCAAACTTGTTTCGCTGAGTCCCAAAGCCGTGTTCATAGTCGTCAGCAACTCTGCTGATGTGATGACTAGGTTGGTTCAGAAGTTGGGCAAGCTTTCTAGCTTGTTTGTTGTTTTTCTAAACATCGTTGTTTCTCAACTGGTTGCCATTTGGATTCTGCGCGATTTTGCTATTTTATTGCCAAGCGCCTTAAAGTGCCCACCTCAGCTGTGCACGGATATATGATTGGGGAGCACGGCCAGAGCGCAGTGTCACTGTGGCAGGCGTTCCACTTTCATGCATTATACCAGAGTTGGGCACCAGCAAGGATAAAGAAAATTGGCAGAAAGTTTATAAGGACGTCATAAATGCAGCCACGATTGTTGGCCAAGGTAAGGGATACACAAACTGGGCGGTGGCATTGACTGTCGCTGATTTGGTTCAGTCCATGCGCGATAATAATGGATGCATTCAAAGCCTGAGCACCGATACGTGCGGCGTAAACTGCATCAAAGAGCATGTGGTGCTATCGCTACCATGTGCTGTTACCAGCGAAGGCATCAGTCACGTCTAGGAGCTGCCGCTAAACGATATTGAACAGAAAATGCTGCTTAGGTCAGCTGATATATTGCTCGAGGCCCAGAGCAGTATCAATGTGTGAGGAAGTCATGGACTCCTATTGTTTTAAGCGAAAATTCGTCTAGAGGCTGAGGCAAGTTACTTAACTTGAGTGGGAGTGAGATTTTCTAAAAATATAAGTTATCAAAATTATTTTTTATAAAAATGAAAATTTTCAATAAGAGCACTACAAAAGTTTTTTTAAATAAAACAAAAACGGATTTGTATATCAATGAAACTCTTTACTCCTGTGAAAGTACATTCGATGCCATTATGTATGGAACTCGATTTCTTTTGCATGGCCACCACGGGAGAAGTCCAGACGCTGAACCCAATTTACGACGGTTTTCAAGCATAAATCAGCCGATACTGCTGCAATTTCACGTTCGATATGCGGTACGACGAACATCAATCGTCGCTGGCTTGTTGGCATAGACCATAGACTTGACGTAGCCCCACAGGAAATAGTCTAGCGGCGTCATATCGCGCGACCGAGGCGGCCAATTGACTGGGCCAATTCGTGAGATAACACATTCGCCAAACTTGGTTTTCAATAAATCGATTGTGACATTCGTTGTGTGGCTTGTGGCGCCATCCTGTTGAAACGACATATTGTCCTAGTCCATATCATCCAAAAATATTCGTTTACCATTGAGCGGTAGCGCACCAATTCGTAATTTTTTCGGGATGAAATGACTCATGGAGTACGTGTGGATTACTTCCTGCCCAAAAACGCATATTTTGCTTAGCCAGAAATGAGCCTCATCGCTGAAAATGATTTTTCGATGAAAGTCCGGATCATTTTCAAGTTCTTGCTCAGCTCAATTCAGGAACATATGACGCTTCTGGTGGTCAAGCGGCTTCAGTTCTTGCGTCAATTTAATCTTGTAAGGATGTAGGCCAAGATTTTTCGCAAAATTCGCCACAACGACGTCACAGAGACGTCCAATGCTTGAGAACTACGTGTGAGAGACTGACTTGGGTCTTCCTCAATTGATGCGCTAGCGGCAGCAATATTCTCGACACTATGGGCACTTTTTGTCTCACTGGCAAGGGAACATTTTGTACTGTGCCCGTGGATTCAATTGTTGGCCTGGCAGGACAATAATGACGACCATAAATTGGACGTAGCGCTCTTAAAGTTGAGGCCGCTGATTCCGAATTTCGGTAGTACATTTTAGTAATTTCGACTCGTTGTTGGATCGTATATGTATGAAATGGCCAACCTTACTGAAGAGAAATGTCAAGAGAGCGGGAAAAAATATGGCGTTGTTTGCTGTCCCTATCTGTCTACTTTTATAGCGTCCCTATTGAAAAACCCGATAGTATACTTTATACAATTTCAATATTAGCTCATATATTTATGTAGCTTTAATTCATATAAAAACATATTTAAACATAATTTTTACTTTTATTTATCACCTTCATTCTGCCAACGCATAAGTACAACAGTAATTTCTTTGCTCTGAGCGCGATAGAGAGCAGCATAAAAAGAAATAGAAAAAGAGTTAAACATGTAACTGTGACGTGACGTGACGCTGCTTGTCGTTGTTGTTCGTGTAAATCTCTCATATTTTTCGCACAAGCATATTCTGTGTCTCTCTCTGGCTGAAGTCAAGTGTCAAAGAAAAGTAAAACATAAGAGAATAAAAATCAGTCAATCGCGCCTTTGACACGGTCGGTCACGCGCTGCAGCTTAATGTAAAATTAATAAGTTTACGCGTTCGAAAAAAGTGTTACAATGTTTCAAAATAGTTAGTTAAATAATTAGGAATACTTGTAAATAATTAGCTTATACGTGGCATTGTTTTAAATAAATAAATCAAGAAAATTATGTAAATACGCATAAATGTTGGCAGTGAAACTGTAAAAAGGAAAGCAAATTGAGAATTCTTATAATGATCGTGGGTGTGAAAGAGTGCACGCTAATGCAAGCAACAATTGTTTTTTACTTTTTTTTTTTAGTGCTGTGAATGTAATAAGTGCAAGCGCGTGTATGTGTGTATGTGAGTGCAGAGAGTAAAAATTTACCTCTTGGCTCTCTTTGGTTTTTTATTCTAATAAGCAGCGAAGTCAATAAGTGCAAGCGGTATGTCTATTGTGTGCTGAATTAAAAGCAGCTTGTTCTTCTTTAGTGTGAGTGTTTTTTTTTAATTTTTTGTTTTAAGTGTGTGTCATCAGTGTTTTTTTTTGTTTTGATGCCCTGTAGCCAAATTGGTTATTGGTTATTTGTAGAGTTTAAAATGTATTTTGCTTAAGAGCAAATACACAATTTATGAAAATAATAAATAAACATTCGAAAAAAATGAATGTGATATTGAGCTTTATATGAACTACAAAAGAATAGGTAATGCATATGGTAAGTCGGCATTATTTTTTATTTTTTACCTATTGGCATTTATTTTCACATTTAATATTGAATTAAACAAAATAAACGTCCATGTAAAAGTGTCAATAACCATTTACATCCTACATTTATTATAAAAATTAACGATGATAGTTGATATTCAAATAAATTATTTATAAGAACAGCTTTTTAAATTGCTACTTGCAGCTTCCTTTCTCCTTTAAGTGTCAATAATCATTTACATTCTACATTTATTATAAAATTGATATAAGAATTCCATTGCTTTAGGCTATAGTTTTTAACGTTGATATTTTATATTTAAATATTTAATCAGATTAAAAATATTATTAAATTATTTATAAAAACTCGAGAGAAATTTAAAAAATTTCGAATGAAAACTGAGGAAATTTAGTGTCGAAGCCTTTAAGCATGCTTTGAATTTGAGTTCAGAAATTATTATTTGTTGTAACTTAAAAGCCTCTAAGTTCACTTTGAATTTGAGTTCACAATCTGTCTAAACTAAACAGAAATAATTATTGGTTGTAACTTAAAAGCGATAAAAATTCGAAACTTTGTTGTAAAATTATTGAAAAATTACGATTTTAATAAGCCAACGAAATAAACGCAAACCATGCGCTACGAAGAGTTTGATCAAGCGGAGAACATAAACCGGCAAAATGCCAGATTCCGAACGATTCGATTATTTTGGTTGCTATCTTGGAAAACGGGTAAAAGTTTGATCAATGATATACCACACTTTTTAAAGGTAATAGCATTCTCGCTTATATTCCTGATACTACTCGTCTTGGTGCAAATGACTGACAAGTCGGGAGTGCAAAAGAAAATAGAATATAATCCAGTAAACATAGATAATCTAGATAAGTTCAACGAGTTGTATCAAGCGAAATCAAATGGAACTCCTCTAAAAGTATGGTTTCAACCCAATGAGCCGTTTTATAAAGCCTTAATAGAAACCGCAGTTAAGAAGCTAAATATAACAAAATATGCGCCACTTCCTATTGATATGCGTCTTAAACCAGAGAAATACTTTGCAATCGTTGAATTTAAAGGGCAAGACGTAGATGTTACCGAACCGCCACAACTACTGAATTATTCTCTACGATTTCCGGCAATGTATAAAACAGACCCAAATAAACATTGGGATCAAGATAGACATAATAGACATAAAAATAAGTACGCACGTTATCCAAGTGAAATAGATAAAACCGATTATATGGGCTTACCACCGGGCTATCTAGAGGAGGGCTTTATAGCGCTGCAACATGCTATCTTCAAAGCATATTTGGAATTAAAAACAAATCATACAAAGCTGCCAAGAATTGCATTGACCAAGTTTCCCGAACGTCGTTACGTATATAATCGAATGTTTCGTGTTATCGAAAGCATACTGCCCATACCCGTTGTATGCACCTATATATTTCATAGTTATTTGGCGGTTAAAAAGTTGACGCAGGAGAATTCTTCAGGCATCGTGAAAATAATGGGCATAAATAAGATTTTAAATTTTCTATCCTGGCTGTTGTATTTGTTTTTCGCACAATTATTGATTGCACCTCTGGTCATATTTTTTTTACATGTCGCTTGGACAATGAATTTTGCCATCTTCGAGTTTAGCGAAGCACTGATGTTATTTTACTTTCTGGCCTGCTATACAATCTCGAATGTGACGTTTCTTTTCTTAATTGCAACGGCTATACTGCCCAATCCCAAACTGGCCATCTATAGCATAATGGCCAACTTGATGACGATTATTCCCGCACCGCTTGTATTCGTTTTTCATCATGAACTACCATTTTTGGGCAAGCTATTTTTCTGCATGTTTCATAATACGGGCCTGGCATTTGGCTTACATATAATAGCAAATCTGGAGCAAACAGGTGATGGACTGAAGGCCAAAACCATGACCACACGGCTCTTCAGCCAGCAGAGTCCAAGCGTTAAAGATGTGTGTTTTATGCTACTTGGCTCAGCGGTGCTGCATCTTTTAGTTGCAGCCTATCATGCGGAAAGATATAAGCCGGACTATCTGGCACTATTTCTGCCCAAAAACGAAACTTTGAAGTCATGTTACTATCCACTGATTAGTGCGCAAAATATGCTGCAAGCCATTTGGCGTAAAGTGTCCAAAATATTTTGCTATAAACAGCTGGACCATTATTTGCCGGAAGCTTTGCCGTTTGAGCAGAATGCCCCGATGAGCGCACTAACAGCCAGTGATAGCGATAGTTTAAGCTCATTTGAGGAAATCAAAAATGCGGGTGAGTCCAGACTAAGCAGGCGTTATTCAAAAGCAGCGCCCGGGTTTGCCGAGTCGTACAGTTTTGATGAGGAAGCTGCCATTTGCAATGAACCACTAAAGGATCCAACACATGGCATACAATTGCTTAATGCTAGCAAATCCTATAAAGGCGCAAGATTTATGGATCCTATTACCATGAACATACATCCGAACGAGATCACAGCCATACTGGGCAATCAATTGGCGCGTAAAACTCTTCTTACGCATATTATAGTGGGCACTATAAAAACCACCCTGGGTCGGGTCTTAGTAGATGGCATCGATATAAACAGCAAGGTGCAGGGCACGCGTATAGCGTATTTTCCCAAGCATATAACAGTGTTCAAGGATCTGAGCGCGCGCGAGAATCTTTACTTTTTTACGCATTTGCGCGGCTGGCGTAATAATGGTCAAAATTTGAGAGAAGTAGCCAAGTACTTGGATAAACTTAATGCTTACGAGCTGATCGACGAGCCGCTCTGCAAGTGCCCCTATGCGCTGAATCGGCTGGTCAGTCTGTGCTGTGCGCTGTGCGCGGGCAAACATGCCGTGATTTGCGATGAACCCACGATGGGTCTCAGCTTGTTGGAGTGTCATCAAATGTGGCAGTTACTGATGAGCGAGCGTGACACACGCGCTATAGTCATAACCACGCGCAGCTGCGAGGAGGCGGAATTACTAGCCGATCGCATTGCAGTGCTTCACAGAGGTCGCTTGCAGTACTATGATCGTACGCATAGAGTGCTGCGCAAGTTTTGTAATAAGTATGTAATAAAAATAACACTTGACGCTGAATTGAATGCAAATGTGGACGAGGTAATGCAAATCATGCATGCACATATACCCGAGAGTGAAGTGGAGGTGGTCAGGCATAAGGGAAACGAGCTGACGCTTGCAGTGCCCTCCAGCAGAGTAAAGAGCTTTGCCCAACTGCTTAAGAGACTGGAAGAGTATATACCCCACAAGTTTATAACCATGCATCAGCAGGATTTGCATGATACGCTGATGCCCGAACGTGTGGTGTCCACGCATCGTCCACTAAAACATAATATCAAATTTTCAGAGGAAGATATTGAGCGGCGTCCCAAAAAATCTTGGTCTATGGTTTTTTGGCACATGGCACACAGAAAACTGCTTTATCTACAAAGCAGTTGGTTTATACTTATGCTGCTTGCACTGCTTATAGGAGTAGCAGTCTACTACACACAAGTAGGTGATAGTAGACATTTGCCCAGAAGAAATTTAACAGTCAGCAATTATCCACGTAGCATATCCATAATGAAACCGGGCAATATAGAGCAGAATGACTTTGCGCTGGCTGTTGCCAGCAGCTATATAGAATATCAGCAGTTGCTACTGAAGCGGCGCATGTCTGATCATCAATTTCGTTTGATCAAAGGACGTCGCACGTTGGGGCTATTTTTGCTAAATAATGAACGTGATTCCAAATTAATTATGGATACTATCTACCTAACGGCTGTGCAAATAGATGCGAATTTCTTTAATTGTTATTATAATAATCGATTATTGCATGCCGGACCCATTAGTTTGGGTTTATTACACAACGCCATATTGCGTGTCTGCAGCGATGATGATGCCGAAATTGAGGTTAGTAATCATCCGATGCCCTTCAATAGAAAGCAGCATAAAAAAACGATTATAGAAAATTTTCACAAGAGGATAATCTATGGTGCTGCTTTGGCGTTAAGCTGCTGCCTGGCCATATCCTTATTTGTGCCGCATATTATAGAAGATCAGCAGCAACTAATGCGGCAGCTACAATATATAGCTACGGGTAGTAAACGCAATTATTGGATCTGCGTTTTTCTGACAGACTTTTTGATCTTTGCGCTCTTTGCCAGCATTATTATGCTTCTCCTGGCTGTCTTTATGAAGCCTTATGACGATTTGAAGCTAAATGGCGCCACTTTCCTGGAGCTGCTGTTTTTTGGCGCTGCAGTGCTGCCCTTTGTTTATGTTATATGCGAGCATTTTGAAAAAATCGTTCATGGATTATTTGTTGTACTGGCCATTTTGATAAATACCAGTTTTACGCTGGGCTTAACCGTGCCCTATATGCCAAAAACGCTCTATATGAAGGATATGACAAATATATTATATATGTTCCATTGGTCACCAGCCATGACCATGTATTTGTCCATACGGCAATTGCGTCTAATCAATATGGTGTCTAAAGCTTGCACAGATAAAGACTGTCAAACGCATGGATATCTGAATTTCAATAGACCTGGCATAGCCTTTAATATAATCATACACCTCATACAATTTATAGTCTATTTCAGACTATTACTACGTGCTTGGCCTTTTAACTATGCCTACTGGCAGCTACTCAAAGCCTGCCTCAGACATTTAATGCTAAAAAGGTGCAAGCGGCCGAACACACGCAAAACGTTAAAGCACGAGTCCTTGCCCATAGACAGCTCTGTGCATGCGGAGAGCCGCCTGGTGCGAGCTCTAACAGACGAGCAGTTGCGTCAATATCCCGTAGTGCTGAGCCGTATGAGCAAAAAGGTGGAGTGGGGCTTCTGCAAAGATGTATCAATAGCTGTCAGAAAGCAAGAAATATTAGGATTGGTTGGTTTGACTGGTTCAGGCAAGACGATTACGCTGGGCACCATAGCGGGCATATGGAAACCCGATTTAGGTAGCGTACGCTACTATGGCCGAAATGTGCATGGATATAAAGTACAAAGTCAACTGCCCATTGGTTATTGTTCCAATAAAAATGCGCTCTTCGGCTATATGACCATGAAGCAAATAGTTAACTATTATTGTGCGCTGCATGGACGTTCGGAGCATTATCGCCAGGAAGTGGTTACCGAGCTGATGGCGCAGCTTAGAATTAATCAGATTTGGGATAGGCCCATACCGCACATGATACCTGCTGAAAAGCGTAAGCTTTGTATTTTGTTGGCCATTATAAGCGCGCAGGATACGATACTATTGGATGATCCTACACGTGGTGTGGATGCTAGAGGGATTGATCATATTTGGCAAATGATTAAATTACTGCAAAGAGCGGGCTATACTATTATAATAGCCTCGGATCGTATAAACGAGTGCATGAATATATGCGATCGTCTTGGTTTCTTTTCATGCGGCCGTTTACTTACTATGGACAAAACGACTCATTTAAAGAAAAAGTATTCCCGAGGTTTCTATATAATCATTTATCTAAGAAACTATACTAAAGAGGATGACGATGAAGACAATTGGTCGGGTTTGGTTGATACAAGCGTGCTGTCCGCGGAGCCATCTGTTATTTCTTCCGTAAGTGCACCAAGAAGTGATAGTTCTTCCGAAGACGAACAAGCAAAAACTGGAAGAGAAGAAAGGGAGTCAAAAATTAAGGAATGCATAAAGAGAGCGCCGCTTTATGAACATCTTCAAGATTTTATGCGTGAACTGCTACCAAAATTATCTTTACGAAATGAATTTCGCAACTATTTGGTTTACTATGCACCCTTACGAAATACAACACTATCGGAAATTTTCGAATTATTGGAGGGTATAAGAGGGCATTTCGAGATACTTGATTACAAGATCAAACGTTCATCGTTCTATGATTTCTTTACAGAATTAACCATGCAGCGATCACGACAGTGGCATGGAGATTATTAAAAAAAGCCGTGCGGTATCAAACAAATAATAAATTGTTATATAATACAAAAAAAAACTTGTACAAAATACAAACTTACACTCGAATATAACAACAGCTGTTATTTTATTTCAAACTATGAGAAAAAACTATAATATTAGTTAATATTTTTACTACTTAGTCCATAACAAAAAGAATAAGTAAACTAGTGTGTTAGCTTAAGCAGTTGAGCAACTCGAAGAACGAGGCATAAAAGCAAAAGTGCCAGTCTAACCAGCAACAACATTCAGCTGTTTCCGAGCTTAAAAGCTTTGCTTAAGTGCAGCTTTTATACATTGGGCTGAGCTTAGACTTAACCTATGCAGGTGAGATATTGATATATTTATTTATTAGTTAACTAACAATATTATTATCTCGAGAAAATAAATAGGAGTGCATGCAAATGTTGAGGGAAGCAATATGATATAGTTTGGTATAGTGCTTGGGAACTCTAACAAACTTCTGAATGCCAAATTTAGTTTTCTGATGCATTTAGAACTTTTTGTTTTTTCGAGGTCCTCTGAAACATGCCTAAATGAGCTACATATTTATAAGCCCCGATATCGAGAAACTTGTCTCCTGTTGGATAATAAGGGATCTTATATGAAAGTTTCGTAGCTCTAGCTCTTACAATCTTTGAGATCCAGGCGTTCATGTAGACAGAAAAGTGGATGGACGGACATGGAACTTTTGGACTCAAAAGTGGGTAATTTGTTTAGGAAAAAAGATTTTTTTATTAGTTTGCAGCTCGATTCAAACTTGCAAACTGTCTTCTTTCACGTTCATTGTGATCTTCACGTTCGTGGACAGTACGATTAGATTGATAATTAATTTGATTTGTTGCATTTCTTCCAATTGAAATACATCATGCATTGATCGATTAGAAGAGGCATTCCCAATTGTCCTAATGCTTTATAAGCCTTCTTATAATATGAATTTAAGCATCATTGTAAACTTCCGGCGTAAATTCCATCACTGGATTATGTTTTGTTTGAAGTACTTGAAACAAAATATCTACTGATAAATAAATAATCTTGATATTTTATCCACAATTCAGGTGGATTTGATAGAAAACATGTTGTCAAAATAATCACAAATAGAAGACGTATTTGATATGGATGAGCAGTAATAGCAGCATCTGCTAAAGTTTGATCCCAGTGCAAATAATGTTTGAACAAATTCCGACGCAAAAAGAGGGGTGTTATAAGTTTGACGTGTCTGTTTGTCTGTCTATGGCATCGTACCTCCCGAACGCATGCAGTGATTTCAATTTAGTTTTTTTTGTATTAAAGGTGAATTATGTGCGAGTGTTGTTAGACATGTTTGATGAAAATCGGTTGAGCCGTTTAAAAGTTGTGGGGAGTAAAAGTGGGGAGAAAATCATCAACTTTGTCCGATTGGCTTAAAATTTGGTCCTATTGTAGCTGACGACGCCACTGATTCTAATCTGAGGTTATTTTTGCTCTATCTCTTTGCGTTTAGAAGTTATGGCCATTTGAAGTTAAAAACATACACTTTGTCCGATTGGCTTAAAATTTGGTCCTATTGTTGCTGACGACGCCACTGATTCGAAAATGTGGTTATTTTTGCTCTATCTCTTCTCGTTTAGAAATATGGCCATTTGAAGTTAAAAGCATCAACTTTGTTCGATTGGCCTAAAATTTGGTCCTATTGAAGCTGACGACGCCACTGATTCGAAAATGTGGTTATTTTTGCTTTATCTCTTCTCATTTAGAAGTTATGGCCATTTGAAGTTAAAAACATCAACTTTGTCCGATTGGCTTAAAAATTGTCTGTCTGTCTGTCTGTGGCAACATAACTCCCGAACGCATGCAGTGATTTCAATCATAATAATTTTGTATTAAAGGTTATGTGCGAGTGTTCGTAGACATGTTTGATGAAAATCGGTTGAGCTGTTTAAAAGTTGTGGGGAGTGAAAGTGGGGAGAATGCGTAAAAAAAAGCAATCGAGCTTGACCTTAAATGTAATCTATACCTTAACAAGAATCTAAATTATAGTAAGTATATTATAATATACTAAAGTCTAACTTAACCTAGCCTACCTATAAAAAGTATGAAATAAAAAATTAAATTAAAAATTTAAAAAACCCCCGAACTTAAGTAATTTTCATTTAAAAAGTAAAAAATAATAAAAGAAACTTAATGTTAAAGTACCTAAGAATCTATTAATAATTCTAAAAAAAATACGTCGCGTTGGGGGACCGCTCCTAAACTAACAATTTAAATACAAATAGTCTAATTAAGCAACAAAGATTAACTAAAAAACCAAATTTAGAAAATACTTCAAAACTTTCATAGAATTACTTCAAAAAATTTGCATTTACAAACACTCACTTTCCGGGCTGCTCTATCGACAAGCCAGCGGAGAGCAGCCCTCTGCCAAACATGACTGGTATCCTCCCAAATCTGGTTACTTACGACAAGGTTGAATGGGCCATACATAGTTTCAAACCATACAAAGCGCCGGGACCAGACAATATTATCCCAGCGCAACTACAACACGAGGGAAAATGTGTCATACGATGGGTTACGGATATTTTCACTAGAGCCATAGCCACAGGGATCATCCCTAACTACATATGCTGATGACGTTGCAGTTTCCTTCTCGGGCAAATACCCACAAGCTCTCTGCGAGCGTATGACCTACGTTCTGCGCACGCTCTCAGAATGGGCCACGACTAGTGGATTGGTTGTAAACCCAAATAAGACGGAGCTTATGCTCTTTACCAGAAAAGATAAACTTCCTTCTCTCATAAATCCCAAGCTAAACGGTACGACCTTACCATTTAGCGACTCAGCCAGATATCTCGGTTTAGTACTAGATAGCAAACTAGACTGGAACCTAAGCACAGAGGATCGAAGAAAAAAGGCTACGATCGCCTTATACACTTGTAAGAAAGCCATTGGACTTACATGGGGCATGTCCCCAAACATAGTCCACTGGCTGTACACTGCCATTGTTAGACCCATACTCATGTATGGGGTCTCGATCCGGCGGCCTACCTTAGAAAAGGGGACTAATCTTAAAAAGTTAAGTAAGGTTCGGTTAGTGGTGCTTAGATGCAATTTTAAACCTCCTACCACTGAACAAGGTAGGGAAACAACAAGCCATTCTATCACCTTTACGCATGAGAGAGGCGAAAAAATGGAATGATCAAGATTTTGGTCATGCGAAGATTCTGAAAGGGAACCCACTTATCTCCGAAAGTACAGACTACTGCATACCGCAGGAACATTTTACGAGTAACTTCAGAGCCTATATTCCAACCAGAGAGGAGTGGAATACTGGGGTACCAGGCCCAGCAGGCTCGATAAAGGTATACACGAACAGTTCCAAGCTAGACGACCGTGTAGGGGGAGGCGTCTACGTCGTGGATTTCGACATAAGAATTGCTTTTCGGCTCCCGGACCACTACAGTGCTTTTCAGGCAGAGGTCACAGCAATCCGGGAGGCTTTAACAACAATAAAAAACCTACAAGTTCAAGATATCTACATCTGTATATATTCGGGCAACCGAACGGCTATTAAGTCCCTAGTTTCGATAACTTCGTGTATGAAGTCAGTGAATGACTGCCGCTTGTCTCTAGGGGAGATGGCTGAGCAGCTTTCAATTCACCTGATATGGGTCCCAGGACCCATAGGATGAACTGGCTAGAAAAGGAACAACCAGCATCTTCCTTCAAGACAAGGAGGGCCTGGGTATACCCATGGAATACGAAACTTTTTCGCTCTCTGTGCAAATAAAACTTGGAAACGGATATCGAACACGTGTAGAATCTCGCGGCAAACCTGACCGACATAATGCACTAAAAGAACCAAAAAACTTTGCTGTCTGAATAGAGCCCATTGCTCATCTGTTATCCGTGCCATTACGGTACACTGGTTGGTAGGAAACAACGCATCCCTGACTTCTGTAGAAGCTGTGGGTTGGAATACTTGAAACGTAAAATGATTTTAAATTTAAACCCAACTGAGTCGACTGTGCTTATTTTGTTGACAGAAGCGTCTTCACAAAATTTGAAATTTTTTTCTTGTTTTATTAGTTTGGCATTTAATAATTATAAAAATTATAAATTTCGGCTTTTAAAATTTTTTAAAATTTTAGTTTTCTTAAAACAAAAGTTCTACAATGAATGCGCTTATAAATCTGCGCCACGTTCCAGGCTTAAATATAGTCCATAAGCTGCTTGTTGTAGCAATGCATCAGCAGTTGCGCCAGGAATCCCAATTCAATGGTTTGCTGAAATGTACACACAAGAGCACTAAGCCCAGTCAGAAAATATCCATAGTTGGCTGCGGCCAGGTTGGCTCTGCGATTGCGGCGTTTCTTTTGGTTCGTAATTTGAGCAAAAATCTCGTGCTTTTCGATGCTTCTTACGATTTGGCAAAAGCCGAGGCCTTGGACTTTCTACATGGATCACGATTTCTAGGTAGTCCAAGCATTACGGCCTGTGGCAATGGTGATCATACCGAGTGCTCTGATATTGTTATAATAACGGCTGGCGCTAGACCCAGTGGCAAAGATCAATCCCGTCTAGCAATTTTGAATAAAACAGCTGAAATTCTGAAATGTGTAGTGCCCAAACTTGTTACGCTGAGTCCCAAAGCCGTGTTCATAGTTGTCAGCAACCCTGCTGATGTGATGACTAGGTTGGTTCAGAAGTTGGGCAAGCTAGAAAAACATCGTTGTTTCTCAACTGGTTGCCATTTGGATTCTGCGCGATTTTGCTATTTTATTGCCAAGCGCCTTAAAGTGCCCACCTCAGCTGTGCACGGATATATGATTGGGGAGCACGGCCAGAGCGCAGTGCCGGTGTGGTCCAGTGTCACTGTGGCAGGCGTTCCACTTTCATGCATTATACCAGAGCTGGGCACCAGCAAGGATAAAGAAAATTGGCAGAAAGTTCATAAGGACGTCATAAATGCAGCCACGGTTGTTGGCCTTGGTAAGGGATACACAAACTGGGCGGTGGGATTGACTGTCGCTGATTTAGTTCAGTCCATGCGCGATAATAATGGATGCATTCTTAGCCTGAGCACCGATATGTGCGGCGTAAACTGCATCAAGGAGCATGTGGTGTTATCACTACCATGTGCTGTTACCAGCGAAGGCATCAGTCACGTCTTGGAGCTGCCGCTAAACGATATTGAACAGAAAATGCTGCGTAGGTCAGCTGATGTATTGCTCGAGGCCCAGTGCAGTATCAACGTGTGAGGAAGTCATGGACTCATATTATTTTAAGCGAAAATTTGACTAGAGGCTGAGGCAAGTTATGATTGGGGAGCATGACAGTTCATTGTCTTAAGTGGAACGTCAACAAACATTACTTGAAAGATTTCGATTTTAAAACGAAGACTAAATATATTTAATTTTCGCTACGATTCAAAGCTATGAATATTTTTTTATTTAATCAAAGGTTTCTTAAATAGCCTGGGGAGTCAATATGTTGCCCCTCCCTTCCATGGCAATATTGCTATTTTTTCGAGTTTTGGCGAATCGCTGCCTTTTATAGTATTTGCATTGTGACCATCTAAAATTACACAGCCACACAAAATACTAGGGGGACCCGCCCAATGCCTTGGACGGTTGCAGCCGGGAAATCCCGACTTTACTTTCCTTAATTTCAACCGGCGCATAAATTTTGAATCCTCGAAAAGTAAAAAGATTTAATGTAGCCTTTGAAAATTTATTTACTTATATCTTGTTTTTAGTGGGACACCTCAATTTCGACTTAGCTGCCTCCAACCGATTTTTGTCCTTTACCTTTGGTTTTAAGTATCTCGGGTCGCTGAAAACGCATTTCAGTGAGCATATTTGGCGGTTAAAGAAAAGAGGGGAAACCATTTTACAAAAAATGCATCGAAACCTCTACATCAATATTGATTGGCTCGAAGACAAGCTTTAGCGCGAAAAAGAATTGAATTATTGGTTTTTTTTAATCAAATTTATTTTTTGGGTAAAGTCGTTCTGATTGTTCAATGAAGCCACTTGACGACGTACTGACGGTGCGGAATCTGACCCAGTAAGTTCATTATCGACCAACTCTTCAAACTTCGCAACCATCAAAATCAGATCTTCGCATGCCACTTTTTTGTAGACTACACCTCTTCTTACGATAGTCCACTATAAGATCGTCTAATAATAATTTAATACTACTTTGCACAATGCCGATAGGATATTACCTCTTTGATTCTTTTTGGAAGCTCTTCAATCTCTGAATGAAATGCATCAAATGCATCAAACGTGCACAATATTGAAAAACTCCAGCTCCTTGGATACGACGGTGGCTTTAACATGATTCGTCGCACCAAACGTGAAGTCACTGTAGCTCTTAAAAGAAGGTCAACTATAGCGGGTCTAGCGAAAAAAGAGGGCAAGACCATGTTGTTAGTGTAAGCCAGTAGAAAATCATGAAGCTGACTGCAGGGAGCTATAACTTCGTAAACTTAACATGGACGCTGATGGCGGTTTTGTGGCTGCGGTAAACCAAGACTTTGCACCACATGAGGGTAAGGGACTATCGAAAGTGGCTGCCAAGCAGAATAGCTGCGAGAAGGCTTTTCATGGCTTTATTCCTAAGCACGAATTTCTCACCAAATGTTACAATCAAGCGTCCCCGAAAACCGCAGATGAGCAGCTTGTGCTTATGAATTAGGGACAGTCATTGACGTTGGTAAATTTGAAGCAATATCTGGGCGCTGAATCGGAGAGACTCGAATAACTTTGTAACCATGCAGCAAATAACGTTGGCATTTTTTTTTTCCTTCCAAAAAATTTAAATATTTCGGATTTCTAAATTTTAGTTTTCTTAAAACAAAAGCTCCACAATGAATGCGCTTATAAATCTGCGCCACTTTCAAGGCTCAAATGTAGTCCATAAGCTGCTGGAAGTACCAATGCAATAGCAGTTGCGACAGGAATCATAGTTCAATGGTTTGCTGAAGAATACACACAAGAGCAATACGCCCAGCCAGAAAATATCCATAGTTGGCTGCGGACAGGTTGGCTCTGCGATTGCGGCTTTTCTTTTGGGGCGTAATTTGAGCAAAAATCTCGTGCTTTTCGATGCTCGTTACGATTGGGCAAAAGCCGAGGCCTTGGACTTTCTACATTGCTCACGTTTTCTAGGTAGCCCAAGCATTACGGCCTGATATTGTTTCTCAACTGGCTGCCATTTGGATTCGGCGCGATTTTGCTATTTTATTGCCAAACGCTTTAAAGTGCCAATCTCAGCTGTGCAGGGATATGTGATTGGGGAGCACGGCCAGAGCGCAGTGCCGGTGTGGTCCAGTGTCACTGTCGCCGGCGTTCCACTTTCATGCATTATACCTGAGCTGGGCACCAGCAAGGATAAGGAAGATTGGCAGATGGTTTTCCAGGAAGCCATGAAGGGTGCCGCGAGTGTTGCCGTTACAAAAGGCTACACAAACTGGGCGGTGGAATTGACTGTTGCTGATTTGGTTCAGTCCATTCGCTATAATAATGGATGCATTCATAGCCTGAGCACCGATATGTGCGGCGTAAACTGCATCAAGGAGCATGTGGTGCTATCGCTACCATGTGCTGTTACCAGCGAAGGCATCAGTCACGTCTTGGAGCTGCCGCTAAGCGATATTGAACAGAAAATGCTGCTTAGGTCAGCTGATATATTGCTCGAGGCCCAGTGCAGTATCAATGTGTGAGGAAGTCATGGACTCATATTGTTTTAAGCGAAAATTCGTCTAGAGGCTGAGGCAAGTTACTTAACTTGAGTGGGAGTGAGATTTTCTAAAAATGTTAGTTATCAAAATTATTTTTTATAAAAATGAAAAAAAAAATAAAGGGTTTTTCAATAAGAGCACTACAAAAGTTTTTTTAAATAGAACAAAAACGATTTGTAAATCAATGAAACTCTTTACTCCTGTGAAATTACATTCGATGCCATTATGTATGGAACTCAATTTCTTTTGCATGGCCACCACGGGCACGCTTGCAAAAGTCCAGACGCTGAACCCAATTTTTGACGGTTTTCAAGCATAAATCAGCCGATACTGCTGCAATTTCACGTTCGATATTCGGTACGAAGACTTGACATAGCCCCACAGGAAATAGCCAGGACTGCTCCATTTCGTGAGATAACACGTTCACCAAACTTGGTTTTCAATAAATCGATTGTGACATTCGTTGTGTGGCTTGTGGCGCCATCCTGTTGAAACGACATATTGTCCTAGTCCATATCATCCAAAAATATTCGTCTACCATTAAGCGGTAGCGATTCCCATTCACAGTAACGTGCCGGTCCTGATCATCACGGAAGAAGCACGGCCCAATGACACAAATCTGTAATTTTTTCGGGATGCAATGGTGACTCATGGAGTACGTGAGGATTACTTCCTGCCCAAAAACGCATATTTTGCTTAGCCAGAAATGAGCCTCATCGCTGAAAATGATTTTTCGATGAAAGTCCGGATCATTTTCAAGTTGTTGCTCAGCTCAATTCAGGAACATATGACGCTTCTGGTGGTCAAGCGGCTTCAGTTCTTGCGTCAATTTGATCTTGTAAGGATGTAGGCCAAGATTTTTTCGCAAAATTCGCCACAACGACGTCACAGAGACGTCGAATGCTTGAGATCGACATGTAAGAGACTGACTTGGGTCTTCCTCAATTGATGCGCTAGCGCAGCAATATTCTCGACACTATGGGCACTTTTTTGTCTCACTGGCCACTGATTCCGAATTTCGGTAGTAAATTTTAATAATTTCGACTCGTTGTTGGATCGTATATCTATCCATGATGAAATGGCCAACCTTACTGAAGAGAAATGTCAAGAGAGCGGGAAAAAATATGGCGTTGTTTGCTGTCCCTATCGGTCTACTTTTATAGCGTCCCTATTGAAAAACCCGATAGTATACTTTATACATTTTCAATATTAGCTCATATATTTATGTAGCTTAAATTCATATAAAAACGTATTTAAACATAATTTTTACTTTTATTTATCACCTTCATTCAACAGTAATTTCTTTGCTCTGAGCGCGATAGAGAGCAGCATAAAAAGAAATAGAAAAAGAGTTGAACATGTAACTGTGACGTGACGTGACGCTGCTTGTCGTTGTTGTTCGTGTAAATCTCTCATATTTTTCGCACAAGCATATTCTGTGTCTCTCTCTGGCTGAAGTCAAGTGTCAAAGAAAAGTAAAACATAAGAGAATAAAAATCAGTCAATCGCGCCTTTGGCACGGTCGGTCACGCGCTGCAGCTTAATGTAAAATTAATAAGTTTACGCGTTCGAAAAAAGTGTTACAATGTTTCAAAATAGTTAGTTAAATAATTAGGAATACTTGTAAATAATTAGCTTATACGTGGCATTGTTTTAAATAAATAAATCAAGAAAATTATTTAAATACGCATAAATGTTGGCAGTGAAACTGTAAAAAGGAAAGCAAATTGAGAATTCTTATAATGATCGTGGGTGTGAAAGAGTGCACGCTAATGCAAGCAACAATTGTTTTTTACTTTTTTTTTTAGTGCAGTGAATGTAATAAGTGCAAGCGCGTGTATGTGTGTATGTGAGTGCAGAGAGTAAAAATTTACCTCTTGGCTCTCTTTGGTTTTTTATTCTAATAAGCAGCGAAGTCAATAAGTGCAAGCGGTATGTCTATTGTGTGCTGAATTAAAAGCAGCTTGTTCTGCTTTAGTGTGAGTGTTTTTTTTTAATTTTTTGTTTTAAGTGTGTGTCATCAGTGTTTTTTTTTGTTTTGATGCCCTGTAGCCAAATTGGTTATTGGTTATTTGTAGAGTTTAAAATGTATTTTGCTTAAGAGCAAATACAAAATTTATGAAAATAATAAACAAATATTCGAAAAAAAGAATGTGATATTGAGCTTTATATGAACTACAAAAGAATAGGTAATGCATATGGTAAGTCGGCATTATTTTTTATTTTTTACCTATTGGCATTTATTTTCACATTTAATATTGAATTAAACAAAATAAACGTCCATGTAAAAGTGTCAATAACCATTTACATCCTACATTTATTATAAAAATTAACGATGATAGTTGATATTCAAATAAATTATTTATAAGAACAGCTTTTTAAATTGCTACTTGCAGCTTCCTTTCTCCTTTAAGTGTCAATAATCATTTACATTCTACATTTATTATAAAATTGATATATGAATTCCATTGCTTTAGGCTATAGTTTTTAACGTTGATAATTTATATTTAAATATTTAATCAGATTAAAAATATTATTAAATTATTTATAAAAACTCGAGAGAAATTTAAAAAATTTCGAATGAAAACTGAGGAAATTTAGTGTCGAAGCCTTTAAGCATGCTTTGAATTTGAGTTCAGAAATTATTTTTTGTTGTAACTTAAAAGCCTCTAAGTTCACTTTGAATTTGAGTTCACAATCTGTCTAAACTAAACAGAAATAATTATTGGTTGTAACTTAAAAGCGATACAAATTCGAAACTTTGTTGTAAAATTATTGAAAAATTACGATTTTAATAAGCCAACGAAATAAACGCAAACCATGCGCTACGAAGAGTTTGATCAAGCGGAGAACATAAACCGGCAAAATACCAGATTCCGAACGATTCGATTATTTTGGTTGCTATCTTGGAAAACGGGTAAAAGTTTGATCAATGATATACCACACTTTTTAAAGGTAATAGCATTCTCGCTTATATTCCTGATACTACTCGTCTTGGTGCAAATGACTGACAAGTCGGGAGTGCAAAACAAAATAGAATATAATCCAGTAAACATAGATAATCTAGATAAGTTCAACGAGTTGTATCAAGCGAAATCAAATGGAACTCCTCTAAAAGTATGGTTTCAACCTAATGAGCCCTTTTATAAAGCCTTAATAGAAACCGCAGTTAAGAAGCTAAATATAACAAAATATGCGCCACTTCCTATTGATATGCATCTTAAACCAGAGAAATACTTTGCAATCGTTGAATTTAAAGGGCAAGCCGTAGATGTTACCAAACCGCCACAACTACTGAATTATTCTCTACGATTTCCGGCAATGTATAAAACAGACCCAAATAAACATTGGTATCAAGATAGACACAATAGAGGTAAAAATAAGTACGCACGTTATCCAAGTGAAATAGATAAAACCGATTATATGGGCTTACCACCGGGTTATCTAGAGGAGGGCTTTATAGCGCTGCAACATGCTATCTTCAAAGCTTATTTGGAATTAAAAACAAATCATACAAAGCTGCCAAGAATTGCATTGACCAAGTTTCCCGAACGTCGTTACGTATATAATCGAATGTTTCGTGTTATCGAAAGCATAGTGCCCATACCCGTTGTATGCACCTATATATTTCATAGTTATTTGGCGGTTAAAAAGTTGACGCAGGAGAATTCTTCAGGCATCGTGAAAATAATGGGCATAAATAAGATTTTAAATTTTCTATCCTGGCTGTTGTATTTGTTTTTCGCACAATTATTGATTGCACCTCTGGTCATATTTTTTTTACATGTCGCTTGGACAATGAATTTTGCCATCTTCGAGTTTAGCGAAGCACTGAGGTTATTTTACTTTCTGGCCTGCTATACAATCTCGAATGTGACGTTTCTTTTCTTAATTGCAACGGCTATACTGCCCAATCCCAAACTGGCCATCTATAGCATAATGGCCAACTTGATGACGATTATTCCCGCACCGTTTGTATTCGTTTTTCATCTTGAACTACCATTTTTGGGCAAGCTATTTTTCTGCATGTTTCATAATACGGGCCTGGCATTTGGCTTACATTTAATAACAAATCTGGAGCAAACAGGTGATGGACTGAAGGCCAAAACCATGAGCACACGGCTCTTCAACCAGCAGAGTCCAAGCGTTAAAGATGTGTGTTTTATGCTACTTGGCTCAGCGGTGCTGCATCTTTTAGTTGCAGCCTATCATGCGGAAAGATATAAGCCGGACTATCTGGCACTATTTCTGCCCAAAAACGAAACTTTGAAGTCATGTTACTATCCACTGATTAGTGCGCAAAATATGCTGCAAGCCATTTGGCGTAAAGTGTCCAAAATATTTTGCTATAAACAGCTGGAGCATTATTTGCCGGAAGCTTTGCCGTTTGAGCAGAATGCCCCGATGAGCGCACTAACAGCCAGTGATAGCGATAGTTTAAGCTCATTTGAGGAAATCAAAAATGCGGGTGAGTCCAGACTAAGCAGGCGTTATTCAAAAGCAGCGCCCGGGTTTGCCGAGTCGTACAGTTTTGATGAGGAAGCTGCCATTTGCAATGAACCACTAAAGGATCCAACACATGGCATACAATTGCTTAGTGCTAGCAAATCCTATAAAGGCGCAAGATTTATGGATCCTATTACCATGAACATACATCCGTACGAGATCACAGCCATACTGGGCAATCAATTGGCGCGTAAAACCCTTCTTACGCATATTATAGTGGGCACTATAAAAACCACCCTGGGTCGGGTCTTAGTAGATGGCATCGATATAAACAGCAAGGTGCAGGGCACGCGTATAGCGTATTTTCCCAAGCATATAACAGTGTTCAAGGATCTGAGCGCGCGCGAGAATCTTTACTTTTTTACGCATTTGCGCGGCTGGCGTAATAATGGTCAAAATTTGAGAGAAGTAGCCAAGTACTTGGATAAACTTAATGCTTACGAGCTGATCGACGAGCCGCTCTGCAAGTGCCCCTATGCGCTGAATCGGCTGGTCAGTCTGTGCTGTGCGCTGTGCGCGGGCAAACATGCCGTGATTTGCGATGAACCCACGATGGGTCTCAGCTTGTTGGAGTGTCATCAAATGTGGCAGTTACTGATAAGCGAGCGTGACACACGCGCTATAGTCATAACCACGCGCAACTGCGAGGAGGCGGAATTACTAGCCGATCGCATTGCAGTGCTCCACAGAGGTCGCTTGCAGTACTATGATCGTACGCATAGAGTGCTGCGCAAGTTTTGTAATAAGTATGTAATAAAAATAACACTTGACGCTGAATTGAATGCAAATGTGGACGAGGTAATGCAAATCATGCATGCACATATACCCGAGAGTGAAGTGGAGGTGGTCAGGCATAAGGGAAACGAGCTGACGCTTGCAGTGCCCTCCAGCAGAGTAAAGAGCTTTGCCCAACTGCTTAAGAGACTGGAAGAGTATATACCCCACAAGTTTATAACCATGCATCAGCAGGATTTGCATGATACGCTGATGCCCGAACGTGTGGTGTCCACGCATCGTCCACTAAAACATAATATCAAATTTTCAGAGGAAGATATTGAGCGGCGTCCCAAAAAATCTTGGTCTATGGTTTTTTGGCACATGGCACAGAGAAAACTGCTTTATCTACAAAGCAGTTGGTTTATACTTATGCTGCTTGCACTGCTTATAGGAGTAGCAGTCTACTCCACAAAATATAGTTATAGTAGACATTTGCCCAGAAAAAATTTAACGGTCAGCAATTATCCACGTAGCATATCCATAATGAAACTGGGCAATATAGGGCAGAATGAGTTTGCGGAGGCTGTTGCCGGCAGCTATATAGAATATCAGCAGTTGCTACTGAAGCGGCGCATGTCTGATCATCAATTTCGTTTGATCAAAGGACGTCGCACGTTGGGGCTATTTTTGCTAAATAATGAACGTGATTCCAAATTAATTATGGATACTATCTACCTAACGGCTGTGCAAATAGATGCGAATTTCTTTAATTGTTATTATAATAATCGGAAATTTCATGCCGGACCCATTAGTTTGGGTTTATTACACAATGCCATATTGCGTGCCTGCAGCGATGATGATGCCGAAATTGAGGTTAGTAATCATCCGATGCCCTTCAATAGAAAGCAGCGTAAAAATACGGTTATAGCACATTTTCACGATAACATAATCTATGGTGCTGCTTTGGCGTTAAGCTGCTGCCTGGCCATATCCTTATTTGTGCCGCATATTATAGAAGATCAGCAGCAACTAATGCGGCAGCTACAATATATAGCTACGGGTAGTAAACGCAATTATTGGATCTGCGTTTTTCTGACAGACTTTTTAATCTTTGCGCTCTTTGCCAGCATTATTATGCTTCTCCTGGCTGTCTTTATGAAGCCTTATGACGATTTGAAGCTAAATGGCGCCACTTTCCTGGAGCTGCTGTTTTTTGGCGCTGCAGTGCTGCCCTTTGTTTATGTTATATGCGAGCATTTTGAAAAAATCGTTCATGGATTATTTGTTGTACTGGCCATTTTGATAAATACCAGTTTTACGCTGGGCTTAACCGTGCCCTATATGCCAAAAACGCTCTATATGAAGGATATGACAAATATATTATATATGTTCCATTGGTCACCAGCCATGACCATGTATTTGTCCATACGGCAATTGCGTCTAATCAATATGGTGTCTAAAGCTTGCACAGATAAAGACTGTCAAACGCAAGGATATCTGCATTTCAATAGACCTGGCATAGCCTTTAATATAATCATACACCTCATACAATTTATAGTCTATTTCAGACTATTACTACGTGCTTGGCCTTTTAACTATGCCTACTGGCAGCTACTCAAAGCCTGCCTCAGACATTTAATGCCAAAAAGGTGCAAGCGGCCGAACACACGCATAACAAGCAAAAAACGCAAAACTTTAAAGCACGAGTCCTTGCCCATAGACAGTTCTGTGCATGCGGAGAGCCGGCTGGTGGAAACTCTAACAGACGAGCAGTTGCGTCAATATCCCGTAGTGCTGAGCCGTATGAGCAAACATGTGGAGTGGGGCTTCTGCAAAGATGTATCAATAGCTGTCAGAAAGCAAGAAATATTGGGATTGGTTGGTTTGACTGGTTCAGGCAAGACGATTACGCTGGGCACCATAGCGGGCATATGGAAACCCGATTTAGGTAGCGTACGCTACTATGGCCGAAATGTGCATGAATATAAAGTACAAAGTCAACTGCCCATTGGTTATTGTTCCAATAAAAATGCGCTCTTCGGCTATATGACCATGAAGCAAATAGTTAACTATTATTGTGCGCTGCGTGGACGTTCGGAGCATTATCGCCAGGAAGTGGTTACCGAGCTGATGGCGCAGCTTAGAATTAATCAGATTTGGGATAGGCCCATACCGCACATGATACCTGCTGAAAAGCGTAAGCTTTGTATTTTGTTGGCCATTATAAGCGCGCAGGATACGATACTATTGGATGATCCTACACGTGGTGTGGATGCTAGAGGGATTGATCATATTTGGCAAATGATTAAATTACTGCAAAGAGCGGGCTATACTATTATAATAGCCTCGGATCGTATAAACGAGTGCATGAATATATGCGATCGTCTTGGTTTCTTTTCATGCGGCCGTTTACTTACCATGGACAAAACGACTCATTTAAAGAAAAAGTATTCCCGAGGTTTCTATATAATTATGTATCTAAAAAAGTATACTAAAGAGGATGACGATGAAGACAATTGGTCGGGTTTGGTTGATACAAGCGTGCTGTCCGCGGAGCCATCTGTTATTTCTTCCGTAAGTGCACCAAGAAGTGATAGTTCTTCCGAAGACGAACAAGCAAAAGCTGGAAGAGAAGAAGAAACGGAGTCAAAAATTAAGGAATGCATAAAGAGAGCGCCGCGTTATGAACATCTTCAAGATTTTATGCGTGAACTGCTACCAAAATTATCTTTACGAAATGAATTTCGCAACTATTTGGTTTACTATGCACCCTTACGAAATACAACACTATCGGAAATTTTCGAATTATTGGAGGGTATAAGAGGGCATTTCGAGATACTTGATTACAAGATCAAACGTTCATCGTTCTATGATTTCTTTACAGAATTAACCATGCAGCGATCACGACAGTGGCATGGAGATTATTAAAAAAAGCCGTGCGGTATCAAACAAATAATAAATTGTTATATAATACAAAAAAAAACTTGTACAAAATACACCTTACACTCGAATATAACAACAGCTGTTATTTTATTTCAAACTATGAGAAAAAACTATAATATTAGTTAATATTTTTACTACTTAGTCCATAACAAAAAGAATAAGTAAACTAGTGTGTTAGCTTAAGCAGTTGAGCACCTCGAAGAACGAGGCATAAAAGCAAAAGTGCCAGACTAACCAGCAACAACATTCAGCTGTTTCCGAGCTTAAAAGCTTTGCTTAAGTGCAGCTTTTATACATTGGGCTGAGCTTAGACTTAACCTATGCAGGTGAGATATTGATATATTTATTTATTAGTTAACTAACAATATTATTATCTCGAGAAAATAAATAGGAGTGCATGCAAATGTTTTAAATTTTAAAGCATAATGCCCGACCTGAGGGGAGCAATATGATATAGTTTGGTACAGTGCTTGGGAACTCTAACAAAATTCTGAATGCCAAATTTAGTTTTCTGATGCATTTAAAACTTTTTGTTTTTTCGAGGTCCTCTGAAACATGCCTAAATGAGCTACATATTTATAAGCCCGATATCGAGAAACTTGTCTCCTGTTGGATAATAAGGGATCTTATATGAAAGTTTCGTAGCTCTAGCTCTTACAATCTTTGAGATCCAGGCGTTCATGTAGACAGAATATCGATAACCCAGACTTAATTAACCCAGGTTAATCTCGGAGATGTCAATAAAACTTCTTCAGATTAATCTTCACAACTCCACAGCAGCTTCAGCTGCTCTACTACTTCGCCTAAGCCAAGGCAAAGTAGATGTCGTTCTCATCCAGGAACCTTGGCTCAGCAAAGGCCAGATTTCTGGATTGAGGACAAAAGAATGCAAGCTCCTAGCAACCAAAAACTCAGGTAAAGCTCGCACCTGCATTCTTGCAAAAAAGCATCTGCACATATTTTTGGTCTCAAATTACAGTGATGGCGACAATACCGCTGCAAGTATAGAGCTAGCATGAGGCAGCCAAAGGGTAAGCTCATGCTACATAGCTTATGAGCAGAGCGATCCCCCACCACAACTGGCACAAAGCCTAATCAAAGGCAGCAAGGCCAAAGAAATCGAACTTATTATGGGGTGCGACGCCAACGCACATTACACTCAGTGGGGAAGCATTGACATAAATGCACGAGGTGAGTTACTCTTTGATTTCATCTTGTCCACACATATGCTGATGTGCAATAGAGGTAACGTACCCACAGGGTACAGAGCTGGAAAGTCCTTAAGGACCATTCC
Source organism: Chymomyza amoena (assembly GCA_037043745.1). NCBI lineage: Eukaryota > Metazoa > Arthropoda > Insecta > Diptera > Drosophilidae > Chymomyza > Chymomyza amoena. Next base: position 42,817 of record JBAMAX010004319.1, read on the forward strand.
TTTTCGGACCATCGGTATATAAAGAGACGAGGATTTCCTTTAAACAACCCTCTATAGAGAGCTTCAGGAACCCCGGCCGCAAACTGGGGCTCTTTTCAGAGATTATGGGTAGAATTCTCCCTCCGGATCCGCCAAGCGGACCCAATTCGGTAGAATTCAATAACATTCAAATCGATACCCTAACGAAAGCATGCAATCATGCTTTCAATAAATCTTGTAGACTAAGAACATCAAGGGGAAAGCCAAACCTCCCTGGTGGTCATCAGAAATTGGGCAACTCCGGCACAAGTCTCGTAAGCTTTTTAATATTGCTAAGACAAGGGATGATGTTAACTCATGGAATGAGTATAAACTCAGCCTTTCAAACGGTCTTCCTGGAAGATCTTCTGTTCTGAAATCGAAAGTACCACTGATGCCGCAAGGCTCAGAAAAGTGCTGTCTAAATGTCCGTACACGCTTGGATGCCTACAAGGATCCGATGGAAACTAGACTACTTCCAGCGAGGAATCGCTTAAACACTCACTTTCCGGGCTGCTCTATCGACAAGCCATCGGAGAGCAGCCCTCTGCCAAACATGACTGGTATCCTCCCAAACCTGGTTACTTACGACAAGGTTGAATGGGCCATTCATAGTTTCAAACCATACAAAGCGCCATATTTTCACTAGAACCATAGCCACAGGGATCATCCCAAAAGCTTGGCTTATATCTAAAGTAGTGTATATTCCCAAGGCAGGGAAAGCAACTCACTCACTCACAAGCGATTTTCGGCCAATTAGCCTTTCATCGTTTCTTCTTAAAACGATGGAAAGACTAATTGGCCTCCAACTGAGAAACACTATTCCTCAATCTCTAATGTCCGACTCACAGCATGCATATAAAAAAAGCAGCTCTACTGAGACGGCTCTACACTCGGTGATCTCTGGAATTGAGAAGTCACTTCATCAAAAAGAATTTTCACTAGTGGCCCTTCTAGTCATTGAAGGTGCCTTTAATAACGTCACACCTGAGACCATCATAGACACCCAGGTGCTTAAATGCAGAGTCATCCAAGCCAATATAGTAAGATATGTAGGTAGGGGAACACCGCAAGGCGGATTCCTGTCCCCCTTCCTTTGGAACGTCGCCATAAATGGACACTCTGCGCACGCTGTCAGAATGGGCCACGGCTAGTGGATTGGGGGTAAACCCAAATAAGACGAAGCTTATGCTCTTTAAAGTATAAACTGCCTCCTCTCATAAATCCCAAGCTACACGGTACGACCTTACCATTTAGCGACTCAGCCAGATACCTCGGGTTAGTACTAGATAGCAAACTAGAATGGAACCTAAACACAGAGAATCGAAGAAAAAAGGCTACGATCGCCTTATATTGTACACTTGTAAGAAAGCCATTGGACTTAAATGGGGCATGTCCCCAAACATAGTCCACTGGCTGTACACTGCCATTGTTAGACCCATACTCATCAGACTAATCTTAAAAAGTGAAGTAAGGTTCAGCGAACCGCCGAACTTACAATTAGTGGTGCTTAGATGCAATTTTAAACCTCCTACCACTGAACAAGGTAGGGAAACAACAAGCCATTCTATCACCTTTACGCATGAGAGAGGCGAAAAAATGGAATGATCAAGATTTTGGTCATGCAAAGATTCTGAAAGGGAACCCACTTATCTCCGAAAGTACAGACTGCTGCATACCGCCGGAACATTTTACAACTAACTTCAGAGCCTATATTCCAACCAGAGAGGAGTGGAATACTGGGGTACCAGGTCCAGCAGGCTCGATAAAGGTATACACGGACAGTTCCAAGCTAGACGACCGTGTAGGGGGAGGCGTCTACGTCGCGGATTTCGACATAAGAATTGCTTTTCGGCTCCCGGACCACTACAGTGCTTTTCAGGCAGAGGTCACAGCAATCCGGGAGGCTTCAGCAACAATAAAAAACCTACAAGTTCAAGATAAGAACATCTGTATATATTCGGACAGCCAAACGGCTATTAAGTCCCTAGTTTCGATGACTTCGTGTATGAAGTCAGTGAATGACTGCCGCTTGTCTCTAGGGGAGATGGCTGAGCAGCTTTCAATTCACCTTAAATGGGTTCCAGGACCCATAGGATGAACTGGCTAGAAAAGGAACTACCAGCATCCTCCTTCAAGACAAGGAGGGCCTGGGTATACCCATGGCCAGCTGTAAACTGAGAATACGAAACTTTTTCGCTCTCAGTAAAAGAACCATTGCTGTCTGAATAGAGCCCATTGCTCATCTGTTATCCGTGCCATTACGGGACACTGGTTGGTAGGAAACCACGCATCCCTGAATTCTGTAGAAGCTGTTGCGATGAAGAGAGGCTGGAGATGGTGGAACACTTCTTCTGTCACTGCCCAGGACTGGGCAGTAAAAGATTTAGGTTCCTACAGTCACACTTTCTAAACGATCTATCTCAGCTCTCTGAACAGAGTCCAAAATGCCTTTTAAGGTTTATTCAGGCAACCGGATGGCTTCCTCAACTTTCGTAGGGGAGCTATCAAGTGGGGAAATGTGGTGAATTAGCTCACTCTAGCGGTATCGCAAGGGCCTATCCATTGCCTAAGTTAGTTGGCACGTTAGTCCCAACTGCCGCCCTAGCCTTACCTAACCTTAACATGATTGGACGCACCAAACGACATGTTACTCAAGGTATTAAAGGGTCAACTAAAGGGGTCCAGCCGAAAACGAGGGCAGGACCAAGCTTTTGTTGTGCTCAAGTAAAGAATTCCGACGTCCTGTTTCTCAGCTGAAAGCGAGAAGTTGTGGCCAGAGTCTTTTAGGTAATTTATTTGAGTATCCGCGGAAACGAATTACCATAATGTAAGTCTTTAGTTCAAGCAAAAAATAATTCTTGCCAACAGATGCTTTTGTAAGACCCAACATGCGCTTTATATGAAGGAACCCATGCTTCCAGTCTTCTATACAGCTCTGAAGCCTGGACGGTACCCCAAACATATGCAGCGAGCACTTATCTAACACTTGCTAGTGTTGGAAAGCCGCCTAATGCTATTATCGATAACAAATTTATTGCGTTTGCCTTAAAGTAGTACATAAAGTACGACTTTTCATATTGTGCTTGGGTAACAAATAAAAATGTACCATATGAGTAAAGACGCTGCCAATAAGCCACTTTTGGCCGACAAGTGAGAAGCTTTTACGCGAGGTTGTGCAAGGTCAGCTATTCCCGATAATAAACTTTAAGGAAGAGCCAGCCACTGAACAAAAGGAAAACGCAATTGCCACCAACTGTGAGCCAAGAAAGTCGCGTATCAGTGCGCGCCGTCTGAGACAGCGCCATAATCGGAAGCTGAAAAAACCCAAAAATCCCGTGGATTGTCTTCGAAAACTTAACATAGACTCTGACGACGGACTTATGGCTCCACAAAAAACACAAATTTCGCACTAAAGGTCACAATCAAGCCTTCGCGAATTCCGCAGAAGAGCATCGTGTGCTTATGAATTTGGGACAATCATTGCCGTTTGTAAATTTGAAGCAAAAGCTGGACGCTGAAAGAGAGGGACACGAATGGTTTTGAAACCATGCATCCATTTTTTTTCGCAAATTTTTCTACATGGCTCATGATTTCTTGGTAGTCCAAGCATGACGGCCTCAGTGGGACATTTACAAACCTTTATTGAAAGAACTGGATTTGAAAATTCATTTTTATAAAAATAAGGCTAAATATAAAAAACACACTACGATTGAAAGCTAGAAAGACAGTTCTAGATTTTTAAATCAGTGGCTTCTTAAATTCCAGGGGGAGTTCACCCATTGCCTCTCCCACTCAAAGTGCTAACGACAAGGCGGCACAATTACTCCCGTTTATGGTATTCGTTCATCACAATGCTTGGTACAGTTGCAGCCGGGTTATCCCGAATTTACTTTCCTTAATTACTATTAAAATTCATGCGGTTGTAAGGCGCATTTATTTGAAAACAGACGTTGAAGGACTGTGGGTTGGAATACGCGAAACGTAAAATGATTTAAAATTTAAACCCAACTGAGTTGTCTGTGCTTATTTTGGTGACAGCAGTGTCTTCAAAAAATTTTTAATTTTTTTCTTGTTTTATTAGGTTGGCATTTAAAAATTATAAAAATTATAAATTTCGGCTTTTAAAATTTTTTAAAATTTTAGTTTTCTTAAAACAAAAGTTCTACAATGAATGCGCTTATAAGTCTGCGCCACGTTCAAGCCTCAAATGTAGTCCATAAGCTGCTGGAAGTACCAATGCATCAGCAGTTGCGCCAGGAATCCCAATTCAATGGTTTGCTGAAATGTACACACAAGAGCACTAAGCCCAGCCAGAAAATATCCATAGTTGGCTGCGGACAGGTTGGCTCTGCGATTGCGGCTTTTCTTTTGGGGCGTAATTTGAGCAAAAATCTCGTGCTTTTCGATGCTCGTTACGATTGGGCAAAAGCCGAGGCCTTGGACTTTCTACATTGCTCACGTTTTCTAGGTAGCCCAAGCATTACGGCCTGTGGCAATGGTGATCATACCGAGAACTCTGATATTGTTATAATAACGGCTGGTGCTCGACCCACTGGCAAAGACCGATCCCGACAAGCAATTTTGAGTAAAACCGCTGAAATTCTGAAAAGCTTAGTGCCCAAACTTGTTAAGCTGAGTCCCAAGGCCGTGTTCGTAGTTGTCAGCAACCCTGCTGATGTGATGACTAGGTTTGCTCAAAAGCTGTGCAAGCTTGAAAAGCATCGTTGTTTCTCAACTGGCTGCCATTTGGATTCTGCGCGATTTTGCTATTTTATTGCCAAACGCCTTAAAGTGCCCACCTCAGCTGTGCAGGGATATGTGATTGGGGAGCACGGCCAGAGCGCAGTGCCGGTGTGGTCCAGTGTCACTGTCGCAGGCGTTCCACTTTCACGCATTATACCTGAGCTGGGCACCAGCAAGGATACGGAAGATTGGCAGATGGTTTTCCAGGAAGTCATAAAGGGTGCCGCGAGTGTTGGCGTTACAAAAGGCTACACAAACTGGGCGGTGGCATTGACTGTTGCTGATTTGGTTCAGTCCATGCGCGATAATAATGGATGCATTCTTAGCCTGAGCACCGATATGTGCGGCGTTAACTGCATCAAGGAGCATGTGGTGCTATCACTACCATGTGCTGTTACCAGCGAAGGCATCAGTCACGTCTTGGAGCTGCCGCTAAGCGATATTGAACAGAAAATGCTGCTTAGGTCAGCTGATATATTGCTCGAGGCCCAGTGCAGTATCAATGTGTGAGGAAGTCATGGACTCATATTGTTTTAAGCGAAAATTCGTCTAGAGGCTGAGGCAAGTTACTTAACTTGAGTGGAAGTGAGATTTTCTAAAAAAGTTAGTTACCAAAATTTTTTTTTATAAAAATGAAAATTAAATAAAGGGTTTTCAATAAGAGCACTACAAAAGTTTTTTTAAATAAAACAAAAACGGTTTTGTATATCAATGAAACTCTTTACTCCTGTGAAATTACATTCGATGCCATTATGTATGGAACTCGATTTCTTTTGCATGGCCACCACGGGCACGCTTGCAAAAGTCCAGACGCTGAACCCAATTTTTGACGGTTTTCAAGCATAAATCAGCCGATACTGCTGCAATTTCACGTTCGATATTCGGTACGAAGACTTGACATAGCCCCACAGGAAATAGCCAGGACTGCTCCATTTCGTGAGATAACACGTTCACCAAACTTGGTTTTCAATAAATCGATTGTGACATTCGTTGTGTGGCTTGTGGCGCCATCCTGTTGAAACGACATATTGTCCTAGTCCATATCATCCAAAAATATTTGTTTACCATTGAGCGGTAGCGCACCAATTCGTAATTTTTTCGGGATGAAATGGTGACTCATGGAGTACGTGTGGATTACTTCCTGCCCAAAAACGCATATTTTGCTTAGCCAGAAATTAGCCTCATCGCTGAAGATGATTTTTCGATGAAAGTCCGGATCATTTTCAAGTTGTTGCTCAGCCCAATTCAGGAACATATGACGCTTCTGGTGCTCAAGCGGCTTCAGTTTTTTCGTCAATTTGATCTTGTAAGGATGAAGGCCAAGATTTTTTCGCAAAATTCGCCACAACGACGTCACAGACACGTCGAATGCTTGAGAACGACATGTAAGAGACTGACTTGGGTCTTCCTCAATTGATGCGCTAGCGGCAGCAATATTCTCGACACTATGGGCACTTTTTTGTCTCACTGGCACGGGAACATTTTGTACTGTGCCCGTGGATTCAATTGTTGGCCTGGCAGGACAATAATGACGACCATAAATTGGACGTAGCGCTCTTAAAGTTGAGGCCGCTGATTCCGAATTTCGGTAGTACATTTTAATAATTTCGACTCGTTGTTGGATCGTATATCTATCCATGATGAAATGGCCAACCTTACTGAAGAGAAATGTCAAGAGAGCGGGAAAAAATATGGCGTTGTTTGCTGTCCCTATCTGTCTACTTTTATAGCGTCCCTATTGAAAAACCCGATAGTATACTTTATACATTTTCAATATTAGCTCATATATTTATGTAGCTTTAATTCTTATAAAAACATATTTAAACATAATTTTTACTTTTATTTATCACCTTCATTCAACAGTAATTTCTTTGCTCTGAGCGCGATAGAGAGCAGCATAAAAAGAAATAGAAAAAGAGTTGAACATGTAACTGTGACGTGACGTGACGCTGCTTGTCGTTGTTGTTCGTGTAAATCTCTCATATTTTTCGCACAAGCATATTCTGTGTCTCTCTCTGGCTGAAGTCAAGTGTCAAAGAAAAGTAAAACATAAGAGAATAAAAATCAGTCAATCGCGCCTTTGACACGGTCGGTCACGCGCTGCAGCTTAATGTAAAATTAATAAGTTTACGCGTTCGAAAAAAGTGTTACAATGTTTCAAAATAGTTAGTTAAATAATTAGGAATACTTGTAAATAATTAGCTTATACGTGGCATTGTTTTAAATAAATAAATCAAGAAAATTATTTAAATACGCATAAATGTTGGCAGTGAAACTGTAAAAAGGAAAGCAAATTGAGAATTCTTATAATGATCGTGGGTGTGAAAGAGTGCACGCTAATGCAAGCAACAATTGTTTTTTACTTTTTTTTTTAGTGCAGTGAATGTAATAAGTGCAAGCGCGTGTATGTGTGTATGTGAGTGCAGAGAGTAAAAATTGACCTCTTTGCTCTCTTTGGTTTTTTATTCTAATAAGCAGCGAAGTCAATAAGTGCAAGCGGTATGTCTATTGTGTGCTGAATTAAAAGCAGCTTGTTCTGCTTTAGTGTGAGTGTTTTTTTTTAATTTTTTGTTTTAAGTGTGTGTCATCAGTGTTTTTTTTGTTTTGATGCCCTGTAGCCAAATTGGTTATTGGTTATTTGTAGAGTTTAAAATGTATTTTGCTTAAGAGCAAATATAAAATTTATGAAAATAATAAACAAATATTCGAAAAAAAAGAATGTGATATTGAGCTTTATATGAACTACAAAAGAATAGGTAATGCATATGGTATGTCGGCATTATTTTTTATTTTTTATCTATTGGCATTTATTTTAAATTTTAATATAAATAAAATAAACGTCCATGTAAAAGTGTCAATAACCATTTACATCCTACATTTATTATAAAAATTAACGATGATAGTTGATATTAAAATAAATTATTTATAAGAACAGCTTTTTAAATTATTTTCAATAATGGTAACTCCTCTCTTAGTATTGTATTAGTCTTCCAGACGTAGCTCTGGATGTCGATTTCCTTATACATATTGAATTTAAGAGTGTTGGTGTTTTAATAAAATTTGTGCGATTTGTTTTACATGCTTGTTTTAATATACATATGTTATTCTTTTGACTGTTTTTTGCGTGAGTGATTTATGTTAAGTTAACATTTTGTGTTCAGTCCGGGGAGTCATCCGTTAACATTATCATTTTAGTGTTGCAGAAGGCTTACATAAGTTGTGTTTAATATCAATTAGCTTCTAACACACATTAGAGTTAAATTAATGATATGTTAAGTTAACATTATAGGCTTTAACGATTGTACCAAATTTTATCAAAATCAAGACTATATCATATAGCTCCTATAGGAGGAATCGGTCCAAAAAAAAGTGTTTTATACAAAATTCGTTGTTTGTTTGTTTGTAAAGATATTTGAACTAAATTCGGCATTCAGATCTTTTTTAAGGTATTTAAGCACTGCGTCAAATTTGATCGAAATCGGTTGACTATATCATATAGATCCCATAGGAACGATAGATCAAAAAAAAAAAATGTACTGTGAGGAGTCGTTTTGCCACCTCACAACATTGTTCCGCAATTGCCAATAGGGCAATAGTAAAACTGCTTGAACTGCTTGGCGAGAGTAACGGTGAAAGCGCTCTCACTCTCACCAACACTAGGTCAAGTAAAGCGTCTTTAAGCTTGGCGCATGGTATAATAAGTAAAGGTAAAGTACTCCGAACCTACCGAAATCTTATTTTTTGTGTGGACAAAAAAGCGAGAAAGCGAAAAAAAAAACCACCCTCGTTGCTGTTGTCGTGCATAAGCAAACACACATACATATGCACATATGCATACAAAATTATTTTTTGTTGCTAATGCTTGCAATATACGCTGCACAAAATAACTGCATATGCTTAAAAACAATGCGCAGACACAACCTTCCTCATGAACATTCGCAACGAAAATGAAATTAAGAATTGTCGTGCGAGTGAAATTTCAGAGTACTTTACCTTTACTTATTATACCATGGCTTGGCGCTAAAATAATTGTTTGGTATTAGTGCGTAGATTGATAGTATTAGTTTATAGGCGTAAGTGGAGAGTAGGTGATAGCGATAGTTTTAGGTACGGCGGACTCTTTCTTTATTATTAGAATATGTAGTTATGTAGATAAACAGAGCGTCGTTTAGGATTTATAAGTATAGTTTTGGGCGGGAATTCCAGGATTTGGCGGCGATCGAGTCCCTATATAAGGCGGATCAACAGCCAAATCTGGACAGAATAGTCAGTGAAATAATAAACGGCAGAACAGTGAGTGATCAAGTTAAAGTCAGTGTCGCAGTTAAAGGCGTTTTCGTATAATAAAATGATAAATTATACAAGACAGTCGCAAAGGACGGATAAGAGATAATTAATTAGTAGCGCACCGGGTGCGACCGCGTCGAAAGTCTATACGTTTCGTGTACGAGCCACGCAGAGTATCATTGCTACCAGGTTTTACATCTGGGTGAGCGTATCGCCGTAAATGGGCGGATTAAACTAGAATTTGTAAAATCACAAATTGTTAGTTTTTAAGTGTAACATTGTTTTCCACAAGTATTTTTGCTAAAAATATTATTTTGTGTAAACTAGAGAGCGTGCGGGCTCGATTTAAGTGTATTGTGATAATTGACCGCAAAAAGGCGGATAATATAATTTTAAAACTTAAAGCAAATTGTGTATTATTTAACCCTTTGCACTCGAGCCTAAAAAGCAAAAGTAGCAACCACCACGCAAAACACTTATAACCTTTACGCCTCTCACAACCAAACAAAAAATGCCATTCACTTGAAATTTGGTACAGATGTTCGGGAAGAGTGTACCAACACAACAAAACAAAAAAAAAATCGATAATAGAAAATACTTTGCCCGCGAAATTTGAAAAGTCACATTATTTCTTGAACACACCTCGTATGTAATGGCGCAAATGCGGCGACATTCTAGTGGAAAGGGTTAAAATATCGAAAGTCTCAGCAAAATATAAATTTTGTTGTGACATTAACCCTGGACATAGCTGAGCTATCCCAGCCGTTGTTCTGGACAAACCAGAGGTCGTTACAGTACTCAAAAATTCTTCTGTTTTTGGTTTTTTATGAAGGAATCGGATTTTGTTGCAAGCAAGTGGTACAGGGTAACCCAACTTTAGGTACGACATTTTTTTAATCGCATTTGGCTTGTGATATTTGCTTCAGCAATATTGGTCAATAAAATTCAACGCATTCTTACTATGAAAATGCACTCCACCCGGAAGTAGTCATCGGGGCAATGGGACGTTGCTTCCAAAACCGGGCTATGTTCCGGTTTTTTCGGACCAGTTGGCCATACGAGGTACTAGGTATAGTGTATACATAATTGAACACAATTACCGAAATTATTAATTTTTTTTTAATTCTCACACTGACTACCAGAGCTCTGAAAGTAACAGGCAGCAACTTCTTAGAAATCTTCAAACACCATCAGACACATTAAAAGTATAAATAGCATTTGTGTGTTGTTCGGATCAGACCGCAGTAGCACTTAGTGCGAGCGAGAAACAAGCAACGACACCTAATCCACAGACACATGCGGGATACAAACAACGCCTAGATCAAATGCATATGGCGCTGCTTCTATTTTCAAGAGAGTTCCAAAAGCATACGCCCAAGTGCCACCTTCTAATGCTGCTGCTGGCCTATTCCAAGCAGTGTAAAATTTTTTCAATTATCGATAAAAAATTATGATTAATTGGACGTGTGCGCATAGACAGCGACATTATTTTCGGGTCTTGACAATTTAGACGACCCCAACATAGCCCATAACACTCTATTCAAAACTCAAACTAAAATCTTGGAGCCAAGGCCTTGAGTTGTAACAGGCTGGCATGAAATGTTAGACAGTTTCTGACTTGTTCCCATGTGCCCACATCACGCACCTAACACGACTGCTGGCGCTCTTTAAGCGTGACGAACCCAAACAACTCATGACCCCTGCAGCATCACATGATCATCATTATCAACAGCACACGATCATCATAAACTCATTGTTAACATGTGTAACCAAGTGTAACATGGCACTAGGCGCACAGCGAGATTTGGCGGCAGCCGCAACCCGCAGAGATTTTCTTGGGAATGGTTTGGTTGCAAACAAAGATGACGTCGCTTTGAGTGCAACGCCGTCCCACGCAGCGCACAACGAGCGCAAAAAGTTATTTAACAAAAATCTTTATTTGTTTAACTAATTGAAATTCAATAGGCGCACAGTGCGTGCAAGCAGTAAATGCACAAGCTGTCAACTTCGCTTCTATAAAATTTTCCCAAATAAATGGAAAGTTCTTAACCCCTGGAGCGCATTTCCATCTGCTGTTGTTTTTTTGTTTGTTTTGATAGCATAATATTGACTAGGTCAACAGCAGTCAGCAGGCAGTGTGCGTGTCAGATTTTTCCAGCATGTGTGCCTCAAAAGATCATGCCACATGCTGCAGGCAGGCAGGCAGGCCTTATCGTTAAGGTTTCAAATGCTGAAAGGTTATCATAAATTTCGGTGAAAGGTCAAAATTTTTTACGACTGTGCACAGACTTTAGGCAGCTAGTGTGCTGCTTTCGAATGCTGCTCGCCTCATGAAATGCTACACATTTACATGTTTTAACTCTTTCGGAGGAACTAGTTCGCCAGCTGGAAACTATTAATGATGCATTTTAGTGGAAATCTTTCACCCACATCAAAAGAGTTAAGTTAAGGCGTGCATTCAAGTGTAACCTTGGCACAGGCGTGCAGCAATCTCTGCCAGCTACCTCTAATGCAACCAAGTGCATCAACAGGTCACAGGTAGTTGGAGTTTTTCCCAACGTAGTTGTTGCTCGCCTGTTCGTTTAATCCATATGGTCACGCTTCATTGATCTGTGACCTGGGATGCTGCGTTCTGGCAACTGATCCCGCATCGAGTTAATGCGGTTTGTTTGATAATCCGCGCTCACTCCCTATATTTGCTGTGTTCCTAGGCGCTTTGTTGCGGTTGAGTGATTCACAGGCTCCGAACCGAGAGCAAAAGATTAGGGCTAAAGTCTTGGGCTGTTGCACTTGATCACGCTTCAGCGCGTGCCTAAAGATTATAAGCTGCGTCATTGTGAATATGATTAATGAATTGGAGTTTGTGTGTTGGACCAAAAAGTCGAATGTTTATAAGATTTGAGCAACTGCTTGTGCTCAGCGCTGTTAACCTGTGCGGTTTTGTCTTGCTTCAATGATTTTGGTATGATCATTTGAGAAATAAGCAACAAAGGGATCTTTAGAAAAATGATTTATATTTTAAGTTATAGAATTTCCGTATAGGCACCTTCTACAAAAGTTGTTAGCCTGTTCTTTGGCTGTACTTGGTGCACGCTTCAATGGTTTCCATGTTGTTTATAAAAAGGAATTCTAAGCGTTGAAAATTTAGTTCTATTTAGACTTTTAAGTCACCGTGCGGGGGCCTTTTCTATTTCGTCACCTACAACCACTTCAATCACAATAGTGACTTAATTATGTGTAGCCTTAAAGACGCAGTTTAGAAGCCGTAACCAAACTACGTGAGCCAATTTTCACAATTTTGTAAACCCTTCCCCCTTACGGTGATCAGCCGTTATATATGCGAAGACCCCCAACCTCCCGAGTTGTACATTATTTCTAGAAAAGAAGTCATTTTCCTAGCGAATACTATTGACTACCTAGTGACCAATCATGATATTTTAAAGACCCCCCTCCTCTTGAACGGGTCACGTAATTTGGGCACGGTCACTTAGGACTGTTTTATGCACAGGAGAGAAAATATAGAATCGAGAATGGCAATCATCTGCAATTGAAGATGAGAGCATGTTATATGCAGACAATTTGTTTACGCTTCAATTATTTCTGTTGTGCTCGAAAAATATCGCAAGGTTACTCTTTTTTTATTGTTTGGATTATATTGAAAAAAAGAAACTGTGACCATGTAATGAGTGGATAACTTTCTTCCAGTTTTTTTTTTTTTGCTAGCCAGGTCTCTTGCTTCACCTACAACCATTTTAAAAATCACAGCAATGACGTCATTATGTGTTTCCTCAAGTAGCCAAGGAGAGCAATGAGAATGGTTAATCATCTACAATTGAAGATGAGAGCCTGTTATTTGGAAACAATTTACCACGCTTCAATGATTTCTACAGAGTTCGAAAAATCGTTGGGATTACATCGAGAAAAGAAAATGTAGCCAACAAAATAGTTTAAAATTTAGCTCTCTTTTTTTCCACTCCCCACTGTACCTGTTTTTTTAGCTTCACCTACAATTACTCCAACCATTATACTAAAAATCACTATAATGACGTAATTATGTGTAGCTTCAAAGGTTCAATTGCGGATCGCTTAATGCATTGGAGAGAAATGAGACGGATTGAGATGGTGCGCCACCTACCATATACCAAAAGATGATAGCCTGTTATTTGGACACACTTTGTGCACGCTTCAATGATTTCCATAATGATCGAAAAATGTCGATAAGTAGATCTCTTTTTTGTAAAGATTATATACATAGATAAATAGGAGCTCCTGTTCTTTTGCTTCGCCTAAAGCAACTTCAACCATTATTAAAAAAATCACAGTAATGACGTAATTGTGTATTAGGATCGGGAGAGTAAAGAAAATGGCTTAAATTGTAAGATACCTATGCCTAAAGATGGTCGCCTGTTATTTTGATACACTTTGGATACGCTTCCATGATTTCCATAAAGAAAAGTTAATATCTTTCTGTTCAGATCACATAATTCACAGGAAATGGTAACCCTACACTGCAACGATCATTTTACTCTCTTCATATTTTTCTATAACTACTACTATAGTTCTAAGTCTCTTTTTTTCTTCACTTACAACCTCTGAAACCATTACACAAAAAAGCACAGTAATGACGTCATTGTGTGTAGCGTCAAAGACGCTAGTAAGAATCATTTCATGTAAAGAAAAGCAATCAGAACCTACGATTGAAGGTCACAGCCAGTAATGCATAGATAGTTGGTGCACGCTTCAATGATTGTCATAATATTCTAAAAATCGCCAAGAATTTGTATACCCTGTACCGTATGGTACCAAGGGTATATTAAGTTTGTGCAAGCCGAAAATGTATGCAACATATAGAAAGAGTCGTCGGGGACACCCCAAAATTACCTAAAATGTGATCAAGGTGAATAGAGATGACGATATACCCATCTCCGACTGTCTGTCCGTCTGTGCATTTGAACGCCTAGATCTTAGAGATGGTAAGAGCTAGAGTAACCAAACTTTCACATTATATCCCATATTATTCCATAGGAGACAAGTTTATTTTATTTTTTTGATATCGGGGATAAATTATATAGCTCCCATATGGGTGTTTGAGACGACCTCGACAAAAAAAAGTTTTAGATGGATAACTCGTTTGTTCATGAAGATATCGTAACCAAATTTGGCATTCGAAAGTTTTTTATAGTTCCCAAGCACTGTACGAAATTTGATCAAAATCGGTTGACTATATCATATAGCTCCAATCGGTCCGATCGGCCAAAATAGTTTTTTTAAAGCTAAATTCGCTATATTTCGTTTTTTAATAAAGATATCCTAACCAGATTTGGCGTTTGGAAATTTTTTAGAGCACTTAAGCAATGCGCCAAATTTGAACAAAATCGGTTGACTATATCATGTAGCACCCATAGGGCCGATCTTCCACAAAATAGATTGTTTAACTAAATTTGTTGTGTTTCGCTTGTTAGATATCCGTGAGTTTTTTATAGGTCCTAAGCACTGTACTGAATTTAATCCAAATCGGTTGACTATATCATATAGCTCCCATAGGACCAATCGGTCCAAAAAAACCTTTTTTATACAAAATTCGTAGTGTTTCCTTTGTTTGTAAAGATATTTTAGCTAAATTCGGCATTCAGATCTATATTAAGGTATTAAAGCACTGTGTCAAATTTGATCAAATTCGGTTAACTATATCATGTAGCTCTCAGAAACGATTGGTCAAACAAAATTTGTTGCTTAAAAATTCTTCTGTTTTTGGTTTTTTTGAAGGAATCCGATTTTATTGCAAGCTAGTGGTACAGGGTATCCCAAAGTCGTCCGCGTCCGACTTTACGTACGCCATTTTTAATTTTTTATTTATTATAGACAAAAAGGAACTCTATACAGTGCGTTGAAAATTTAACTCTCTTTAGGTTTTTTTTCCACCTTCTATGATAGTTGTTAGCCTGTTCCTTTGCACCACTTTCTTAATGCTTCAGTGATTTTACGAAGGTAACTTAGGTGACGTAAATGGTGTCCTGACGTTGTAATTATGTGTGGTGTCGTATACACAGGTAAGGATCTCTAAATGCACAGTAAGGCACAAAATATATTTGAAATGGTTTACCAGCTACAATTGAAGATGACGGCCTGTTATTTTGATACAGTTGGGTACACTTCGGTAATTTTCGTAACATGCTAAACCTTGCTACAATGTGACCTAGTAATGACGTAGTAGTGACGTAGTAAGTGGGCTTGTAAGGCTTTACCTGCAGCCTGTTAGCCTGTTCCATTGCAACACTCTTTAAACGCTCCAGTGATTTGATACAGATAAGTTTTGTGACCTAAGAGACGTTCTAATGCTGTAATTCCACGCTTGGGTACAAATCTCTTAATGCCGGACAAAGGTAAGAGGATCGTCAAAATAGTTATCTACCTACAACTGAAGATGACGGCCTGTTCTTTTAATACAGTCGGTCATACTTCAATTATTTCAGAAATATGCTTAACCTGATAACAATGTGACCTTGTAATCATTGTGGTAATAATTCTTGTACGGTTTACTTAGGATTATAGGGGTTTACCTGCAGCTAGAGTTGTTAGCCTGTTCCATTGCACCACCTTTTAAACGCTGCAGCGATTTTACAGTGATAACTCATATGACACAAATGGTGTCCTAATGCGATGCCTAATTAAAGGCACAGGTAAAAATCCCTAATGAGGATCGTCGATTTGGTTAGCCACCTCCACCTCAAGATGTTGACCTGTTATTTTGATACAGTTGGTCACACTTCAATTATTTTGGAAATATGCCTGTCAACAATGTGACCTTGTAAGCATTGTGGTGATATTTCTTGTTCCATTTCTTAGGATTATAGAGATTTAGCTGCAGGTAGATTTGTTAGCCTGTTCCATGGTTTTTAACGCTTCAGTGATTTTACAGAGATAAGTTATGTGACACAAATGGTGTCCTAATGCTGCACAGGTAAAAATCTCTATGAATGAGGATCGTCGTAATGCTTAGCCCCTACACCCGAGTATGTTGACCTGTTATTTTGATACAGTTTGTGCACGCTTCAGTGATTTCCGTGATATTCTAAAAATCACAAAAAACGTTTTTTTTCTAGGAGAACAACGAGAGAAGCTGGGTAATAAACATTTCCTTGTCTTCTATTTGAATTTTATGAAGCTACTAGCCACCTATAACCGCAGTTGATCCTAAGAAGTAAGAGTCTTGTGATGAAAAAGATAGTTTTGTTTAGCTACCTACAACTAAAGATGTTGGCCTGTTATTTCGATACTTTTTAGTACCATAAAGATCGGAAAATCTCTAAAAAAAAGTAATTAATAAAAGCAAAGAAGTCTCATGACATATTTGAGTAATTTGGTGAAAATTCTCATTTTTCCTAGCCACCTACAACCAGCGTTGTTAGCCTGCTCCTTTGCAACTTCGTTGCTTCATTGATTTTCATAAAGGTCGGAAAATTGCATGTACATTTTCAATTGCTGGAGGTCTTTACCTGAGACCCAGGTAGACATCGGTTACAATTGTGATAAAAGAGCAGATTTTCTTTAGAAACGCTTCAGTCATTTTATACAGGTACGTAAATGTCCTAATGTAAGGATCTTGTAGTTGAGTTCGTTAGCCACCTACAATGTACAATAGGATGTTCGCCTGTTATTTTGATACAGTTTATGCACGCTTCAGTGATTACCATAAAGTTCGGAAATCACAAAAAAATAAAAACAAACAAGGAACTATCGTGACATTTGGTACTTTGGTATTTACAGGTACTTAAATGTCCTAATGTAAGGATCTTGTTGTTGAGCTCGTTAGCCACCTACAACGTAGGATGTTCGCCTGTTATTCCGAAACAATTTATGCTTCAGTGATTACAATTGTTCAGAAATCGTGACATAGTTGAGTAACTTGGTGAAAATTCGAATAACCTACAACCAGTGTTGTTATCCTGCTTCTTGCCACACTTCAAACATGCTTCAGTGATTTTCATGGTCGAAGAATTCCAGAATGTACATTATTGAATTGTTGCAGGGGTTTACCTAAGTCCCCAGGTGGAAAATTGTGTCCTTTTTTAGTATTATTTTCTACCACCTACAGCTGTAGCTGTTTACCTGTTCCTTTGCTACACTTCAGTGATTTCAGTTGGGTAATTGTATCCCTGATAAGTTAATCTTAGATAGTCACTTTAACAATTTTCATTATGTATGTTCAACAAACACGCAAAGTTGCGTGCCTTCAGAGATCATTTAGTAAACAGGTAAGTCACCTTATGAAAATGTTAACACACCTACGATTAACGATGGTTGCCTGTTATTTTAATACAGTTAATGAACGCTTCAATGATTTCCTTTATGTTTGTACAAAAAATGATTTGTCTACAAACAAGGAACCCTGTATATGCAGGTAAAGGTAATAGGTACTTTGACCTAGGGTTGTAACCACCTACAACTCAATCTGTTAGCCTGTTCTTTTGCTACACTTCAAACATGCTTCAGTGATTTTTCCACAAAGGTGGAAAGATTAGAGATAGCATCTCTAAATACACAACCTACGTAGCTGGAACGTGGAAAATTGTGTATTTACTCAAACCACAATCTGCCATTCAGAATAACAATGCAAGTAAGGATCTCAGGATCTCCAGTTTACACCCGCAATTGGAGATGAGTGCCTGTTATTTTTATACAATTAGTGAACTCTTTAATGGCTGCCCTTCCAGGAAATCAATAAGCAGGATTTGTCATCTAAGGTAACTGGCAAACTGGCAGGCCTAGCTACCTACTGCTGAAGTTGTTCCCTTGTTATATTGCTACACTTCAAACATGCCTCGAAGATCTCTACTAAGATCGAATGACCTTTCTAAATGTTTGATTAATAAAGAAATAATTCACTTCCAGCCATCTTAAGTTATTTTTGTATAATCTCAGCAAGCATAATTGGAAGTACAAAGATGCAAGTTCGGTTCTTCAAATGCACTCCTTAAGTAGTACGCTTAGACCCTACTACAACAGAACATGATAGCCTGTTATTGTGATACTGTTGCTTCACTGATTTTACCAGAAAAATCACTAAAAAATATTATTTATCTTTGGGCTCAAATAAGCAAACAAGAAACCAGGCAATGTGAGGAAAACTACATTTTAGGTACTCAATTATCATAGACACCTACAACTCGTGTTGGTAGCCTGTTCTACTATTATTCAAAATCGCAAAAACGACTATTCAAAGAGCTCGAGTGGGCATCATTTTCCATAGGAATCTTAAAATTTGGTACCTAAGCTGGAATTTCTAAGCACCAGATAAGTTATGCACCTTCTATTTTAACTGCGAACCTGTTAACTCATTTAAAATGTCAACAGATAGGGGAAATACTTGGCCAGAACAATTTCTATGTTAACTTACCAGAAAATGGATATGTTAACTTAACATTATGCTGTTAAGTGGTACTGTAAAGCTGTGTAACAGTAGTCGAAAAAAAGAATTTTTGTCATTTTTACTAAAATTTCAATAAACCAGTA
The DNA here is from genome assembly GCA_037043745.1 of Chymomyza amoena. Classification (NCBI taxonomy): domain Eukaryota; kingdom Metazoa; phylum Arthropoda; class Insecta; order Diptera; family Drosophilidae; genus Chymomyza; species Chymomyza amoena. The sequence goes on from JBAMAX010004319.1 coordinate 61,381, forward strand.
ATTTTGTATCATACAAAGACGACACTATACAGAAATCGCATTTATAAATGGTAATTCATTAAGACCTTTTTTTCAATAGGGATTTTCGTGTGGATCACGCGTGATCCGTGACTGCTGTCAAAGGCAAAGTTGTTCAGTATTCATTGGCAAATCATCATGCAAAGCCTTACACCCGAACATTGTACAATTGTACTACGAAAATCAGCGTTCTGCAAAGAATGTTTTTCGTTGTTTTGACCAAAACTTTGTTCAGTGATGAGGCCCACTTTTGGCTCCACGGCTTCGTGAATAAGTAAAATTGCCGTATTTGTGGAGAAGATCAACCCGAAGAGGTTCACCAGCTGCCATTACATCCAAGAAAAACAACGGTTTGGTGCGGTCTGTGGGTTGGTGGAATCATTGGTCCGTATTTTTTTAAAAATGAGCAAGGTGCGAACGTTACCATCATTGGCGCACGCTATCGGACAATGTTAACGGACTTTTTGCTGCCTGCAATTGTTGCCCGTGATCTTGACGACATTTGGTTCCAACAGGATGGAGCTCCGGTCCACATTGCCCATGAAACAATGGTTCTATTGCGAGGTCTATTTGGTGGGGGATTAATTTCACGTACGGGACCCGTACCTTGGCCGCCAAGATCGTGCGATATCACACCGCTCTACTTTTTTCTTTGGGGTTACGTAAAGTCAAAAGTTTACGTGGACAAACCAGCAAAGATTGAGGCCTTGGAAGCCAACATTACTTGTGTTATTGGCCAAATACCAGTGGAAATGCTTGAACGAGTCATGGAAAATTGGACCTTCAGGATGGACGAGATTATTTTTAAAAAATAAATGCCATAAAATATCCTTTCGAAATCATAAATAAAGATTCCATCATTCCTTTGAAATTTGCATTTGACAAATCATTAAAAAAAAGATCTTAATGAATCACCCATTATATCACGACCAATAATATAATATAGCTAATTTTTTAAGTGTCTAAAACTTTTCTAAAAGAAATAGCGATATTTGTACGAAAAGTAAAAAAATTTGTTTTTCGGGGTTCAAGTTTCACCTGTAGTTTTTTCTTTAATTTACCAAGTTTTGCTAATCGGGGCTTTATGGGAAGGTAGTCTACTCTAATTTTGCGAATTTGTTTTTCGGGGCTTTTGGGCACTTAAGATTCGCCGGTGGTATTTTCTTTAATTTTCCAAGTTTTGTGAATCGGGGCATTTTGGGAAAGTAGTCTACTCTAATTTTGCGAAAAATAAAAAATAGCTTTTTCCTAAAATAGCCATAAAAAAAGCTATGCGAGGATAAAAAAATAGGATTTTGAATGCAAAAACAAAAACATAACATAAAATATTAGTCTCATCTGTGGAGAAAAAAAGTGTTAAATTTGTGGAGTAGTGTAATCGAAGAACAAAGCATACGATTTGCTTGAGGTAATCATGAAAATGGTATAATAATGGAATTTTACAATTCTATAGCAAACTCGAGGCAACGTAAAATGTTTTTTCAAAATTACCTAGAAAAAAAATAAAATCCAAATAAATTTCCTTTGAATACTGAAATCAATAACAGTAGGTTACAAATATAAGGGTCATCGAGTGAAACTTCGCATAAAAGTGTTTTTAGGGTAATTTTTTGTCGAGAAATGCGTAAATTACATTCATTTATTTTCCTTTAGAGTTGCTTTCGAGATTTTTTCAAAATACATGTTTTCAGTCAGGTCGAAATATACGAAGATGTCAACATACCGATATTATGTAAGCGAAGAACTGAATTTTCTTGACTCTCCTGTCTACACTGTAGAGATAAAATTATTAAAAGTCTTACAAGGTATCATATACAGAATATTCCTCATAGATTCTAGAAGAATACAAAATAATTTTATGTGGACTTTTAGCTCATTGAAGGACACCCAACCTGCTAGTTATCAAGATATAATACATGGTTGTTTTCAAGAAAATTTATTTTTAGATTTTCAGATTTTTAGATTTTTAAATTTTTAGATTTTTAGATTTTTTAGATTTTTAGATTTTTTAGATTTTTAGATTTTTAGATTTTTAGATTTTTAGATTTTTAGATTTTTAGATTTTTAGATTTTTAGATTTTAGATTTTTAGGTTTTTAGATTTTTAGATTTTTAGATTTTTAGATTTTTAGATTTTTAGATTTTTAGATTTTTAGATTTTTAGATTTTTAGATTTTAGATTTTTAGATTTTTAGATTTTTAGATTTTTAGATTTTTAGATTTTTAGATTTTTAGATTTTTAGATTTTTAGATTTTTAGATTTTTAGATTTTTAGATTTTTAGATTTTTAGATTTTTAGATTTTTAGACTTTTAGATTTTTAGATTTTTAGATTTTTAAATTTTTAAATTTTTAGATTTTTAGTTTTTAGATTCTTGGATTTTTAGATTTTTAAATTTTTAGATTTTTAGATTTTTAGATTTTTAGATTTTTAGATTTTTTAGATTTTTAGATTTTTAGATTTTTAGATTTTTAGATTTTAGATTTTTAGATTTTTAGATTTTTAGATTTTTAGATTTTTTAGATTTTTAGATTTTTAGATTTTTAGATTTTTAGATTTTTAGATTTTTAGATTTTTAGATTTTTAGATTTTTAGATTTTTAGATTTTTTAGATTTTTAGATTTTTAGATTTTTAGATTTTTAGATTTTTAGATTTTTAGATTTTTAGATTTTTAGATTTTTAGATTTTTAGATTTTTAGATTTTTAGTATAACATATTGAGGATAAATTTTTCTGTTTTTAATTAAAAAGACTTTTGCTACTTTACGAGTTTTTATTAATAATTAAACTAATCCTTTTTTTTTTGCAAAAATATCGAAATTCAGTGAGGAAATTTTGGAATTATTGGCGCGTTTTTATTTATTAATATTATAACCAATTTATTTAATGTGAATCAAGTGACAACCGTTGTTTAATCTTAAGCCAGTCTTAACTTCTGAAAGTTTTGTTGAAGGGTGTTCGGTGGTAGATGTGAAAATTTGGGAATAGATAGATTTCGGTGTTATATCTTTGTCGCTAACTTTCATAGCATCAAGTCCGATTTAAATTGAATGGCAATAAAGTAATTCATTCAAAAAAACATAAATCCAGATCAGAGGTCAATTAGGTCAACCACTCAAAGCTATCAGATCTCCGTAAATCATATTTTCCATCTAATCTATTATATGCTTGTACCCTTAACCCCTTTATTTTAAATAGCTTTGAACAGTTTATTTGTTTTCCTATTATAAAACCCAAATTCCAAAGAATTTACTGGAAAAATATTTATTGTTTGTTATGACCAGGGCCTGCGTTATCAACCATGGCTTTTATTTACAAGCCACTCTTTAACTTTTATTTGAGTACCAGACAAACTGGGATTTGGTCACAACACCTATGACTTGAACTGTTTACCTGTTCTTTTTATATATTCCAATACACGGTTCATTGATTTCCATAGAGCCATTTAAAGACTGCATGCATTGATTGTCACGTTCCAGCTCGAGAGCTCAACATGGCCACAGGTAAAATTTTATATTTTCTTTCACCTACGACTTTCACTGCTAACCTGTTCATTTGATTAGATTTTCCTTAACGGTTCATTAGATTTGTGGGTTAGCTGCTGAGTTTTCTTAGCCGGATTAGTTAGGTGCTCTAATGAGATGCTGCTTTCGAACTTCGGTCACCTGCAACTGGTACTGCTTGCCTGTTCGTATGATACACTTTGTGAACAGTTCACTGATTCTAAGGTATTCAGAGCTCTCACTCGTGACTCAAGCGTAAACCAAACAAAAGATGCATACTCAGGCTTAATGCTGTTCCGACTCAAGCCACATCCAAAATTTCAACTGAGTTCTAAGCTAAATAAACATCTTACTTTTGAAGCTGTTCGCCTGTTCACTCGATCGTTATGGTTCATGGTTCAATGGTTGCCCGTCTGTGATTTTAGTTTTGAGTCATTTTATATTCAAAGCAGGTGTTTCCAGCTAGTTTGGTGAACCATTCTTCTTCAGCTAGACAAACCTATTGATGTACTCTCTTGTACCAGTTTTCTGTTCGCCTATTCCGTTGCTACAGTTTTGTGACCTTTAACTCTTTTTTTGGGACAATTCGAATCGAGTTGCTGGGTCAATTTGCAAGCAGTTATGGCAATTTGTTCATATAAGCGAAAGGGTAAAGCACCAAAAACTGTAGCATTCGAATAGGGACTCATAACTCATAATAGGTTCTTGACAGAGGTTCAAATCGTAACAAAGCAAATGAAAGATATGATGATGTTGTATACCGACTATAAGATACACTGCAGGCTCGAAAATATAGTATGGAACGCTTATCAAAATGAACTCGCGATAATTTTAAACCCAAATTCTCAGATTTCGAGATGTCTCGAATTCTTTTCTTGTTTATTGATGGAGTTGTTTTGTTAAACAATTTGGTTGAAAAAGGCTTCGAAATCATAAGCAGATTGTTAATTGAAAAAAGGTATCTAGTATCGCTGAAAAGCTAAATATTGGTGTGTTGTGAACTAGTTTTAAAAAGACGAGTATATTGATATAAATATTTGGATAAGAAGGTAATGCTCGCTTCATCAAAGATTTTACTTCGTCATTAAGGTTCAATTAAGGCCCAATTTTCGGGTTTAATAATGTACCTTTATAGGAATTTCCATTTTGACGCGACGTTATGTTTGGAAGAAAAAAATTTCTAACAAAAAAAGGAAGAAAAAAATAACAAAATATATTTTTTGAAGATTTGGTTAAATTTTTCTTTGGCAATATAACATAATCCCTTTAAAATAATATTTCATAAAGCAAACGATAATAATTCGGTTGAAAAGATAAGTTTTAGCTTGGTACATTTTGGTGCCTACCTCATTTGACAAACTGATCCTTTATTTTTTCAGCTGTTTCCAAAATTATTGTTTAATTACAACTCTTCCAATAGTTTAAAAGTTAGGAACCTTAACCTTTTTAAATTCCCGAGATCTCAGTATTTTGTTAGATTTTAATTATTTATCGGTAAAAAAAAAATAAAGCAAGTCGGTTTTAGTCAAGATGGCCTAATAAATAATTCGATTTTAGTCAATTCAATTCAATAGTAATATATATTGGGTAAAGTAAAAAGTTCCCGGCCTTTATACGCTTTATTTTGACGATGAAATTTTGTTTAGGAATATAAATATTCGGTTTGGGTCAAATATGCCCCGTTTTGTTCAATAACTTTGGAAGGCATTTGGAAGGCAGTTTCCTTCCATACTTCCCCGAATGAACAAGTCCTTGTCTCTATCTGCAAAAAATCTTACTAACTTACAAGCCTCTATTGGGTCCATTTTTTTACTATCAGGAAAATTTTGCAAAGGTCTGGACTATACGATGGGTGCCATTCAGCAGCCCACCAAACTCTCCGAGACTTTTATCGGACAATTCTGCTGGATGTTGCTCGATTGTCAATTGTGGCTCCGGGCTTGGTGATCTTTTAAGCCGACTCACTGCTATTAGACCACAATATTTTTTGGCAGTCAACCCATATGTCATTGTTAGTAACGGTTGAGCAAAAAATCAAAAAGATCAATTCGGTCCAAAAAGTTATTTCATTCGATTGCGAAATGGTTCAATACGTCTTTCTGGCACATATTTAGTTCGTGAGATATAGAACGTGCCGATTCGATGATTTACGTGCTTTTATCCACATTTTCGACGATAAGCATGCCAGAGCGTGGCTTATCTTCGAAGTTCACAATATTTTCGATATTGTATAGGGTCCATAAACAGCACAAACTTTTTAGACCGCTTACTCCGCCTTATCACCTTGGTCGTTGTGGTGCTGAAGAATTTCTTTTTTTTTGTACCTCCATTTTGGCCAAGCAAAAATTTAACCTTTTAAATACGTTGTGGTATGACTCAATGGATATTTGCATCGTGAGATATGGTTATTTAAAGACATTTAGAATATAGAATTAGTTCTGAACTGCAGTGTATCAACAAAGATTAAGGATATATAAGTAAAAAGAGACAGCAAAAAATGCGGATTGGGGAGAGACTTAAAGTGTATCTAAATAATTATTTAAAAATATATTTTTTTTATTTAAAAATTTTGTATATTATATAATGGAACTAGTTCCAATTTTCTGTAGATGGTATCTAACAGTGTGGTGGCCAGATAGGCTTGCTGCCAGGAGCTTTAGGTCCGCTCTGCCTAGACCTTTTGTCTTGATCGCATCTAGAGGTTTGGCAAGCACTTTGGCTTGACGAAGCCCCGGAAGGGAGAACCAGAATCTATGTTCTCCTGCGGCCCATTTTTATACCCTGTACCGTATGGTAAAAGGGTATATTAAGTTTGTGCAAGCCGAAAATGTATGTAACATATAGAAGGAGACGTCGGAGACACCCCAAAGTTACCTAAAATATGATCAGGGTGAATAGAGAAGTCGATATACCCATGTCCGTCTGTCCGTCTGTCCGTCCGTGTGAACGCCTAGATCTCAGAGATGGTAAGAGCTAGAGTTACCAAACTTTCACATTAGATCCCATATTATTCCATAGGAGGCAAGTTTATTTTATTTTTTTGATATCGGGGATAAATTATATAGCTCCCATGGGGGTGTTTGAGACGACCTCGACAAAAAAAAGCGTTTTAGATGAATAATTCCTTTGTTTATGAAGATATCGTAACGAAATTTGGCAATCGAAAGTTTTTATAGTTCCCAATTACTGTACCAAATTTGATCAAAATCGGTTGACTATATCATATAGCTCCCATAGGACCGATCGGCCAAAATAACTTTTTTAAAGAAAAATTGGCTATATTTCGTTTTTTAATTAAGATATCGTAACCAGATTTGGCGTTTGGAAATTTTTTAGACCACTTAAGCAATGTGCCAAATTTGAACAAAATCGGTGGACTATATCATATAGCTCCCATAGGTCCGATCTTCCAAAACATCGATTTTTTAACAAAATTTGTTGTGTTTCGTTTGTTTGTTAAGATATTGGGACCAAATTTGACATTCGTGAGAATTTTATAGTTCCTAAGCACTGTACCAAATTTAATCCAAATCGTTTGACTAGATCATATAGCTCCCATAGGACCAATCGGTCCAAAAACACGTTTTTTATACAAAATTCGATGTGTTTTGTTTGTTTGTAAAGATATTTGAAATAACTTTGGCATTCATATCTTTTTTAAGGTATTTAAGCACCGTGTCAAATTTTATTGAAATCGGTTGACTATATCATATAGCTCCCATAGGAACGATCGGTCAAAAAAAAATTTTTGCTTAAAAATTCTTCTGTTTTTGGTTTTTTGTGAAGAAATCGGACTTTATTACAAGCTAGTGGTTCAGGGTATCCTAAAGTCGTCCGCGCCCGACTTTACGTCCGCCATTTTTTTATCATGGTTTTGATTGTGGACCAACCAATGCCACAAAACGGCGCAGGAGATGTGGTCAGGGGGAGGCACCCGTTGTGCTAGATTGTCAGCGATCATGTTACCATCCACTCCCGAGTGTCCAGGCACCCAACATAGCACGACTTTGTTCCGTGCGGACAGGGTTAGAAGGTAGTTTTGGCATTCTTTAACCATCCGGGAGGAGATGCTCCAGGAAGACAATGGCCTAATGGCAGCTTGGCTATCTGAAAAATGCATATGTTTGCACCCCTAGTTCCCTTGAGAAGAACACTAAGGATGCAGATCTCTATGGCATGAATCTCCGCTTGAGAGACACTGGACCAGATGCCCATTGCGGAAGAGATTCCAACACCTACACCCTGCTCAGTTTTGGACCCATCCAATAACCATTGTTGCCACCGGGGGCTTCCGCAGTGGCTGCCGTCAGCCCAAGCCTCCCAATTTGGTAGAAGAGAAATAAATTTCTTGTTATGAAAAAGTTCCATGATCATAAGATCTGATCCAGAGCAGATCGATACGACAGGAAGGCAATATATAAGTGCGGCATGACCAATGTCACTTGCTAAGAGTCCAGATGAGATCTGGATACGTAGTAGACTCTGCATGGGTGACTTTTTGATCCTAGATGTACATAAAAAAGAGAAAATAAAAACCAATTATAATGTAATGGTTCTACATACGGAAAAACAATATTTGCGGGAATATACTATATGTATAATATTTCTATGCGGTTTTAAAACTTATTCAAAGGTATCAGATAGGAAGGTCCCCTGGATGGCAACTTTTGAGTCTTCGCTTTCTAGGTCTCAAGTACTTCAAGGCGTTCGTTAATTTCTCTTAAATACTCAAAACCTTTTTTAGAAAAGGTCGAATTTTTATTTGGCGATAATCTGGTTTTTGTTTCATTTCAACTTTAACATCTTGAAAACACGATAATTTTATTTACTTCGAAGATACTTCTTTTTAGCTTTTATTTTTAGTTTGTGAGTCTTTTCTATAAACTAATATACTCCCACAACCATAATCTATAGTGTATTAAAATATTTTAAAACACACAATTCCAGTCAGGTAGTTGTTGGCCCAAAAAAGGTCAGCATTTTCTTGATAGCTCACTTGTTCCATAGATCGTCGCAGGTAGCAAGCAGTAGAAGAACCTTTCGTGCCTGCCCTTTTATTTCCAAATCCCAACCAAAATCACTGCCTCGACTCCTACGCCTGCTGCTGCTCACCTAATCGTCTGTTCAGCTTGATTGCATTTTGAAGCCGCAGGCGGTCCCTGGATGATTTCTTGGTATCTCTTATTCCAGGAATATTTTTATTTATAACAATAGAGCCCTATTATTATGAGTGACAGAGACCAAGGCAACGTTTGATTGATGTTTATGTTGTTTGTTTTGCTAATTGATTTCGAACAGGTTCACAGCAATATGTTGTAGGTGGCAGACTGGTGTAGAACTGCAATAGGTTCCCGAACCGAACCAGAACTTATTAGTTTTGCTGTTGGCCTATTCCTTTGCTACGGTTATAAACTCTTTTTTGTTGACAAGTGGTTCACAAAATTTGCATATTAAAAAGCGCAAGTGAACCAATTGCTGTTCATTATAAGATAGCGTGAAATAGGCACAGGAACACAGCAAGGGTGATAGGGTAGCTCCTAAGTGATCTACACGCTGGGAAATTCGAGACGACTTCCAAGACATGCGTCACACACTTGAGTAAGTGAGCTAATTGGCTAAGAAATGCGGGTCGTTTGTCGGAGCTCTTGGTGGTGGGTTTTTTTTTGTGAAGTCGGAACAGTCGCTGGCAACCAGCGCTGCGTGCCTGTTCCAAAACATGAAATTATCGTGACAAATATCAAAGTTCATTAGTTGTTTAATTTGTTTAAGAACCACACGCGATGATCATTATTTGCGCCACGAGTTCAGAGAGACAGTTGCAACAGGCTGAGGCGGATCCTCATTATTATGGTGTTGACTTTTAACATAATCTTGCTGATGATCGCTAATTGGCTGTCAAACTGCCAGGGCAGCAGCAAAACCAAGCAGCGTCTTCTGAGCTGTCGTTTGAGTTACTTTTAAGGGTAGCTGCAGACAACAAAGGAATGTTTAGGACGTAATCTTGGGTAATTTGATGCTTGTCAACATCTTGAGGGTTAATAGGATACCAGCATAAATAGCTGGTAATTAGAGATGTTGGCTTTGTAAATTTAATTGCTCTCAAGAGAGCGCAAGACAGGCAACGTCAATGATTGTTGGTATGGGACTGGGTAGTGCACAAAGGGACTCAAATTTCTGGGATTCGTTTGTTTAAGAAAAAAAAGAAAGACAAATTTGTGGCATCTTTTGAGTATGCAGTAAAACTGGTTTAAGAAGTGTTTTTTTTTTAATTTAATACAAGATTGTGGTACATACTGGGATTTAAGCAATCATTGGTTCTGTAGCCCGAAGACCATTATAGACCCATAGACATGATAATTATTGGCTGGCCCTAGAGGGCTCGTCCCCATGTTGGCGGGTAGGGTAAAGCCTGTCAGACATGGGTGGTAGGAGGAAAATCGAATCCCTCTCTCGGAACTCACAAGGCGCACACTGTTATAAGGCCATCACAGGCGCCCCACAGATCTTCAATCCATTACTCAAGAAATTGGAATCCTTATGCACCGACCAGGAGGGTCACACATTATGCATGTCAAGGAATAAATAATATTATATAAAAATGTATAAAGATCTCTTCTTACATGTAAAAAAACCTGGCCTTTACATTGGAAAATACTTCTCTAAAACCTGTTTTATAGTTCCTGAAAAAAACAGCTTCATTAAAAATTTGTACAACGCTCCCTAAAGTATGCTTCAAATTAAGAAGAACGACCAAAAAATCGACTGAGTGCATTCAAATGCCTTGAGATTTTGAGTGATGGGTGGAGGTTATCAAATTTCTACTACAAACCTTTTCGACGAATCAAGTCAAACCTTAACATGGAAAATTACAAAGATATATTGAACCAGCTAAAAATCGAAGCCTTCCAACTTATTGACCAATCTCACCCAATTTTTGGTGCTTCACTTATCAAGCATAATTTATCCAATTACCTTATTGCAAATTCTTCTTCCAGCGACCTTAACCTGTTATATAACAGCATTCCATTCTACTTTATTTCTTGCTCTGTCTTTCATTCTTTCTGCCTTTTAGTGATCCAAATTCCTAGTAGATCTTCCTGTACTCCGTATATTTATCTCCTACGTAGTCGACCTCTTATTTTCTTACCTGTTAAGCTACCCGTACAAATGTTCTTTTATGGTCCATCTTCGTTATATGGCCGGCCAATTCTAATCTTGGTAACCACATTGCAAATTGGACCTTTGAAAAAGAGTTAAAGGTCACAAAACTGTAGCAAACGAACAGGGGAACAGCAATCCGTAGTAGGCAATTGAAGCTGGAAAATTCACCGGCTACCTGTAGAAACCTTTTACTTATCCGGTTTTAAACCTTAAATCACAACACATAAATGGTTGAACCTTTCCCAATAATGAATGAGTGAGAGAAAAGGTCGTTGTACAACCAGCATTAGCTTTGAAGGCCATTTATACCAAGAAATATTTTGGCTGTTAAAAAAATTCGTGCGTAATGTCTAGACAGAACTAATGAAGAGCTACCAAAAGTATACAAAAGCGGTCATTATAAATTGAAATGACAATACGTGCTTACACTGGAGACAACCTTACTTGCCAACATAACCCTATACTAAAAAATCATCGCTTCGATACACCAAATACTGTGGATTGTAGGAAGATCGTTTACCTCCGAAACATACCTAGAACACTTTCTAATTTTTTGACAAATCTCACTTCACAGAAAATTTCAGTCCTTTCCCCTTTTTGTTTTGCAAATTGGACCTTAGAATATTTCTAAAAAAAAAAGAGTTAAAGGTCACAATAACTGTAGCAAAGGAACAGGCGAACAGAAAACTGATGTAAGCAGATGTAAAATGCATTATCTACCTGAGGGAAAATTGGTACGTCTACCTACCTCACATTAAATCTTAACCTTATATGAAAAAATATATAAAAGAAATCATTATACCATTTACACTAATGAGCAAATGAATAGGAGCACAGTGTTTTCTGTAGACAGACACGCTCCTGATTTTGTTAACTTTTTTATACCAAATTGAAAAGTAATTACATTACTTGCCGTATCGAAATAAAAATGCATAGAACGATGGATCTTTCTTAGGTTTTAATATAAAACGAATCTGACCCTTAGTCCAGAAATACATAAAAATTTGACTATATAAAATTTTCGAGAGACAGTCCTTAATATTTGGTATGCAATCGTTTTGCCAGAGTTCAAAGCACTCCGGAAAATTACTAAATGTTCCATAAATCTCATATGGACTTAAAACTTACGACATATATTTTAAAAAGCTTTTCAGGGTTTAACCCTGTCCCGAAGCTCGTGAACTGAATTAAGATTTGTTAAATCCTTAACCTTAATAACTTAACCTTTATACCAGGTTGATTAATAAGACGCATAAATCGTACTAAGGAAGTTTTTCTGTTCCTAGTGCCTATTTCCCGAAGAATAAAAAACCATACGAACAAATAGAAGGGTCTTATTTGGTTTAAGTCAAGTTTCTGTAAACTTTTATGACCAAAATTCGAAATAAACCAAAATTTAAAAATTAAAGAGATGGGTCAGAGAAATTTTAAATTAAAATTGTTCATTAGTTAATAATAATTTTTATTTTATAATTTTTGTTTCTTAACGATGAATCAATAGAGTTCTTGTTCGGGGTTTTTAGAAAGGCAAGGGTTCTGGTATCTGGAATTAGAATTTCAAAATAGCAGACCTAAGAGGGCCGTATGAGTAAAAGTAATAATGTAGAAAAATGTGCAGTGAATGCGGAAGTATGGTTAGCCCGGAATCGCATCCTAACGGATTTCTGAGTTGACATTTGAGTATTAATTATACATATATATTATATTTTCAAATAAACGTCATGACTGAAGTTGTTTTCTGATCATAGTCCGACTTGAATATAAGATTTTGTGTGTAGGTATATCCATAAATAGATTTTTGGGTAAATCCAATTCTCTCTTATGATTATTTTTATATTAGTATAATTTATTAACTGAGTAGAAAAGGTAATTAATTTAGGCTAAACTCTTTATTTTAAGAAAATAAAGCTGTACATATATAGTATTTCGTAAAGTCTAAGATTTAGTGAATAAACTAAAATTGAAAGTGGAATATCCATTATATTATTAAGACTATACTTAAAAAATGAGAAAGGCTTTGCAAGTCTTTAAATGTCGCTACTACGCTTCGAAAAAGTCGATTTGGGTTGAATTAAAATACTATTTTAAATAATATCGGCACGGATTTCAACTGTTTGTGTTAACCAACGAGAACTTTATAAAAAGCGATACAAATTTCCGTATACTGGTTCCAAATTCTGATGATTTGTTGGAAATACTGAAGGCAGTGAAAATCTATAAGAGGAGTGCGCTTACAGATGATTTCCGTTAAAAAAAAAAAAACATTTTTAAGATAATTTTAACGGGCAAGAATTATTTTTTTCCACATTCAAATATCAAATATCATACCAAATTTTTTTTACTTAAAAAAAAAGAAATAAAAGGATTGCTATGAAATTTAATGGCCGTTTTTCAACTTTTTTGACACTTTCGGATTCCCCCAAAAAAATCGAAAATTGTGAACTTATAATTTTTTGCTCGGAGAAGAATGTACCTAACGTAAAATTTGCGTATAGATCTGAAATTTTTACACTGTTGATTATTCAATACACGACTTATAATATAAAAAAAAATTGTTTTGTTATTAAAAAAATCTACGAATAAATTCTCTCCAATAGACCCCACTCTTTTCTAATTATAATCAGCTACAACAAAATATATAAAATGGTTAGCATAAAATTTTTATGAGAATTCACTTAAAAATAGTAATTAGATTATTGAGTTGCTTTGCTTTAACGGTCATTGTAGATCCACTATTTTGAAATCTATAAATTCGCCATAACTTTTTTGTAAGGTACACTTCGGCTTCTTAGCTTAAAAATTACTTTGAAACTAATTAAAATTTTTTTTTTTTACAGGTAAGTGAAAGCTGGAAAAATCTTAAGAAGCTTCTAAGGATTTAAATCAAAATAAGTCATAAGTCGGTAATGAAATTTTTGGACTTTGATTTAATTTATTTATTGTTTGTAGGAACTAGCTTTTATATAATAATATAAAGGGGAACGTTTTTCAAATTTGGTTGAGAACATTTTTTTTAATTTTTATGTATGGGGTAGGATTTTTTGATGCGATCGATATTTAGTGAAATAGAGGGTCTTGTATCTCGAACTTTTTTCTCGGAACTATGTCTATCAGAGTTTTAGCACAGGTCGTGATCTTTTGTTTTAAGGCATGTTTGAAAGGACATTAGTTTGTGTATGGCTAATACTAACAATATATATAAAAAAATGTAAAATTGTTATTTTTAAACAAGGTCACAAAATCACAAAAATGGTGAATTTTTTCTCTAACGTCTACATTTCAGTTAATTTTTCTTCAAAACACATTCTGATTAAGTACAGGCTATTAATTTCAATAAACTCAAACCTTTTTTATTTCTTTATACTACAAGAGGCTAAGAACTGAAATGCGGAATTGATGTTCTGCGTGCAGATGTCGACAAGAGCAGCCATTTTTTAGGCGCCATTTTGAATTTTTCGAGATCAAAATATCTATATATATTAGCCAAAAACAACTTTTTTAATTATATGCCAAATTACAATAAATGCCTTTAGTCACTATTGAATATTAGAGGGTTAACAGACTGCATAACTTAAATCTTTAAAATCTTTACATTATATAAAAAAGGAATGGTTCCGAAAGCTGGGTTCCTATCTTCTTGGGACAGAACGCAGAGGGCCGCACAAAACAGAGTTGCCCAAAGATTTTGTGGAAAAATAATATATAATTACAGAACACTGGAAGTCATTCGAACAACGTTCAAAATAAGACGCTATGCTAAGGCTGGAAATGTTTTGTTTTGATAATTTCATTAATAATAATAATCCGCAGCAGTCTGGAATGCTTCCGAACAAGAACTAGCTTTATATAGTAAAAAAAAGCATCCAAAAGCTTGGTTTCAATCAAATAAGGCAACAGAACGCTGGGCTTAGGATCTGGTATAAAAACTTTTGACTGTACGCAGCAGCCCGAAATGCTACCGAACAAGAACTAGCTTTATAAAAAAAAGGAATGGTTCTGAAAGTTGTGTTCCAATCACATAGGAAACTTTACGTTGACTCCTAAAAGTTTTTTCTCATAAGTGTAGAAGTTAGGGAACAATTTTTCCTTGACAATTTTGTAGAATTTTTTTTAATCACGGGGCTTATGTATATATTTAATCCATTTAATTTCTACAAGGAGCACAGGGTTTACTTGGCTTAATCTGTTGAAACCGCCCCTTTTCTACGTCACTGTCATCGAAACTAAATGCCTCAAGTCACTATTGGGCATTAGAAGGTTAAATCATTTTTGCCAAGAAACCCAAAATGGATGTGTTGGCCCACTTAAGTTAACAAACCACATTAGAAAGAATATTGAACCATCTCTGGCTTCAAATTGCTGTAGTCCAAAGTTACCATAATCCAGCTTTTATTGCTCATCGGTTTTTTGACTTTCTTAGCCCAAGTGCCCAGTCTGACCAAGAGCTTGCAGCTACTTGAACTTGCTTCATTTTCTCATTAACCGCATTTTATAAAAACTGGATCGCCACGATGGAATATCGAATATCATTGCATTAACCCGCAGCCCGATCAATGCGTGCATTCACCTGTCGAATCAGCAAACATTGAGGCAACTTGAACGCCCATGGTCTGCTTTCTACCTGTGCCTTCAATTTCTTTAAAAAGAAGCATAACCTACCTACTGGCCATGGCTGATCGCCTGATCATATTTTGACGCTAAATAAAAAATATTCTCACGTTAACAACTTTTCTGCTGTTTTGTAACGGCTCGACAAGAATTTTCCCACTAATTGTTGACACAAGCATTTCATTTCCGCAAAGCCCGAACCGAAAAATAAAAAAAGTACTAAACACAAATTAACAATGTAAACAAAAACCGTTGGTGAGCGCAGCGTTTCCATTTCACATCCGTTGCAGTCGAGGATCTCGATAAACATGGTAAAGTTCTCACGTTCCAAGCAGGCGACGATCTTTAAATGCTGCTCGCCTGTTCAAATTTTACGCTCTCCTCAAGCAAAATGCTTAAAATTCTCACGCAAACGCATGCCAAAAAAGACGTTACAAAACCAGCGGCTTAACCTTAAACAAATTGTACCCTACGCATACATCTATCTGCTGTGCAGGATCTGTGGGAAAAATACGTTACTTTTTCTCACGTCACTCAAGCATGCAATATTCCCACGCCTCGACTTTCGGGCCGTTAAAAAATTATTCACACGCTCTTTTATTTTTTTAAGTGAGTGTATGTGGCTGGGTTTGCTGTTCGCCTGTTCGAAGATCAACAAAAATCGATTGGAATTCTCACGCCAGAACAGTCAAGTTAGTTGTAGTTGTCTACCTGCGTGCAGGTAAAGGATTAAGCAGCGCATACTAAAAACGCCCACATAAGTTCCATAAGTGGCATGACTGGAGAGTTCTCACGTTGTAGGCGCTCAAGAACTCTCACGAGTTCATTGCGTCATCGTCGCTGCTGGCCGCTTAACTTTTCAACAACTTCAACCCTTCTTTGATGAGCTGAGAGCGCGCAACAAGTGCTGGAGTTTGCTGCTTGTTGCAAGCTGTGTGCCTAGTTACGTCAGAGATCTTGCATAACTTTTTATTTTATTTACGCGCTCTTAGGTAAGACCAAGGCCTAACCTACCCCAAGCAGAGATCGTTTCAGCGCGCATCTATTATTTACTGGCTTTCTTTTGAGCTCTTTGCGCAATGTCTTGACATATTCGCAGTTTGCTGTTGTCCTGGTAACCCTCAAGATGTTATGCACAGACCACGTGCTCTTAAGTAATAGTTGCCAACCTACCCCAAGTTGTGTACGTTGCGCAACGTCTTGGCACTGTCTGCTTTTGCTGCTAGTCCTGGTAATGCTCCAGATGGGCTCGGTAATCCAAAGATCGTTTCAGCGCGCATCTATTATTTACTGGCTCTCTTTTGAGCTCTTTGCGCAATGTCTTGACACATTCGCAGTTTGTTGTTGTCCTGGTAACCCTCAAGATGTTATGCACAGACCACGTGTTCTTAAGTAATAGTTGCCAATCTACCCCAAGTTGTGTACGTTGCGCAACGTCTTGGCACTGTCTGCGTTTGCTGTAGTCCTGGTAATGCTCAAGATGGGCTCGGTAATGCATGGGCTCGGTAATCTTGCATAACTTTATTTAAGTACTTGAAGTACATGATTTTGAGTAATAGTTTCTAAACTACCCCAAGTAAAGATATAAAGGGTGTTTTTTTAAGCGCATCGGGATTTCAAATATAATTAGGTAGGTAACTAGCTGGATATGGTTGTCTTACGACACACCTAGGCCTGCCGTTGTGAAGACGCATTGGTTAATCTCTACTCCCCTGAATTCTCTCCGAACTATCCCGTCGATTTAATAAAAGAAGTAATCTTTTTTATTCTGAATCCTGCGAATTCAGTAAAGTTCTCTATAAGTTCGGATCCCGGTGTGTTCAGTCTTCTCCTGCTAGTGCTTTGCATCCAAACAGAAGATGTTCCACTGTTTTCTCTTCTTCTACTTTCTGGCAACTTCTATAGTAGTCAAAATGAGGTACCAACACTCCCTACCAATAGACAGTGACCAGTAGGAACTCGTATTGTTATTCTCATGTCCAGTCTGTTAAGTTTTAAAAGCTGCTAAGTTCTATAACGTTGTACCCCGCCTAGCTAACTCATCTGCTTTGTAGTGCCCGGGTACCCAAAGCAGATTAATAGTAAAAATTTTACAACATCTAGTAGAAGCTCATAGCATTCCAGAACTGAGTTTTTTTTTGGTTTTAAAGCAGCCTGACTGTCAGAAAATATCCGGATTTCCCTATCGCTTCTTAATTATAAGAAAAGTTTCAATAATAGATGTAACTTCTGGTTGAAAAACACTACAATTATCTGATAATCAGAAATATTCGTTGATACCCAACGAGATGGGAAGATTACACTGAACGGTTTGTCTAGGAATATCTACATTGAAAAGTCAGTTGCTCTGGGAATATGCGGAAATTGACTCAGAATAGTCGAGTATCCCCTAGGACTAATGGCTAGATTCGAAGATTCTCTTAATCTTAAGGGGCATTGTCATCCTGGAGCATCTCCTCCAGAATGGTTAAAGAATGCAATAACTATCTCCAAACCCTGTCCGCCCGGAACAAAGTTGTGCTATTTTCGGTGCCTGGACAATCGGGAGTGGATGGTAACACGATCGCTGACGATCTAGCAAGACAGGATGCCTCCACCCTGACTACATCTTCTGTGTCGTTTTGTGGTATTGGTTGGTCCACGATCAAAACCATGATAAACAAATGGGCCGCAGGAGAACATAGGAGATACTGGTTATCCCTTCCGGGCCTTCGACAAGCAAAAATTCTTGTCAAACCTCTAGATGCGATCCAGACAAAAGGTCTAGGCTGAGCGGACTTAAAGCTCCTGGTAGCTAACCTATCTGGCCACCTCACTGTTAGATACCATCTACAGAAAATTGGGCTATCGGACTCTTCAGAGTGCAGGCCCTGTCTAGAAGACGACGAAACCACCAGAGCTTGTCACATGGGAAAGGAACGGATTAGTCCCTTCCATCTCAAGTCAATACCAACAAAAGACCTACTGATATTCATGAGGAAAGCGGAAAGTCTTTTGCTTTAACCTTAAGGCATGGTACAAAAGACCTTTTGGTGGCAGTGCCACACCTCTCTGTGATGTACCCTTGTACGGAACAAAAGGCCAATTTCACTGCTAACTGCTTACTATATAGGTCCATCGTCAAAAAATGTAGCATAACGTTAAGAGATGCTGTGGTGTCGTCCTAGTTGACCATAATTTCGAGCACTTGGAGCCGTATTTCTCTAATCTCAAGTTCATTTCCGAGTCTTCAATTATTGCTGGCTTGTCCTACATAAACCAAAGAGTTAACGTGTCCCCAAAGAAAATAATATAAAGGGGTCAAATCCTTCAAGAATTACGTCGATGCAAGTCGATAAATTTGGATTTTCTTCCACACTGGCCTCTACAACAGCGATATTTTCTTCGAACCGTGCTGTTCTCATTGTTGTCAGACATTGTAAAATGTCAAAAGAGTTCGAACATGATCAAATTAAAGAAATTGCACGTTCTGTTGATCGATTATTCGGTCCATAAATTGTACGAAGAGCTCTGTAAGCTTTTACAACAGAACAGAAATGAAGACATTCATCTTGTTTAAATCTTATGATGATGAATTGTTGTACTTACTGAATAAAATGAAATTTAAATTTATCAAAAGTGACAACTGCTTTCAGAAATATCCTTTTTGGAAATCCGTAGGCTCTTAAAAAAACACCCTTTATAATGTTGTGCTCAAGTCTTTTTTGTTTACTCAGATCATATTACTGTAGCGCAAAAGAGCTGGCATTCCAGGAAACGTCCCTGCTTCTAAGCAGTTTGACATTCTTTCTTTGCGCAACTTCTCGACGCTTGCTGACCTTGCTGTTATCCTGGTAATCCTTCATATGTTGCGGCTAATCAAGCAATGTGTACATTGCCTTAGGCACAAAAGAGAGAGTTTGCTCCCTTTGCGCAATGTCTTGTAGCTTGCTGAGATTGCTGTTATCCTGTTGATCCTCAAGAGGTTTTTGTTTACCCAACGAGGGTAGTTATACCTTAATGAAGCATAAGACAGCTGGTAGGCATTCTAGGGAATTTTTTTGCTCTTTGATACTTTTTTGGTGGTGGTTTTTTTCTTGGCTTGCTCACCTTTGTTTTCTTACCTGGGCAGAGTTGCCAAGGCATTCCAATTCCAAGTTTAGCTTGCTGGCAAAACTGCGCCCCTAGTAGAATTTTTAATCAATTTAATGCTGTTTGCCTGGCCAATTTGATTTCATTTGCATATAATTGGGACAGGTTACTGTCAGGAGCTCCCACCCTCCAGCTAGCATCCTCTGTGCGCCTATGCAAGTGCCTGAACTGCTTTGCATTTTTTAGCAACATTTCTCACGCTGCGCTTTCTCTCTGAAGCCGCTAAAAAACACTTAAAAAACTCTACCGAATCCGTAAAAATAAGTTCTCAAGATCATTGCAGCAGTATCGATCGGATCATATATCATGTCGAACCGCTGTCAAGCCTATAAAGTGCAGGCGCTGCATCCAGATTGCTGTGTGCCTAGTAAAAAACGACTAATTAAGCTAGACATTCTCACGCCTTGGGCTGGACACGCAAACAAATCACAGCATGTGGTTGGGATGCGGAAATTGATTCTTTAAAGATGCAACAGGGTTTTCCAGGAAGTGCTGCAGCTGTGTAGCTCGTTTTTTAGACCCTTACCCGGAAGTTGTGGGCTGTAAAATCAATTTCCTGTTTGAACTCGTGTTTAAAATTATATTTCCGGCTGGCCTAGTTCTATCAAAGATTACGGCTGCCGCCGGCAGCTGTGCACCCACATGTGGCAGCTGGAACTGCAACCAGCTACACTTCTAGCTGCAAGCCTGTTAGAATTTACAACAGCTCAAGAAAGAGTTGACAATATTTTCCCACGAGCAGCTCCGGAGCAGTCTTCATAGATAGTCCTGAGCCTGATCCTCGTGCCGCGACTGCTGTTGGCCTATTACTAAGTCAACAGATTTTACAACCACTTGAGAAATTTTCTCACGTGCTACACAGACAATTTTCCCATGAAAATCAGGATCAATAGCAATGATTTTTCCCAGCTGCCTTTTCCCAGGCTAACAACAGGTAGTAACATTGGAAAATCGCAGTTATTGTCCCTACACTATCTCTAAATTCTGCTCGCCTATTGACTAATTGTAGACTTTCCAGACTCAAGTGGAAAAGTTCACACGCTGCGCAGGATGCAACAGGCTAGAGTTTTTTATTTTCCCAGCAGCTGCATTTTCCCACAGCTGCGCCGGCTGATAAACGCATTCCAATCCTCCTTTATTTTTTTTAACAAAATCTCGGATTGCTTTTTGTACCCAATCCTGATCCTTTTTCCCAAGCAACAGGTTGACTACCTGCGTAATTTTCTCACGCGCTGCGTTTTTCCTCAATGCTTTGCTGCGTTTTTTGCTGTTGGCCTAATCGAAAATTGGCTTGAGGTCAGATAATTCGGAAAATGTTCACACGCGCCCGTGTCAAAGGAAAATCTCTTACTAAGCCTGTCTTTGTTGTCTGCCTTTTTCCCAGAGCCTATGCTCAAATTTTCCAACTTCAGATACTATTAACTTTGCTAGCCTGTTACCTATGCTGGCTTAATCAGCTTAGATTTTCCGAGATTCTCACGATGCTGCTAATGAATGATGTAAACAACTAAACGTTGGCCTTTTATGTGTTTCCAAACAATTGACTATCGAGAATTCTTGGAAAAATGCATAAATTTTGTTTTATGTGCGGCATCTTTGAGCGGCTTAGAATTCTTGGGATGCGTCAATGCGGTTGGGCTGCCTCGAATTGTCTCGTTCTGCCTTTTCACAGCAGGTAGTCAAAATGCAGCTTGGGAATTTTCCGAAATAATCTAAGTATGCTGGCATATTGTTGTTACTGCTGAGGGCCTGGTAACTCTTACCACATTATGCTAAAGGGTTTTCCGAATTTTCACACGCTGTATTTACAAGTTTAGAAAAGATACCTTAGGGATGCTGCTTCTTTACCTGTTGCATGTGGTTGATGTGTTAGAACACGGCTTACCCAGTTTTCTTGAGTTTTTCTTACGTTGTGTGCATTTTTCTGTCAACCTAGTCGAATTGAAGAAAATTGCTGGAAAAATAAGGGAGTGTTCTTGGATTTTATCTTTCAAATTTATGACCTTTTGTAAAGGAAATGGAAAATTAGCAGCAAAGACCTTTGAGGTTTTGTTCATACAAAGAATTTTTCCATTTTCTCGATCTTTTCAGTTTTTCTTAACACCTGCTATTTCGTCTGTTCCCCTGTTAACGCCGAAGAACGAGATATGTTAATTTTGATCAAGCTTTATGTATAAGAAGTGGGTAAAGCTTTTGGCTTTTATTTGGTTCATATAAAAAAGTAACTTAAGTAGATAGGTTAAGTATTTATACTTGGATGGATTGTTTTAAGCTTTACATCTATACTACACATAAGGAGAGGGAAAGCATTGTAGAATTAATTTAAGCTTGGATGTTCTTTCCTTATGGTTCAAAGGGTATATTAACTTGTGTAAGACGAAGATAACATGTAGAAAGAGTCGTAGAAGACCCCACAAATTTGCGTAAAGTATTCCCAATGTGACTAGAGAAGTCGTAATACGCATGTTTGTCCGTCCATATGAACACCGAGATCTCAGTGTTAATTTCAAAAATTCCTTAGTATTTCGACTGAGACAAGTTCATTTTATTTTGTTGGTATCGAGATTATCTTATCTAGCTCTCCATAGGGGGATCTCAGAGCATCGCAAAAAACTCCTAAGCCTTTAGATGATCAATTTCCGTTAGGAATGTGACATAACTTTTATTTTGTCCCCAGCGAGCATGCATTTCCAAAGTAAGATGAACCAAGTTAACTCACATGGTAAACAATCCGCATTGACTGTGTGTAGCGTACTTGCTTTGCAACACGATATTTGCTAGTTCGATCATCGCTATCTGAAAAACGCTATTTTCCCAAGAATATCATTAAGTGTTAATTCAACACTACCGTAAGGATTCGGCTATAAACTGTAGAATTACTGTTTACTTTCTACAGTTATTAATAGAGATTCCCATACTCACTTAGGGAATTTATTAAAAACTCTGTTTGGACATAGTAGTAATGTAGTAGTGAACTATTATAATGTATGAGAGCATGGGTAAAGTTTAAGATGTTGATGTAGTCCCACTATATTGTAATATATCTTGTGTTCCTCTTAGATGTTGAGAGAGGGTGGTTTAAAGTCTGATAACGATAGCAATCGGACAAACGTGCCTAAAACACAATATATATATAGTCCTAAACTCATATTCCTACTTTTCTACCAGCGATTTCGAGGCGTGCACCTCTAGCTATTCTCTAACTACTTCGACGGATTGTCGGGGTCCTTTCTACTCTCCCAAAATGTAGACACATACGTGCAATGTTATAGGTGCACTCGGTAGAGCTTGATTTCTGGATAACCTTAAATGACAGTATGACACAGTATTCTAACTCCTCCAGAAAAAATAAAAAAAGGTATAGATAGCATTGCTCAAAACTATGAAGGATTCAGTTGTGAGTGTTAAGTTGAATTTTAATAATAAACAAAAAAGGCAAGAAAGAAAGGCCCACCCAAGTTTATTCCAAAGCTTTAAAGAACTGGCAACAATCCTTAACCCATTTTCCTCCTCGGTTCCGTAACATCGGCTTAAAAAATACTTATTTGGCTTATATTTGATATATCAGCAAAATTTTACCTTTTTCTCTTTATTAATCGGTCCAGCCGTTTCGGCGGAGATTGGTAAAAAATAAAAAAAAAAATTTAAGTGGTGGCAACCCTGGGTTTAAAAAATAAATGTTGGCCGATTATCGGACCTACCCAATAGGCACGCAAAATTTCCTGAAAATCGGTTCAGCCGTTTCGGAGGAGTTTGGTAAAAATTTAAAAAAAGATGTTAGGGGTGGCAACCCTGGATATAAAAAATAGATGTTGGCCGATTCTCAGTCCTACTCAATATGCTCACAAAATTTCATGAGAATCGGTTAAGCCATTTCGGAGGAGTACGGTAACTAACATTGTGACAGGAAAATTTTATATATTAGATTAGATAGATAAATTTATAAATTATTAATATAAAATATTACAAAAAATAAAATATTAAAAAAATTATTTTTTCATTCTCCCTGCTTAATTGGAATCAAATTCGACTGCTGCCATAGAAACGATTTGAAGCAAATTGTGAGTAATTTATAAGGAATTGATCCTTATTTTGAATTTATTGATTTATTTCCAAATTTCTTAAATTTTTTGTAAATAAGTAAGGAATTTATAATAAGTATTTTGGAATATTTAAGCCTTAAAAAAAATACCAGAAATCAGGTTAAATCAAAAAAATCAATTTGATTTGTTATCTGGTTTAATTTCCAAAAAATGTACTAAGCAGTTTGGACTTAGCGTCCCAACACATTCAGGCCAAAAATAGGCTTGTTGCGATACCGAAAATAAGTGATAAGAATATGGACAGACAGGAAAAATTAGGGGAATGGGAAAAGTGGAAAGTCCGGGACCAATCCTTACGTGGGACTTAAACCCACAACCTCTGAAATAACAATCTAGTGCACTGTCGCTAGGCTATTGAGACCGCAAATCTCCTAGGTATTCCCCTTCATATCGTATCATCTTGTTGAAAACATATCGCCTCAAGGTGTTTGCATGATATGCATTCCAATGGTCACACCTGAACAACATTGCGACAAATAGTAACTTTCCTCGTGGACTCTACACTACTCGGGATTACTTAATCACCAAATGCGGCATATTTGTTTGACCAAAAATGTATCTCACAAAGGAAAATGATTTTTTTCACAAAAATTCAAATGGAATAGTTAATATCTCATAAGGATGCAAAATCAAGGTGTGTTCAAAAGCTAACGAATACCCCTAATTTAAAACGCATCTATTATCTAACCAATACAGTTGCGATAAAAAGCAGTGTTACACGCTCAGCAAAAAATTGATTTAAAATTTAACACAAATAGTTAAAAAAAAATATATATTTTGCCTAATGGCTTTCGTTTTTTGGATTTAATGAAACTTGAGCAGTTGGTCAGCTAAAACCCAACCAACTGCAGTTTATCGATTTAAAGTTCATTAATCCGCCGACTAATTAATGATTTAAATTAATTCGCCTGTCAGCGCCCAGCTAAGACTAAACGAATCGACCTTAAGTCAAGCATTTGCTTTGACCCACTGAGTAGTCGTTCGGTTTGTGTCCAAGCTAATTGCTAGTTTTCTCTGCAGCTGTGCATACTAATTAAGTCTTTAACAAAACCTTGTAAACTTTTTTGGACGTTCGCACACAGACGCACCAAAACACACACACACACATACAGAGTGCAGTCTATGCCGTTGGGTCTGTGGCGGCTATGCGTGGTAGGCTTACCTGCGCCGCCGCCCAACAGGCCAAACTCGCTCATGCTCTCTCCTCACTCTCACGCTTTCCTTTAACCGACTGCGCTGGCGCCAAAACCCCCACAGCAGCAGCAGCAGGCAGCAACGGCACCAGCAACTCCTGCGCTTTGCTCGTTAGAAGAAGCGACGCCAGCAGCGGGCAAACAGTTTGAAACTTTCTCATTTCGGTTTTGCCTGCTGCTGCTGCTCTGCTTTGCGTTGCTCCGCTCTGCTCTGCTCTGCCGTTGCCTGTTGCCGTTTCGACTTCTGTGCAATTTCTGTGCGCCTAGTCGAAAATCCAACTAATTGCTTATTTTAACCCCTTCAAAACTGGGCAAACACACTCACACAGTGGCAGAGACACAAACTCACAGACAGAGGCAGACATACAATACACAGCACAGTGGGCCAAAATGATCGATCAGCTGGAATTATTTAGTTTGTTTTTGTGCATAGTTAAGGCAACTAGAAATTTATTTGTAGTTATAGAATTTATTCGAAATTTAGACTAAAGGGAAATTAAATAAAAATGAGAAATAGTAAAACTACTCTTGGCGTGACGTTACAAAAAATAAAGTAGTTTTTTACTTGGATTACAAAATTGTAAGTTTCTATGAATCTAATGGTATTTGATTTTTAAGTATGATCTTGGGAGTTATGGAATCAAAGCAAAAATTTAACGTTAACCAAAATGTCATTAAAAATTCAGATATGTTTTTTTAATTTTTTAAAGAAAATCATAAGTTTTGACTGCACCTAATCCTGATTTTTATGCGTATTTGATTTAACGCGATTCAAAAAAACCATTTCATTATTTTTTACGCGATTTCCTTGCTTGCTAATGGTATAAAATCATCTTAAATTAAAGCAAAAATTTAACGTTAACCATAATCTCATTAAAAAGTTAGATATATTTTTTAAAATTTTTTTAACGAAAATTATAAATTTTGACTACACCTAATCCTTAATTTTTACGCGAATTTGACTTAACACGATACGAAAAATCATTCCATTAATTTTTTACGCGATTTACTTGCGTGCTTATAGTACAAAATCATCTTTCAATTTCGATAAATTTAAGACTAAAAATAATAAAATATTATAAATTTCTCTGGTTCAATTCCTCATTCTTAATATGAATTTTCTTTTTGTGTAATCTCTATAGTTTTTTTCGTTTTTCCTTATTGCATAAACTATTTACATAAAAAATTGTATTACAAAATTTAAATTTTAATAAAAAAAAATGGCGGACGTAAAGTCGGGCGCGGACGACTTTAGGATACCCTGTACCACTAGCTTGTAATAAAGTCCGATTTCTTCACAAAAAACCAAATACAGAAGAATTTTTAAGCAAACATTTTTTTTTGACCGATCGTTCCTATGGGAGCTATATGATATAGTCAGCCGATTTCAATAAAATTTGACACAGTGCTTAAATACCTTAAAACAGATATGAATGCCAAATTTATTTCAAATATCTTTACAAACAAACAAAACACATCGAATTTTGTATAAAAAACGTGTTTTTGGACCGATTGGTCCTATGGGAGCTATATGATCTAGTCAAACGATTTGGATTAAATTTGGTACAGTGCTTAGGAACTATAAAACACTCACGAATGTCAAATTTGGTCCCAATATCTTAACAAACAAACGAAACACAGCAAATTTTGTTAAAAAATCGATTTTTTGGAAGATCGGACCTATGGGAGCTATATGATATAGTCCACCGATTTTGTTCAAATTTGGCACATTGCTTAAGTGGTCTAAAAAATTTCCAAACGCCAAATCTGGTTAGGATATCTTTATTAAACAACGAAATATAGCGAATTTTTCTTTAAAAAAGTTATTTTGGCCGATCGGTCCTATGGGAGCTATATGATATAGTCAACCGATTTCGATCAAATTTGGTACAGTGATTGGGAACTATAAAAAACTTTCGAATACCAAATTTCGTTACGATATCTTCATAAACAAACAAATTATTCATCTAAAACGCTTTTTTTTGTCGAGGTCGTCTCAAACACCCCCATGGGAGCTATATAATTTATACCCGATATCAAAAAAATAAAATAAACTTGCCTCCTATGGAATAATATGGGATCTAATGTGAAAGTTTGGTAACTCTAGCTCTTACCATCTCTGAGATCTAGGCGTTCACACGGACGGACAGACGGACAGACGGACAGACGGACAGACGGACATGGGTATATCGACTTCTCTATTCACCCTGATCATATATTAGGTAACTTTGGGGTGTCTCCGACGTCTCCTTCTATATGTTACATACATTTTCGGCTTGCACAAACTTAATATACCCTTGGACCATACGGTACAGGGTATAAAAACCCAACTCTCATGTAAAATCCAATTTTTATATCAGATGAATATACTTCATTATTGGAAAGACTTCATAGGCATGATAACCATTAGTACTAGGTCCTTTAGAAAATATAAATGTAGACAGATTTTCGATATAGTACTACGTAAAATTTTATTTTTTTTTGTAAATAATCAGTTTTTATATTGAGTTCATTGAAACTTAGTCGATCATGTTAAAAATTATATTTACGTCAAATCATTCACAAGGATGGATAGTAATTTTAATAAGCTTTGGAGAATAATGATAAAAGGTGAACTTTATTTGCGCCAAATCATTTACAAAAATAGATAGTAAATTTAATAATTTTTGAAAATAATAATAATAAAAGAGTTGGATTTATTATATTATATCCACGGAGAGCCGAAGCAAAATATCGAGACAATCAACAAATTTTCACTACCTTCTTGGTATGTAGTGTCCCTTGCTCTTTTAGATACTCTGCGATATTCGGGTGTCTATATAGACAGTTGGACCCTATAAGTTTTATACTGTGGTTGAATGGCGATAAAATCATCTATGTTGGCATGAGGATAGGTACCAGTATAAATACATTTATAATCTAGGCGAAAACATTTTAATGAATGAAACCGATCGAGGCCCTATGCTCTACTGGGAGTCAAGAATGTAATCGGACTCCAGCCTCATCTCGAGATGGAGTTCGTCACGTGCCAATTATATTAAATTATGTTTAAAAGCTGTTCAGCCATTGATAAAAAAAATCCCCAGCATCTTAGATATATAACTCGAATCAATATCTCGAAACCCAAAATTATTCCAGCCATTTTGTCCATTTCGCCCACTGTACGTTGGTTTGCTGGCTTTCGTGCTTATTAATTAACAACACAAAAACCCCAAACCGAACCGACAAAAGCAACAACAACAACAGCAGCAGCAAAGGCGGCAGCAACAACTCACACACACACACACAAACAAACACACAGGCTCACGCTCACACAGAGCGCCGCATAACTTAACCCCAAGTGTTGTCTCCGACATTCATTAGTGTTCATTAGTGAAACAAAATGCTCATTTACTTAACTACTCCAACTACCTACGGCCGGAGACAGCTGCTGAGGTGGCTGCGGGTGAGAGAGGAACGAGAGCATTGGGCCAGGTAAACACAGCCGTCTGCCTGCGCCCGGCTGCTCCCTGCCTCTGTGCCCCCATCAATCGACAACGTTGCACTTGCAAGCGAACCGACCGACCGACTCACTTACTCGCTCACTCACTCATTCAGTCCGCCACTCATTCGACTCACTCGTTTGTTTGGCTCTTTTCACTGGCTGCTACTACTCTACTACCACCACTACTACCACTGTACTCGTGTTGCCAATTAAAATTCCACTTATGCCAAGTTAACTCACTTGGCTCGTTAATTGTTGTGGTTTTTTAATTGGACCCTTTTGAGCTGCTCGAATTGAATTGAACAACGACGGCTACAGCTCCCAGTAGCAGCAGCAACAACAACAACAACATGCAGGCAATCATAATGAATAGCAGGCTTTGGAGGCAGTCGGTTGCCTAGTTAGTAGTAGGTGTTGCCCCCCAGCACTGCTATACCATTTAAAACGTTACCAAACAAAATAACTTACCACCCAGCCGAGCCTGCTCCACCGTCTCCCGTTCTGCAACTAGTTGTAACCAATGCCAGCATATTCTTTCAATGTCCCATTTGGTACGCTTAATGTTTGGGGGCGTTAGGATTGCCATGCGGCTGGAAATCCTGGTAAAATATATATGCGACTGTGTTGCGTAATTTTGTTATGAAAAAAGATGATGAAGTGTTGTAGGGTATACGGATTTGTCATTGTATAAGTAGAAAGTCAGATGGGTAAAAGTAGAAAAATATTGAGAGTTTTGTAGGAAAGATAAGAAAAGTAGTAGATTAAGTTGTCTTCAGAATAGCTTACTGGTGTTGTCTTCTGAAGTGAAGGAAATTAATATTTTATATTAATTGATCTATATAAATTATACTATTAGCGGTCCATCTATCTTTTCTTATCAGGGAGTAAAATATACAATCCAAGACCCAAAAAATAGCTGTGATGGCCATTAAAGTTAGAACATTTTTAATTTTTATTCCCCACAAAAAGAATGCTCGAAATTTTACCTTTTTTTCGTCAATCTGCTCTACTCTGAAGTTGATGTAGACATCTCCATCCTTCTTCCTTAACGCCTGGATTTTCGAAAGAACCAAACTTGAGATTTTAACTCCTTAAATAACACTAGTTTACAAATTGAAGGTTCATCGAGTGAGCCTACGTCTAAAAGTGTTTTTATGATCATTTTAGGTCGAGAGATACGAAAATTACAACCTACATTTTCTTTTTGTATGAAAAAAGGTTTTTCACTCAAGGTTTTTCATCTTCGTTCAGTTACGTCTCCACGAATTTGTACGCTGTAGTCGTGACTTTTCGTTAATGATTCTTTAACATCTACAATTCCTATCCGATTTCAAAAATCTAAGATTCGAAATGTTAATTTTTAACAAAACTTTACCGATTGTGATGAAACTCGAAAGTTACATCAAAAGAGCTATTTTAAGTAAAGGTCGAGCTGTTGAGGGTTGTAGGAGAAAACACGGTAAATCGATTGCGGGGGGTGGAGGTTCTGCATCTATAAAATTAGGTTGAGGATTTGTTCATTAGAGCCATATGAATCAGCTTACCAAAAATTTTGATTCGAGGTCGCTTGTAACCATAATTAGGTAGAGTCAAATATTGACGGAGCTTCTAAGCAAGAGTTGGTGAAATTTGAATATTTTTGACTATAACTTTTGATGTATTTGTCCGATTTTGTACAGATGCGTGGAACCATAACGCATCTCTCTGTCAAATTGATGAAAATATTAAACGGTCTGGCCAAAAACCGCGATCAACTGCGGGGGATCGGGGAAAGATATTGACATGATTCAACAAACTTCATCTTTTAAGGAAATATGCGCACCAGCTGGTAAAGCTCTCTAGCTCTCCGAGATCTAGGCGTTTATACAGACGGACGGACATGGCTCAATCGCTACCCGAGGTTATGATAAGCATTTTGGTATAAAGGACTTGGGGTCTGCCACGCCTTCTTCCTTGTTACATACATTGCACAAATCTGGTACACTTTTTTCGAAGGTTAATTTTTAGTATAAACTAATGCATTTAGGCGCTGCATTTTCTACAAATTAAATTATGGCAAAATTCTGGATATACACATCGCTTAGGATTAATTTTCAGGATCATTCAAATTGAGTCACATAATTGCTATAGGGGTGGGATTTCGAATTGCCTGTATTAAAATTTAATGTTTAGGTAAAACTGGGTAGGAATCCAAGGGGCAATTTTTAAAAATGATTTTTATTTCTATGCTAGAACTAATTTGGTTATAAAGTTTTGCAGATAGTATTTTATCTAGGTTTAACTTCTTTTACAAGTAATTACTTCTTTCTCAATTATATTAAGACAGCGACTTTCTAAAAACTTTAAACGCATTTTCTCGGAACCATGTTTTTCATCAGAATTCCAAGCACAGGTCTTGATCTATTGTTCTGAGTCCCTTCATTTAACGCTTGTTTGAAATGATATATTTTTGTATGGCTTATACAAACAATATTCATGAAAAATTGTTAAATTGTTATTTTTAAGCAAGGACAAATCACAAAAAAAAGTGAAAAATATTTTTGTTATACGAGTACTTCGATAAATTTTACTAAATCTGTGTACTTATATTATATATCACTGTAAAGAGCACATCAATTTGGTTCAGAAGATATAAACAACTGAAAAAAGAGCCAAAAATCATGTTTTTCGAGAAAATCTTAAAAAAAAAAACGATTTTTAATTTTCGTGTTTCTCGAACCAAAATTATCCTAAAAAATAATTTTTTATGAAGGTTAATTTTTCATACAAATTAGGTGCTGCACTTTCTAAAAATGAAAAACACAATTAGTTCATATGGCTAGTTCATAATTCTAGAAGTTAACATCGCTTTGGATTAACTCTCAGGATCATTATTAGCAATATAGTAATGTAGAGATGAAAGTTGGAATTTCCTGTGCCAAATTTAACGTTCTCATATCTACGAATCCCAGTAGAGACTATTTTTTTAAAATCATTTTTATTTCGAGAACCCAGTCAGGCCAATTTTTTAAAATTTATTTTTATTTCTAGTACCGTAGTACATTATAATTTATAAGTACCAATTTGCCTTGGTTTCTCAGAGTCAGCCTCGACTAATTTCCTTTTGCCGATAGTATTTTATGTAGGTTTAACCTCTTCTAAAAGTAAGTCCTGCTTACTTAATAATATTTAGACAGGCTCTAAATAATTTAAACTTAACTTAGA
Source organism: Chymomyza amoena (assembly GCA_037043745.1). Classification (NCBI taxonomy): domain Eukaryota; kingdom Metazoa; phylum Arthropoda; class Insecta; order Diptera; family Drosophilidae; genus Chymomyza; species Chymomyza amoena. The sequence continues at coordinate 92,785 of JBAMAX010004319.1, forward strand.
CACAGTGAGTCCTGAACATTTTATCAATTCTTTTCCCAACAAACCCAAGAACAACATAACAAGTTCCATAGAGCACGAAGTTAGCGCCATTTTCGAAGCACTATCAGCCTACTTGAATAAACTTTTATTTTTGCAACTCGACAACCCTAAGCACTGCTGTGCCGGCATTCAACTAATGAACGAAGCCAAGCAGCGCCAGCAGTTGGAGCAGAAGCCAACAATAACAGCAGACAACAACAGCAACAACAACAACAACAAGAGCAAAAAGAACTGAAAACAAAAGCCAACAAAAACCCCTAATTAAAATGCATTTTCATTTTGGACGTCGTCATCGTCTCGACGCCGCACCAACCCGCCCGCCCTCATCCAACAGAGCGTGAGAGAGTGAGCGAGCAGGCAGAAGGCGCGGGGGAGCGAGTAGCAGAACTTTTGGAATTGGGCAGTATGCCGCCTTGCTACTACGTTCGTTCATTAGCCCATCTAGGGGGCGCCACTGCTAGGTTGGGTGACGGTAAATTCACATGAACCGTTATGCCATTGTATATACACACGCACATGCACATGGGCATTGTGTGCGTATGTGTGTGTGTGTGTGTTTGTGTCTGTGTGAATGGCTGCGGGCATATTTAATTACAAAAGCTGCTAATTAGGAAACGTACACACCCACGTTGGTTAATTTGTTTGCAAACCAATTAACTCGGCGCATAGTATCAGGCGCACAGAAAACCGCAGCCAGACGACGACGACGACGAGGCGAAAGCAAAAGAAACGCGTCAGCCAGCAGCAGCAGCAGCAACGGCAGCAGCAGCGGAGCAGCATGCTCGCTCGCTCGCTTGGTCGGTCGGTTGGCAGCTCTAGCTCGCTCGTTGCTTAATCACAGGAGCGGGGCAGCAGCAGCAACAGCAAAGAAGCCTTACACAAAACTTCTGGCCGCAGCCGCAGCCACCGCAGCGACGACGCAGCCTTGCAGAAAAAATAACTTTCCAATAAGGCACAAAAGGGAAGAGCTGCCGCAGCAACGGCAGCGGCGGCGGCGACGTCAGCGGCAACAGCGATTAGTAGTAAAGCGAACGTCCAAAGACCAAAAACTAAAACTAAAACTGTTAACGAATACAAAAGAGCCCAAAAAAGATAACGTGATAGCAGCAGCAGCAGCAGCAGCAGTAGCGCATGTGTGCGCCAGAGACGGGGGTGCGCCGGCAGCAACGTAACACAAACTTAATGAACGAAATGAAAACGAAATTTTAATGAAAAAGTTTTGCCCATTCTTTGTAATGCTGCGTTTACACGGCAGCGTTGAAAATTGGCAGAACTAAACGGCACAGTGGCACACTGGCACAGTTTAGTGTGAACAGCTCATGGAGGAGATGGTTTGAGGAATACAGTACTGCGGTACTATCGCGGGTTCAGCTAAGTGCTGTGAGTGGTTTGTTTATATATATTTTTTTTATATATAGTTGGGGTTTCTTTTATGACTCCCGAATTAATGCAAACCCATATGATTGCCTTATACCCTAAAATTTGTCATAATAAGTAAAGCATGGGAACGGGACAAGATGGAATTTTCAGAACCAAATGACTACCTTACACCCTAAAATTAGTCATAAAAATGTAATACAGTCGAGGCGGTGCCCGAATCACGTAATACCCTGTACCTTTTTTCTCGAAAAAATGTTATCCCTGCATGTTCCTTCTAAGAAATTTCCAATTGAAACATTGTTCTTTTAGGGCAAAACTATATTTATAGGTTTACCTACAAGTTCTGCAAATTTGTACCGATTTGGATGAGAACCGAGAGCTACATCCAAAAATTAATTTAAAGTATATGGGGTAGTTATCAAGTTGAAGGGTGGGTCAATCGCTACACGACATTATGATAAGCATTTTGGTACAAAGAACTTGTGGTCTGCCACGCCTCCTTCTGTCCGTTACATGCATTGGGCAACTATGGTATTACCTTTGTGCTTTTAAGTGCAGGGTATAAAAAGTAAAACCAAGGAATTGCGTCAGTATAGAATTTTCTATTCCTTTTTCAAAAATTCATTTGATGTCTTTTTTGTTCTATGGGAGTTTTCTGTCATGAATTCAGACCAGAATTGTTATGGTCCAAATGGCCGAGTCAGCATTTGGTCGTTCGTTCAAGTTGGGACGGCCAAGTAATTTGATTTTTGTATTAAAATTGCAATTAGAAGTAAAAAAAATGGTCATATTGCAAATCAAAATGGGAACACTACATAAATTACATGACGTTGATTTTAGTCAAAGTAGACCCCCCTCCCATTTGTGACACAGTAACGAAATATTTTTGAATATTTCCTATAAGATTTTTGTGTCTCGTGGCGCTTCACCAGAACCCCTCCCCCGGAGCGTCACGTAGTTTATGAATGATTCCAGTGCACTTGGAGCCGTCTATACAGAAGTCAAATTTTCGCTCAAAAGTGAGGATAGAATTTTGCATACACTGAGAAAAAAAACTTTCGCTCTCGAATTTCCGCCAATACCGATTTTTGTAATATTAAGAACAAAATTCTTATTTCACAAGCGTTTTTCGTTAAACAGACATTCTTAACTTGAGAATGATTTTAAGAACAATTTCACTTGATTGAAGACAGCGGATAAGGCAGAAATTTATAGTTGAGAATTTTTAAATTGATATTAAGAGTTAGCACTGGTTACTTATTGTATGAATGTTTTCTCTACCATTTAATGCTAAGATTAAGAGTATCCACTTGTATAAGACAAATAGTTCATCCCTTTTTTTGGTGCTACAATTTTATTGACTGGCAAAGAAAAATATTGTCTAATTTGTCTATTCTTTGTAAAAAAATTGAACTTAATTTAATAGTGATTTTATCTATGTGAATATATTTCCACCTAATTCTGTTTTTTTTTCACGGTATAAACTCTTCAGGCAAAACTGTTAAAAAAGACCATTATAGAAAAAAATAGGATAAGTTACATATTCTTAAAAAAACTAAAATATATATAGAATTCTTAAGCTGCAATGAATTAGAAAGTGCGATTCCGCAACTGAATTTCTAAAAGATTTGGGGTGACAAAAATATTTTTGTCATTAAAATTTTATTCAAATAGTTTTTTTAAATCGAGCTAAATCAAATTAGAATCAGGTTTTTATTTCTAGCAGATGTTCAATCAAAACCGTCTAAAAAAAAGATCGTATAAAAACAAATTTTGGTGTAGTGTTTTTTTATTTCCACGTTTGCAATCCATTTCGTCGACCCAATATTTGCGATAGAGCATATAAACATCCTCCAGCATGCTCAAACTTATAAGTTTTCAGGAATTGGTTCATTGTTTACATCTATGCCCAACGGCAAGCTCTCATATTGTGAAGTAACATCAGAAGTGTCATTATTCATCATCATCATCATCGTTTGGCGCTACAGCTCTTTGTGAGCTTTGGCCTGCCGAACATAATGCCTCCACGTTGCACGATTACACTGTCCAACAGTGAAAAAGAACTTTTCAAGTGACCTAGTGTACGTTGTAGGTCTTGACGAGTAGATCACGATAGCGTTTTTCAAAATTGTCTAACACCCCCAAAATCGGAAGTTATCGCTTAAAAACCGTTTTCGGGTCTGCGATCACTCCCACTATCACAACGTCGCCATTTTTCAACCGATTTTCGATTGCTTTACGGTTTTGGAAAGAAGAAGATTCAAGCTTTAAGATGATATACATTTGTTTATACTTTATACAAAGCAACTTCGTGATTTTTAAAAGTTATCTAAGATTTACACTTTTTTTATTCGATTTTCACACTTTGAAGTCATTTTATATAACATTTTGTTAAAACACCTTTACTTTTTTACATTTAATCTTAAAGAAATATTAATTCCGAGTAAGAATAGTTATGGTTTATTAAAATCGGTCGATAAATGCTTAAGTTACGACGCTTATTGTAAACAAGAAAATTCAATTTTCATCGACAAAAAAAAAATGTTTTAGATGGATAATTCGTTTGTTCATGAAGATATCGTAACCAAATTTGGTATAATGCTTAAGAACAATAAAAAACTTACAAGTGCCAAATTTGGTCGCAATATTTTAGAAAACAAACGAAATACAACAAATTTTGTTAAAAAATCGATTTTTTGACTGATCATTCCTATGGGAGCTATATGATATAGTCAACCGATTTTGTTGGAATTTGGCACATTGCCTAAGTGCTCTAAAAAATTTCAAAGCGCCAAATTTGAAGAAAATCGGTTGACTACATCATATAGCTCCCATAGGAATGATCGGTCAAAAAATCGATTTTTTAACAAAATTTGTTGTATTTCGTTTGTTTTCTAAAATATTGCGACCAAATTTGGCACTTGTAAGTTTTTTATTGTTCTTAAGCATTATACCAAATTTGGTTACGATATCTTCATGAACAAACGAATTATCCATCTAAAACATTTTTTTTGTCGATGAAAATTGAATTTTCTTGTTTACAATAAGCGTCGTAACTTAAGCATTTATCGACCGATTTTAATAAACCATAACTATTCTTACTCGGAATTAATATTTCTTTAAGATTAAATGTAAAAAAGTAAAGGTGTTTTAACAAAATGTTATATAAAAATGACTTCAAAGTGTGAAAATCGAATAAAAAAAGTGTAAATCTTAGATAACTTTTAAAAAATCACGAAGTTGCTTTGTATAAAGTATAAACAAATGTATATCATCTTAAAGCTTGAATCTTCTTCTTTCCAAAACCGTAAAGCAATCGAAAATCGGTTGAAAAATGGCGACGTTGTGATAGTGGGAGTGATCGCAGACCCGAAAACGGTTTTTAAGCGATAACTTCCGATTTTGGGGGTGTTAGACAATTTTGAAAAACGCTATCGTGATCTACTCGTCAAGACCTACAACGTACACTAGGTCACTTGAAAAGTTCTTTGATTTTTTTCAATTCTGTAGGACAGTGTTATTTGCTGATTCTTTCCAGTTTTTTATCTTATTCTTATCCATATCCTCCTTTAGTTCTTCCATCCATCGCGATCTTGGTCTGCCTCTTGTTCTGGTGTTGTATGATTTTGCATCTAAGATTTTCTTTTGGGCTCTAGAAGGTTCCATTCGTGACACGTGGCCTAACCACCTTAGTCTTTGTGCTTTAATGAAACGTACAATGTTTTCTCCTCTAATAAGCTGATCTAGTTCGTCGTTCCATCTAATTCGCCACTCTCCATTGTCATTAATAGCGCCTAAAATTTTTCTTAGAATTTTCCTTTCAAATACCATTAGCTTGGATTAGTTTTTTTTTTACTCAGCGTCCAAGATTCAGATCCGTAGCATACTACTGGCCTGACTACAGTGATTTGAAGAGTTTTATAAGTGATGCGTATGATCTGTTGCCCGATTGGATTCTATCGTCAATTGTGCATTGCGTTATCGCTGTTTAACTTGCAGCCCAAATACGTGAAAGATTCTACCGCTTTAAAAGCGTATTCCCCGATCTTTATTGTGTTTGCAGCCATTTTGCTTTTATTCCTTGACATCAGCATATATTTTTTCTTCATTGATTTTCAGCCCTATTCTTTCTGCCGCTGCTTCGATATCATAGAACGTTCGTGATAGATCGGCTTTGTCCCTGCTAATTATTGCGATGTCGTCGGCGTAGGCGTATATTTGGGTTGTCCTATTTAGAATATGTCCGGTTCTTTAAGCATCACTTACTTCGTTTATTGCGCTGCATGACAAGAGATTGAAAATTGTAGATGACAGGTTATCGCAATGTCTTACACCGGTTTGTATAGGAAAGGCCTCCGATTTTAAGTCTTGTATCATTATTTTCGCTTTGGTACTCCGTAAAGTCATCATGACAATCCTTATTAATTTATCTAGGATTTTGCATCTTTTAAATATGATGGGAATAATCTTTCGATTAATACTATCAAATGCTTGTTTACAATCGATAAAGAGCCTATGTAAGTCAATATTGCGTTCATAGCATTTCTCCATTGACTGTTTTAAAGTAAATATTTGATCAGATGTTGACCTTCCTGGCCTGAATCCGCATTGGTATTCCGGAAGCACCATTTCAGCGTACTTTATAAGCCTTTTGTTCACAATTCTTGCGAATATTTTGTACGTCGTGCTCAAAAGTGATATCCCTCGATAATTTTTGCAGTTTGTTTTGTCACCTTTGTTAAGAATCGGTATTATTACTGCTGTTGTCCAATCTGTTGGCATTGCTTCTTCATTCCAAATTAATGTGATTAGGTGTTGCATTCTTTCGATGTATTTAATGCCTGCGTTCCTTAATAGTGTCATTATTTAGTTTGATGAAAATTGGTCCAATAAACCTATACCAATACCTATTATGCAAAAGTTAAATCGTACCAAAAATATAATACTAATAACAAAGTTCATTAAACATTTAATTAAGGTAGACTTTTTATAAAGGCTGATACAGATTGAAAATTCACGAATGTAATGCTAAAATAGCCGCACTGACAAAAACCGCTTTACAACAAATGTATTCATTTTTAGCCCCTTAATTTAGTTTCCCAAATCTTGCCTGTTATCACATCACCACAGTGTAACGCAGTGTAAACATAGCATAAGATTGACTAAGTGCGGGTGTGCTATGCGTGTGTGTGTGTGTGCGTTGGGCTTATTCTTAATAAATGAGCTAAAGTTTGCAAGCGGTGACGGCGGCGGCGACGGCAGCAGCGGCGTCGTGCGTGCTAATGAGTAATAAACAGTTGTTGCTATTTTTGCCGTAGTTGTTGTTGCTGTTGTTGTTGGGGGTGCAGCTAGACCGTTGGCAGACATGACACAACGACTGACTGCGTCGAAACGACAGTGTCACACTCTGACGGCTTTAATAAGGGGGTCATCAACGTAGAAGGGAGCGAGGCAACATGCGGCCAAGGGGAGAGCGTTAATTAGTTTTGAGCGTATCTATTATGCAGACGGACAGGCAGTCAGCAGCAGCAGCAGCGATTGCTAGAGAAATCAGCTGTTTCTGTTTTTGGCCAAACCCGCCCCCAGAATGGGTATAACCAAAGCACGTGTTGCCCATGAGCGGGTGTGTGAGTGTGTGTGTGTGTGAAACACACATTCTTCCGCTCGAGAACAACTCGAAACTGTTGGTAATTGCCAGTTCCCGATGTGTGCAGCAGACGCTAATGAGCTTGGGAATCTCTCATCTCTTTCTCTGTCGGTATCTCTGACTGAATTGCGGTAATTATAAAATGCAATTTTAATGAGTTGTCATGCAGGGCTCCATATGAGTGAGATATGGCAGTGAAAAAAGTGGGGGTTCATTTGAAAAGTGTTTCAATTTAATGATATTATTTAAAAAAAAAAAATGCATTTAAATACAATTTCTAAGAGAGCTTTTTTAAATCCTATTAAAGGGTTTAAGTTTGGCTGTGATGTCTGTGAAGATGCAGATGTAGAAACTTGATTTAGCAGTTTATGGAACTTTAGAGTCGAACTCCTGTCATGGATTAGCCTATTTGATTAATTTTATGAGTTTTGCAAGTCTTTTATAAAACGATACGTATCTGTTAACATACGAGTCCTTATAGCAAATAAATAATAAGAATTAATTAGTAGGAAGGAACTAGAACTAGTTGAGCCATATTTTGTGTATTGAAGGGAGTTTATTTGCAACAATGTCTCCAACACGAGTGGATACTATACTCCGGATGCACAAAGCAGCAGATATTGTTTGAATTATAATAAAATATTGCGTACGCTAAAATCGGACGGGGACGACTTTGGGATACCCTGTACCACTAGCTTCTCTAAAAAACCTTCTGAATGCTATTGTCTCCTTTGGAATAATATGGGATCTAATGTAAAAGCTTGATTGCTCTAGCTTTTACCATTGCTGAGATCTAGGCGTTTAAACGGACAGACGGACGTGGGTATATCGACTTATCTAGTCACCCTGATCATACTTTAGGTAACTTTGGGGTGTCTCCGACTTGCACAAACTAAATATACCCTTTTTGCCATACGGTACAGGTTATAAAAACACTGACAATTTTGTTTAAGTGTCTTCGGAGCCTACAATATCTCATCAGAAGGCCCTCCAGGATTCTCACGGTGTTCTTTACGTGAGTTACCCGACTTTGAACCTCCTACGGTTGTAGTTGGAGAGCAGGGTTTTTGACTGTTTAGACCCTGGTATCTTTGCTCAGTGAAGCAGTCGTTTGTTATACTCCTCTTTTCTCAGTAGGTCCCGTACCATGTGGTTACCAATCCCACAGTGTGATCCTTGCAAGTTTATTTGCCAGCTCATTTCCAGGAATGTTGTTATGTCCTGGAAGCCATCTTATCGTGAGCTTATTCCTGGATCCTAATTTATTCAGTGATGTTCTCACTTCTTTGACCAGCCTTGATGTGATTTTGGCTTTGCTTAATGCCTTTATTGCTGCTTGACTTGTCTGATAGCAGTAGTAGATAGTATTGTAGTCAGGATGGAAATATCCTTGTCAACGTAGTTCTTTAGCAGATTGATCTGCACATCTTCCAGTAGCACAGACTTAAGTTTGGAAAATGCTGGGGTGTCTGCCTATTGGTTCGTAATATTTGGCCCTGAGTTGTACTACCCCCAGGCCACTGCCTTGATCAGTGAGTAATCCTTCTGTGTTATTGGTACAGTTCTCTAAAAAACTTCTGAATGCCAAACTTGGATCCCCTATTTTCACAAAATTTCGTACACAAAAAGTTGTTTTGAAATAATTAAAATAAACTTGTCTCCCCTGACATAAACCTAAGCAAATTTTATGGGTCAGATCGACAAAACTAAGGATTTGCCTGTAAATTGTGCATATAAAAAAGGGAAAAATATAGAATTGCTGGTATTGCTTAATCATTTAGCTACCAAATGAACCCAGACTTAGAGCACATATTTCACATAAGCATGATATATGTGATTAAAACATAATTATGCTTTGTGCGTGTTCTCGGATCAGATCGACCCAACTATTTTCAACGTACATTTCATATGGAAATTCGGTGACCCCCGAACACAATTGGTTTGTTTCTTTTTTTTTTTTTTGTGCAGTTTGTCGTGTATTTTACTAGTGGGCCCGGCAGACGTTGTCCTGCCCAAACTTTTTTTAATAGTCTTAAAGTGTATAAACATCGTAAGATTCTCTAGCTAGCTTATCTAGACAATCATTAGATTTTTGGATTAATTGACTTTCATTACTCTTTAAAAAGCCGTATGGACGAACTTAAATATTCTTAAGAGAGCTCGCATCTCTAATAAATTCATGCCCCACAGAAACTGCACTTAATGTCCAATACTCGGTGTCAAACAATTTTCTACTATGCTATATTCACGATATTCACAAAAATGCGTATATCTCACGAATCAATACACACAAACACATCGCAATAAACTGAAAACGTCTGTATTGACAACCTCTAAAACAGGCAAAAATCAGATTTGAAATTCATTGACGCATTATTGAGAACATTCGTAACATGTAAAACATAAGTTTCTTTTATATATTCACGTCAATCGTTGGAGAGCTGAGGGTCATTTCCGAAGTAATTTGCTGCGTACAGGGTGCAATACATTTGTGGGGTCTGTCTCTTCAGTTACATCCTTTAGTACTACTCTTACCATTAATGTAAGAGATAAATTACAATTTTTTTTTTTTCCAGAGTTATGTCTATTCGAAGTTACGAAATATATCCCTTCGATATCATTAGCAATGCCATTGAGTCAATAATTTTTTACTGCGTAATTTCTCTTGAAAATAGACATTTGGTGGTTTACTTTTCTGTTATCACATTTTTTCTTAGCGACTACAGACCACAAAAATATTTTGCACCCTGAACATAACCTCAATGTAGGAAAACCCGGGTACAATTTCGGGTACATAACCTCAAATATCGCAAAATCCAAACCGAAGCCATGTTGTTCTGTGTAATTGCCGGTATAAAGGTATAAATTTATACCGGCATTCAGCCAAATTAAGATCGTTCAACTGGGGTCGCTCGTGAGGTGGTGTTGCGCCTGTGCAAAGATTACTTGTGTCTGAGAGCGAATATAACAATGGATATTTTTTTACGAGCTATAAATTAGCACTTGATATGATTGCAAAGGAAACCACTATAGTCGGTAAGATCATATTGAATAAACGTGAGTTGCCAAAAGGGATTACATCAGGGGACGGCAAAATATTCATTTGCATTTTTTTCAGCGTTTGTATTCTGAAAGTTCATTTGAAAGAAGCGATTTCGAGAGGCCAATCATAAATATTTGAATTAATTAAAAAAAATTCCATGGAGCCATATTAACCAACACATGTGTATTAAAATTTGTTCTTCAAATTTTATATTTAGCCCCAAAAAATATATATTTTTTGTGTTTGTTTATTTAATTTGATGAAAAATGGCGATAATAACGCATTTCTCGGAACCGTCACTCTTATCCAATACGGTGCCCGTACGGAGATCGGCCAAAAATGCACGTTCAAGCTAAAAGAAAATATCTTGCGTTTCGATGCCATAGATACGTTACTCTGTTTATTGCTCGGTAATAGGCCAGAGGGCATATTCGATTTTGGCTTATCCTTGCCGGGAGCCACCCTAATCAGAAAATTTGGTCGTTCTCGCTCTTACCATATTTGAGATCTAGGCAGACGGACATGGATATATCGACTTCTCTAGTCACCCTGATCATTCTTTGAGTAACTTTGGGGTTTTCCGACGTCTCATTCTATATGTTATATACATTTTCGGCTGCACAAACTTAATATACCCTTTGTACCCTACTGTACAGGGTATAAAAATTAGTTAAGTTCTAGTATAGCAAATACATAATTATTGAAATCATATTTTTATTGTGGTTCACTGACTCCAGCCGCCTCGTACTGCCAAGGTACAGACCCCTCTGTTGAGTTAACATAATCTCTTATGCGGTCCCTGACTATTTTTGGATAGTCCCTTAAACGTCCGATAGTTGGTTCACCATTGTCATCAGCCTCTTGAATATGTATATCCGATATATCGCCATATTGTTGGGGGCTGCGATTCATAAGGAAATTATGAAGCAAACAGCAGGCGGTAACCATGCGCCGTACTCTGTCTGTGTTGCTTAAAAGCGTCCTTTGTGTCACGGGCCACCTGGCAGAAAGAATTCCAAACGCGTTTATTACACAACGTCGAGCACGACTCAATCTGTAGTTGAAAATGCGTTCTTCTCTTGTTAATTTCCGGGCCGCATAAGGCTTCAAAAGATGCTCATGCAAACGGAACGCATCATCACCAAGAAGATAATATGGCGTGGGTTCACCATCAATGGGGCTTTTATCCGGAAATTGTAGGCCTCCTGTCAGCAAGGCATTGCCCAGCCGCGAATGAGCAAATGCATGCATATCGCTTTTGCTGCCATGGCCTTCTACATCGATGTATGTAAAGCGACAGGATGCATCGCAAATGGCCAGCAGGACAATAGAATGATAGCCCTAAAAATACATAAGTAGGATATATAAAATTGAACTAGACGTGGTGTCGTTTATGCCTACCTTATTATTGTAATAAACTTTGGTACCACATGTGGGCGCCCGCACTGGAACATGTTTTGCATCGATGGCACCAACGCAATTGGGAAAATTCCATCTTTCTTCGAAGTCTTGAGCAATTTCCAGCATGTTTTCTTTACTCCAACGTGGCGTTTCCCCAGACAAGCCTTCTATGATGGCATTGCATACAAGATCTACGGTTGTTCCTATATGCTGTCTGCTGACGCGATATTTCGAACCAATTGCGTATTGCTGGTCGCCACAAGCTAAATACCTGTAAGCCAATTCAATTTGTTATGGTTTATTCAAAACTTTTAATGTATATTACTTACTCCAAAACTATTGCCAACTTGGCTTTAAGCGGTATTGCGTCTGGCCGGGTAATCCGTTTAGGTACTAAATGACGATGTACCAAACCAAACAATGTATTAAAATTTGCAGACGACATGCGAAAGTTTTCTATAAATTCTGTTGGATTCCGTACCATTGTCTCGAACTGGAAATTTGAGACGAAATGTTTACAATTGTTGTTGGAATATTTGTTTAAATTCGAAATACTTACATCTTTGTGAAACTTTCCACTTTCGGATCTGCCTTCTAAGTAAGGATTGACCCAGCAACTTCTGCTGAGCCGTTTCGCTTTTTGTTGTTGTTGTTTCTTTTTTGCAGCCAACCTTTTTGCAATAAGGAAGGCCGTCATATTTGCATTATTTACGCAAAGTAATGCCACCAATATTTGTTGAGTGAAATCCATTTTGCTTGCAAATTTTGCAGCATTATTTTTGTAAATAAAACGCAGCTGTTTGTAGTGTGACAGTGTGACCACTTAAACACAATTTATCGTAAAAAATTATCGATGAATACCGCTAAAATACCAGAATTCTATTAAGAAATACAATTTTGCTCGTTACGGCGGTAATAATGTGCAAAAGTTGACTGCTTTAAATTTTGTATCCGCGTACTGGCCTTTATATGAAAAATCAGAACTGGGGGCGGCTAAATCTGCACTTTGCCCTAAACATAAGGCAATATAGCTCCGTCACTCCGTCCAAACAATTGGGATTAAAATTGGAAGTTTCGTGGCTAGCTTGTGGACATTCAGCTTTAGTTGGGTTTTTTACTTAGTACTTACCTCGACCGGATCCAGTGTGTGGTCATTGAGGAGTTTTTCACTTCCGAAGAAGATACTTCTCGGATTGTAGCTCTCTGCTTTTGAATCTCATTATTTTGTGACAACACGAGAACAGAGTAAGAGTTCATGGGCTCAGGCGAGTGGGGGAATACAAACATTTAAATACATAAATTAGTACCGTACCGCAGTATTTAAAGGGGACCAGAGACTTGAAAATAAATGTTTATAATTTAATGCTTTAGATCCGAATTTTTTTTTTTTTTGTCATAAATCGTTTTTTCATGAAGGCCGATTTTAATGGCAGTTACACAACCAAAAATATTTATAATAAATATAAATATTTTGATTTAAAATTTTTTGCTTAATATATGATTCTTTCCTAAGAAAATATATTAAAATAATTGGAAAGTGGAGAATAATGTGTATTATTAGAAAGCGCAAAGTTTCTCGTATTTTAAAACTACTTTTTGGTATGTGGCATAAGAATTTTGATATTTTTTGGACTTCTTTTAGCATTTAAGTAAGATAAAATTATACTTTTATATACCCATTTTAAGATGGTCATGGATGGAGTTGATCACACTTATTTACATCTATAAGAATCATTCTAAAGAAGCTCTGTTGAAATCATTTTTCACGCGTTTAACAACTTGTTTTAGTTCGTTGTTTTCAAATAGATGGATGCACTGCGATTTATGAAGGACAAAACATTTATACTATATGTACATTAAGGTTATTTGGGTTATTCTAAGCGATTTCGGCTCTTCTATCTTGTCGTTTTTTGTATATTGGTATAGTATCCCTCATGAGGCGTGTTTCGACGGGGACCTCAGAAAAAACCAAAAGTTTCTAGATGACATAATTGTGTTGTCCAAACACTGTGAGCGCCTAAACGTTCGGCCCCATTACAAATTGGTTGAACATGTGCATATAGCGTTCCATAGGATCGATCGGCCAGAAAAACATTTTTAATACAAAAATCGCTGTATTTCGTTTGTTTGTAAAGATATTGGTATTGATATTGATATTGGTGTCAGAGAATTTTATAGAGTACCCAGTTCATCTGTTCGTCCGTATGAGCGTCAAGATCTCAGAGATGCTAATGTTCAGATTTGACCCAATCGGGATATGACTTTTATCTTCTATAATGACATCGGGCCTAGAGGTATCAATCGTAGCTCCCAAAAGCGTGTTCATAGTATTTCAACAAAAATCGAAATTGTGGATGGAAAGATTCGTTTGTTCATGAAAGATATAGGAACCAAAGTCATGTTATTACGAAGTTTTGTAGTTTACGAGTACTGCATAGCTCTGTACCGAATTTGGTCTAGAATCAGATGACTATGATAATATAGCTCTCATAGGAACGATCGGTCATAAACAAAAAAGTATTTGGTTAAACATGTTTTTGTTGTTGTTTATGAAGGTATTGTCACATAATTTGGCAATCAAATGTCTTCGTCTAGTTGGTTCTTAAGCAATATACTGGATTTTATTGCAAGCTAGTGGTTACAGGGTATCCCAAAGTCGTATTCGCCCGACTTTAACGTACGTCCATATTTTAGAGCTGTGAAAGAAATTGTTCTTGTTAAAATGTCTTTTTGTTGATACGCCTGTGAATTCTGTTTTCAACTTCTTGTTAGTATACAGGCTAGTCGATCAAATTTAAAAGTAGCCAAACTTTGTGTCGTATTGAGCTTAAATACAAGGTAGAGGTCAACTAGGTCAAAAACAATGGCCGCTCAATGCACAATAGGGTGGCCACTTTTGCAGCATCTCACTATTTTGATAACCCCACCGTCTTAAAAGATTCATTTTTATGAATAATGTAATATTTAAAAGTGATCCGAAAGTATTCGATGGACCCTAAAAAAAAGGTCAAAAATGTAGCAGAAAAATTTTATGTGAATTCATAAACAGCGACCAATTCGTAAGTTTGACAAATATATGGTCCAAATATAATCTATCGGTAATTCAATAATATACAGTCAAGTAAAAACTACGGAAATCAGGTACATTTTTTTTAATTTCGAAAAGCGGATTTTTTTTTTTTCCTTCATTTTCGGTCTTAACATGTCATTATTCTATGGAAACGACTAAAACATGTTGAGGATTTCAAACATTATTAAAATTTGGAAGCATAGAGTAAATTAATTCAATTTTAAAGTTTATCAAATTTATTCAGACCGAATTGTATATTTTTTTAAAATTATGTTTAGAAAGATATGAGACTTCTTGAACCATAATTTAATTTGATTAGAAATAAGTTTTTCAAAGTTTACGTAGAACAATGCAGTCAAAAATCGGAAAATGTGAAAAATTATGACCATTGATCTATTTTTGTGTCCATCAAACACTTTCGGATGGTCTTTACATTTTACAGGCGCTATATGCAGGTAAAAAGGAAACTTTTTAGGCTGTGGGGTTATTGATATCGTGGGTTTCAAAATCTGCGGCGGTCACCCTAATGTACATTCATGTTCCTTTCAAATAGATTTAATTTTTTATCTTCAGGAGTGTTCTATTTGCTGCAGAAAGCCAAGTACAACCAATCTGATAGATTTCAAATCTACCTAGAATATATCAATATAGTAAATTTGTTACACTATAGCTTTGGCTACGCTGAGCATCTAGTCCATATTTATTCCTTTGGCTCGCATTGGGACCCAACGCAGTCAATGAACCTGCAATATTTGCTGATAAGACAAAAATCAAATGCGTTTGCATTAATCCAAAGATAAGGCATATTACACAAAGACTTATGCATTACTTATGTATGTATTTACACTTATTTACATATTTACATATATTCATAAACACACTGATTAAACAACAAATACTACAAAATGAATAAATGTATGACAAACGAACGAATGGAACGAACGGAACACACACGTATGGGTTATTTTATTTTTATGGTGCAGTCGCCACCTATGCCTTTTGCTGGCTTCCAATCCCTGCTCCCAACAACAACAACCACAACAACCACACAGAGCGCGCTTATCAAAAAGAGTTAACACTGTGTAAACCAACAAATACAACACTGGGACTGGGCATGGGCAACCGGCACGTGTATATTTTTGTTTATCGCATTTGTTTATAGCCCCGGGCAACTCGAACGAGCGCACAGAACTCTTTTGTTGTTGTTGTTGTTGCTGTTGTTTCTGATATTTTTGTTAGGTTTCCCCATATGGAGAGAGAGACCGTGTTGGTTGGGGGCAGTCTACACTTGTTGCTATTGTCTGTGCGCCTAGTGCTCTGACAAATAATCGATCGCTGGTAATTTATTGATTTTTGATTGATGAGCCAATTCCCCAAGTCGCAGCACTCAAACAGTTGTCAATAGTTTTTTTTTTGTTGCCACTAATAAACCCCATAAAAGTCAAGAGCTTGCTTAGATTTCCTTGAAAAAGTTGCGCCGCTTTTCAGTTGGGGCGGATTAGTTAGCTTTGAGCACGCGGCTCACAGCAATTCCAAGCAGCGAAGATCGTCGTAGCGTTGCGTTTTGTATAAAATTTGAATATGTTCAGGTCTCAGGTCTCAGGTCTCGATGCATTGGCGCCGTTTCCAAAAAAAAAAAAAAAACATGTAGACGACTCCCCAACTGTGACAACGCACGCACACACGTTTTTTTGTTTTTTATACCCTATAGCCATGGGGGTCAAGAGTATTGTAGGTTTGTATAATGTAACATATGAACAGGCCGTAGTCTCTTTATTCTATATAGGAAAATGATGAGCGTTGAAACGTAAAGCGTTGGAACCAGTTACGACTGTCTCCATGACCCGGAAAGATGACAAATTTTACAGCCGATAAACAACAAATTATGCGTTAGCTAAATTTTAGGTCCATATCAGCTTAGCTATTTTCTAGCAAAAACCCTAAATGCAATAGATCACAAATTTCACCAAAAGATGAAGTCTCTCGACTTACATCGACATCTGCTACCCTTTTTACTTCCCACATAATTGGGGTTTCCAACAAAGCTCATATACTACGGCTTCTTAAATTTAAAACCTATCTGCAAAGCTTTTCCACGCATTAGATGAAGTTTAAACCCATAAACATTTACCTTTCTTCCAGCAGAGACCATAAATTCAAAATATACCGAATTTCACCAAAAGATGAAGTCTCTCGACTTAAATCGACATCTTCATCTCAGCTTCTTAAAATTTAAGACCTATCTGCAAAGCTTTTCCACGCATTAGATAAAGTTTAAACCCATAAACGTTCACCTTTCTTCAAGCTGAGAGCACAAAAACTAAACACAAAATTTCTAGATACTCCCACTTCAGATGAAATATATTAAATTGCATCGATGTCTGCCATATGTAAAATTTTTCTGGCGGAAGATCGCATTTCTCAGCCATGCTGATAAATCTTTCATATTACTTGAGATGATCTTTGTTGCATTAAAAATATATCTGCAAAAGATACCAAATTTTACCAAAAGATGAAGTCTGTTGGCTTACATAAATATCTACTTTCCTTTTTACTTCTCACATAATTGGGTTTCCTAACAAAGCTCATAGACTTCAGATGAAGCGTCTTAAATTTAAGATATATCTGCAAAAATTTTTTTCACGTATTGGATGAAGTTTAAGCCCATTAAAACTCATCTCTCTCCCAGCACAGACCATAAGAACAAAACACACAAAATTTTACAATACTCATATGAAAACTTCAGAAATTTTTGAAACAGATGAAATCTGTTACATTAGAATTATGTCGATGCCTGTTCTAACAATAATTTTTCCTTGTGAGATCGTAGTTTTCAGCTCTGCTGATAAATCCTTGGTATACCACTTCAGATGAAGTTGGTTGCATTAAAAATATATCTGCAGAGACGGAAGTGCAAAATACACAAAATTTCACCAAAAAATGTTCCTACTCCTGTTTCCGATGAAGTCTGCTCAATTACATCGATATATGCTACTCTTTTCATCTCAGAAGATTGGGTCTTTCAACAAAACAAATAAATCTTTCACCTACCACATCAGATGATAACAAAGTAGATAAATCTTTCACATACTACTTCAGATGAAGATTGTTGCCTAAAAACGATATCTGCTACTCTTTTCATCTCAGAAGATTCGGCCTTTCAACAAAGCAGATAAGTCTTTCACCTACCACTTCAGATGAAGTTTGTTGTATAAAAATAATATCTGCAAACTTTTTACCAGCAGAGAACTAAAAAAACAAAATTTCAAGATACTTATAGTTCCGCTTCAGATAAAATCTATTAAATTGTATGGATGTCTGCCCTACCTAAAATATTTCCCCGCGGAAGATCGCAGCTCTCAGCCATTCTATTAAATCTTTCGCATACCGCTTCAGATAAAATTTGTTGCATTAAAAAGAAATATTCAAAATTTCTCCCAGTCTGTTGAATTACATCCATATTTGCGACTTTTTTCATCTCAGAACATTATCATCATTTCATCTCTTAACAAAGCTGATAAATTTTTTACATATCACTTCAGATGAAGCTAGGTGAATAATAAATATATCTGCAAACTTTCCCCCAACAGACACGAACAAAATACACAAAAATTCACCAAAAGTTCCTTTTAATCTCGTTTCTGATGAAGTCTTTTGATTTACATCGACATCTGTTACACTCTTCATCTCAGAAGATTGGGACTTAAGACAGAGCCGATAAATCTTCCATATATGTATTACTTCAAATAAAGCCTGTTGAATTGAAGATAAAGTTTGCTTAGAAGAGATATCTGCTTCCATTTTCACTGGCTGAAAAATGCAGTTTTCAACAAAGATTTTGAATATTTCCCAAACCACTTCAGATGAAGTTTGTTGCATTAAAACGATATCTGCACACTTTCACCTTTTTGAACTTTTCTGCTAGGAAAGTATATACGTATCTTCCTATACAGAGTTCCCACGAAAGCAAAATATTGGTTTGATAAAGAGAAACATCGTTCTACAGACGCTTTTTAGATGATGATCATAAGAGCCGTGTTCTTTCAAAAATTTCGTAATATAAAAAAATCGTCGTAGAGAATTATATAGATCTATATATTTATTATATCTAAAGATATGCATTCAAAACATTCACTATTGCTATTTTCAGCTCAATTAGGCCATTCTACGTAGGTCAAATATGGAATCTGCCGAAAAGTGAAAAAAATCAACAAACTCATCTTAATAAAATCTTGCGCCAGAGCCAATTTGAGATAACATATTACTTTGTTTCCATATTTGTAGGAAACTTTTAAAATGTGAAATATTTTTTAAACAAAGTTTTTTATAGATATTAGAGTGAAAAGGCTGAAGATTCGCAACGTTACAAGAAGAGGTATGCTCTAGGTATATAGTATGCTTGAGAATTTTGATTAGACTACAAACTACTTTGAAACAACCAAAAATGGTCTTTAAGTTCCAGATTCAATTCTTAGTAGACCTAGAGGTTAAAAATAATAATAATTGCAAGGGGAAAAACTGCACTGCGACCATAAGGTTCCATTGTGCTCCGTACTAGCTCTAGAGCTCCGTGGCCAGTCCATTTATGGAGATAAATTTATTTATCTGGGTTCTAGTCCAGTTATGTCATGTATCGCCTCTTCTGACGAAAGCGTCACAATCCTTAAATATGTGTTGGAAGGATTCGTCCCATATTTCACAGTACCTACAACTTTAGGTAAGGTTAGGTTAAACAGGCAGCACAGTCAGTGAGTCCCGAGGTCTATTGTGATGTCTAATTGTGAAAGGAGGAAAGGAATTGGATAATGGAAGGGGGAGATTTTCAGTCTAGCTTGGAAAAGTTGTACAATCCAAGCAAATTGATTGAATTAGTTATTCCTTTTTCGGTTCAAATTTTTTGGAATTCGCTAATAGGAAGCAAGCTTAAGTTAGCGTGGGATAAGGCTTCTGTGTCCAATCTTAGTATATAGTATATAGATCATGGGACAATTGCTAATGCCAATTCTTTGGACCCACTACAAGAGATTTCACGTTTCTGCCTATTAATGAAAATGCTATGGACTCACAAACTTGTTATAGATATTTAAAAAAGCTAATAAAATATATAAAATTCATGGAAATTTATATCATCGCAGCTTAAAAAAAAAGTTTACGAATAAAAACTGCTTACATACATACAAGAGTTAAGAATTGTAAAAAAGAAGGCAGTCGTGAGTTCTACTCACATTAAAATTGTAGAGCATTCAACTGTCGGACAATGCTTTGACTTTTCCACATTTTTTTTTTGGTAACTTGGGCGCTTTGATAAGCGTTCCAGCGACCTAATTATACGCTTCAACGGTTTGTTTTGTGTGTATATAATATATTTTGTTTAACTTTATTCATTTTTGAAATGGTAATAATAATAATAATAATATTAAAAAAACGACAAAAAAATTAAAGTAAAACTTGCATATTTGGTTATATAAAACATAAACACTTAGTAACTAAGTGGAACCTGCTACCGGGACGACTAAGGGACTTTTTGTATTTTTGTATTTTTTTGTAAATAGCTTACATATATATAAAAATTTCTTGTCAAATCGTTATCGTTACTACGCATAGCAAAACTTACTTTTTAGCCTTACATAATTATTGTTATCTCAACATCATTATGATGATTATTAAATGTTTTTTAAAACCCGACACCTAAAAGCATGCAACACACTTTGCTCTGCTCTGCTCTGCTACTAAAAAAGAACTACAAACTACTTCCCCTTCCTACTTCCGACTGCCCTTGCGCATTAGACGCTGCGTTGCCGCCTGCGCCGCTGCCAGGGCTACGGCTTGCGCTGCTGCCGTCAAACGTTTTTCGGCACAGCGCTTGGGCCAGTTCTAGGATTCGTAGAGCAGCCGCTGATAATGTGGCAGCACCTCATACATGGGCACATGCAGACTAAACTCTAACGCCACTAAGACGGCAAACTCCGACGAAAGCAGCTCCTTGCGATTAAGCCGGAATACATTTTCCGTTTTTTCTATAACACTCTTTAGAGCATCGCCCTTGACATCGTTCATCTTGGCGCTGAGCAGCAGGCAGGCGCCAGCGCACAGCTTGCGATTGCCCTTGTTGATCAAATTGGCCAGGATGAGTTTTTCAAAGTAGACATAGGCCTGCGAAATGGTCACCAGATCGATGCGTGTATCCAGTTTGTTAATCCGGCGCATTTCACGCTTGATGCTGTGAGGGATAGTAAAGTAAAGTTAGTTGAAGGCAGTTTAGGTAACATTCTTTTAGACTCACCTCCTGAGCTTGCTCAGCGTTAGCTGTATTTGTGGAAACTTTTCGCGAAACTTGTCATTGAGCTCCTTTTTCAAATCCGAGGGCCGCACATAGTCTATGACCGAGGTCATGTAGGAAGTAAAAGTCAGCAAGGTGCGATGTTTGCCGGCTATAAGCTCCGGATCATCCAAGATATTAGCCGAGTACTGCTGGCACTGTAAAGGTTTAAAAAATTAGTCAACTTTTAACATTCTCATAAAAGTTTCCTAACTTACCGCACGCGCCGCATCACCGCTTAGTATAATGCTTTCCATATCCATGTCCAGCTTAAGTTCCGGCGTGGGACTGGCCGCATTGTTGCGATTGTTGTTCTCATAGGTGAAGCACCTGTGAATGGTTGGTACAAAAGTTTAGCTATTTGTTTTTATCCAAAAAATTCATGTTTTTAAAGAGCAGCGTTTCTACAGGCATGTGGGGTGCTTTATCTGGGGGGTTAGTTGAAGGTATTTGCAAGTTTTTTGATGTGTGCTTGGTGAGACATGTGCGTTTCTGTATGTGTGTGTGTGAAATGTGGGTTAGTGGTGCGGTGTGGTGACTACTTGAAAGCTTGGCCTAACAATTGCGTCGTGCTCAGTCTCAAGGTAGAGGAGTACTTCTAAACCCTTTAAAACTGAACCCGCCTCAATTGTTAATTTCAGATTGTATATCATTTTTAATTAGCTGCTTCAAAAATTTACCATTTGCCTTGACGTTTGGTTATGGTTTTTGTGCTGAAACGAAGTAGTGCAAAGCGTTATGATTAGCAAAAGTTAATGGTAAAAAATGTATCGCAATGTTGGTGTCTTTAGTAATTTTATGTAGTGGTATGTTTTGTGGAACTGTATTCAGGTCTGTTCGGTTCAGAGTGCCAAGTTAGTGGGGTGAAGGGGTAGCCTAGAGTCAAGGGTTGTCTTTAAGCATCGATATCAGATATTCCTAAGTAGGTCTGTCGAGGGTAAAGTGGTCACGAAGGGATTTCAAACGTTCGCAAAGCTCTCTAAGGACGCAAGTTCAGATCCTTCAGTCGTTTTCGTCAAGTAATTTTGCAATGGTCTTAAAAATCTTTCGCTCGGAACTATATGTTACCGTTTCCAAACTTATATTATAACAGATCGGCTAAAAAGTTCGTATCTTTTCTATCTGAGGGCATCACTAGAGATTTATCCTTATCATTATTGGTTAGCACTAACCTCCAAAAGATACGTGTATAAATTTGCCAATTTGAGTAAAGAAACTTTTGATAATTTGAAAGAAATAATAATAATAAAAAGGAATTTCGCTAATAAAACGCAATATTTTGATAAACAAAAATGCTTCTGGTACCAAAAATGGCTTGATGAATCTTGTCCGGATTCTACGACAGGCGAAAAAACAATTTGTAAGTGGTTTTCTAAATTCCGTAAAGGTCATATGAGTAACGAATACGATGAACGCAAAAATGGTTGTTACGAAAGAAAACATCCAAAAAATTATTCCAGACGACTGTCATATTTATTGAGATAGCTGACCCTCAAAAGAACGTATTGGATATATCGTTCCTGAATATTTGAGTATGCAAAACCTCTTTACAAAGTGGGTGCCGCGGGAGCTCATAATCAATCAAAAACATCAATAAAAACGATGGCTAAATTGCATGAATTGGTCTTCGAACTACTTCAGCATCCACCGAATTCCCCAGATCTGACACCCAACGACTTTTGTTGTTCTCAGATCTCAAGAGAATGATTGATGATAAGAAATTAAGAGCCGGTGAAGAGGTAATCACCTAAACTGAGGCCAATTTTGAAGCAAAAGACAAATCGTACTACAAAAGTTAGAAGGACGCTATAAGCAACTAATATATATTGAATAATCAAATCGAAAAAAGATTCCTGCCCAAACTTTTTGAATACTCTTTAAGTGTATAAACATCGTAAGATTCTCTAATTATCTTATCTAGACAATAGATTTTTGGATTAGTTGACTTTCATGACTCTCTAAAACGCCGTATGGACGAACTTAAGTATTCTTAAGAGAGCTCGCATCTCTAATAAATTCATGTTCCACAGAAACTACAATTCAACGACTTTTCGAAAACGCTTCTGTCTGCACTTAATGACCAATACCCGGTATTAAACAATTTTCTTCTATGCTATATTCACGATATTCACAAAAATGCCTATATCTCACGAACCAATACACCCAATACACATCGCAATAGGCTTAAAACCTACGTATTGACAATCTCTAACACACGCAAAAATCATATTTGAAATTCTTCAACGCGTTGATGAGAACACCCGTAACACAAATAAACATTAACATTAAAATACAAACAAAATTTGTCGAAAAAAGAAATTAAAAATGTTAGTGGTCGCAACTCCCTCCTTACAAATTACTCAAAACTTTTTGTGCTGTAAACCTTTTTCACACTATAACAAACAAAATAAAATAAAAATTAGGCACATTTGTCCAGCCGTTTCAGAGTTATACGATCATAAACGTACAGCATTTCATTTTTATATATATAGATATCAACCTTTCAGCCGACTTTTTACAATAAGCGACTTGTTAGCTTAGCTGGACTAGTATACAATATTAAATCTAGATTTGGGAGTAAGCAAGATTTGTTGGCTTCGAATACCGACTTATTTTTGGGGCGGAAATGGAATGGGCAAAATACAGTAGTTCGAATTTCTAATCATTAAGATTGCCGAAGAATCTGGCACTTCCTTTGAAAAGTTCCCAATTTTTTTTTGCATAAATACACCTAGAAAGTTTTGCCTGGGCTTTGAAACTTTGTCGAAGTCAAGAGATAAAATTTAATAAAAAATTTTAGGTACTTGTTTTATTACGTTGGTCGGGTACTTTGAAAAAGTTTCAAATGCAGTACTATGGTAATTATAATATAGCTCAGATATTAAAAAATTGTGGAATAAAATTGCGACACCTGACGTTCTTCTCATCTCTGAGCGATCAAGAACGAAAAGTCTATATTGACTTATTTGCCACCTCTATCATACCTTAGGTAGGTTTGGGGAAAATACGAACTTATAGTTTTCCACCTCCTGTACCTTAACCTACAGTGCAGTGGTTTGGAGGTTTACTGATAAATAAAACTAAGGACTTCTCTTTTTTGCGTCGTGCATCATCAAAATCGAATATCCCACAAATTTGGTATATTAATTTTTTAGGAGATCATTTTGAAAATATTTTCTAATATGTCCAATCTGTTAAACATGGATTCAAGGCTTTTATATGGACTTGTAAGTCTATATTGACTTATTTGTCAACTCTGTCATAACTAAGGTTGGTTTCGGGAGTCTCCGAAGTCATTATCTCTATGTTATACACATTTTCGTATTTCTCAAACATAATATCTTTAAACTCATAATATCTATAAGCTTTGAGCCTTGAGCTATAGTGAGTGAATACGTTCGGAAACTAATGATAAGTAAAGACTTTCCTTCTTTTGCGCCGAACATCAACAAAATCGAATGTTCCAAAAATTGACAATATTAACTTTTAAGAACAATATTTTAAGAAACGTTTTCTACTGCGTTAAATACCAAACTTCCTTATCCCTGTCGAGATGTCTGTCTTCCATAGGCTGCGACCTCAGGTGGTGGATAGGAGAACGCTCGTTACTATGCAGGGTCAGGGTCAAATAAAATACCATTCGCGGATCAAAATAGACAAACACTTGCTTGGATATGGAGATAGGTACCACGCTAGGGTAGAAGGGCTAGCAACCTACCTATCTGAAACATTTCTTGCTACCAAATCGTCAAAGACGGCCTGTGCTCCAAAAAGGAGTTAAAGGAATATATATATATTTAAATAAATTCGAAACTTGGTTTATCCGCTATATTCCGGAATCAGATAAGATAACGCTCATATTATATAAACATAATAATATAATTTTTAGCTGTGTCAGTTATGGATATCGAATTACGTTAAGAACTTCTTGTAAACCTTCCCTATTTTGATGACTTAGTTAGGCATCTGTTGCATAATGGTTCAAGTCAGCACATTTTGTGGATCGGTTAAATATTATTGTTGAACAAACAAAAAATTTAGCAAAGTGTTGCAAAGTGCACTGTCCTACAGAATTGACAAAAATCAAAGAACTTTTCAAGTGACCTAGTGTACGTTGTAGGTCTTGACGAGTAGATCACGATAGTGTTTTTCAAAATTGTCTAACACCCCCAAAATCGGAAGTTATCGCTTAAAAACCGTTTTTCCGGGTACTGCGATCATCCACTCTCACAACGTCGCCATTTTTCAACCGATTTTCGATTGCTTTACGGCTTTTGAAAGAAGAAGATTCAAGCTTTAAGATGATATACACTTGTTTATACTTTATACAAAGCAACTACGAGATTTTCTAAAAGATATCTAAGATTTACACTTTTTTTATTCGATTTTCCCAATTTGAAGTCATTTTTATATAACATTTTGTTAAAACACCTTTACTTTTTTCCATTTAATCTTAAAGAAATATTAATTCCGAGTAAGAAAAGTTATGGTTTATTAAAATCGGTCGATAAATGCTTAAGTTACGACGCTTATTGTAAACAAGAAAATTCAATTTTCATCGACAAAAAAAAAAATGTTTTAGATGGATAAATCGTTTGTTCATGAAGATATCGCAACCAAATTTGGTATAATGCTTAAGAACAATAAAAAACTTACAAGTGCCAAATTTGGTCGCAATATTTTAAAAAACAAACGAAATACAACAAATTTTGTTAAAAAATCGATTTTTTGGAAGACAATTACTATGGGAGCTATATGTACTATAGTCAACCGATTTCGTTGAAATTTGGCACATTGCTTAAGTGCTCTAAAAAATTTCAAAATGCCAAATTTGAACAAAATCGGTTAACTATATCATATAGGTCCCATAATAATTGTCTTCAAAAAATCGATTTTTTAACAAAATTTGTTGTATTTCGTTTGTTTTTTAAAATATTGCGACCAAATTTGGCACTTGTAAGTTTTTTATTGTTCTTAAGCATTATACCAAATTTGGTTGCGATATCTTCATGAACAAACGATTTATCCATCTAAAAAATTTTTTTTTGTCGATGAAAATTGAATTTTCTTGTTTACAATAAGCGTCGTAACTTAAGCATTTATCGACCGATTTTAATAAACCATAACTTTTCTTACTCGGAATTAATATTTCTTTAAGATTAAATGGAAAAAGTAAAGGTGTTTTAACAAAATGTTATATAAAAATGACTTCAAATTGGGAAAATCGAATAAAAAAAGTGTAAATCTTAGATATCTTTTAGAAAATCTCGTAGTTGCTTTGTATAAAGTATAAACAAGTGTATATCTCATCTTAAAGCTTGAATCTTCTTCTTTCCAAAGCCGTAAAGCAATCGAAAATCGTTGAAAAATGGCGACGTTGTGATAGTGGGAGTGATCGCAGTACCCGAAGGTTTTTACGATATCCGATTTTGGGGGGTTAGACAATTTTGAAAAACGCTATCGTGATCTATCGTCAAGACCTACAACGTACACTAGGTCACTTGAAAAGTTCTTTTTCACTGTTGGACAGTGTTGTTTAAAAAACACTCGCTGGATATGTGAGATTATCTAAAATATATTTTTTGTGGCCAACTGTCATGTCATGTCATGACATTGTGTAAACATTTATTTTGATAGCACTAAATTGCTGAAATGGGCGTATCAAGTTTTAAAGTGCTTGAGATAGCTAAAATTGATTTATTGGTAATATATATTTCATATAATGCGTAATTTATGTGAAATGGAAAGCAATGAGAGATCTATTTCAGTATCAAAACAAAACACGTCATAGAAAACACTTAAAAACTTGAATATAATGCTAATATAGATATTCTATATCAGTGAAATTAAATAAAAATAGCTTGCGAAGCACTTTTGATAGTGATAACATGTTGAAGACCTTTCTACAAATGCAATCGATCGTCAATACATTTGGATCACGCCCCAAAATGAAATTATAGCATTTTGGAGTTTAGAAATCTCTTTTACAATTTTGGATCAATGAGAATTGCTCTGTTTTTAAGACAAATTTTAGCTTTAAAGTAAAGGAATGCTTTCGAAAGCTTAGCCAATCTGCTGAGAAAGCTTTTTTTTCGTCTTCGTGGATTCTGCAAATTTCAAATTAGAATTTTAGATTAAATCATTTTGAGATGAGATCCAATCTAGGTGGAACTAAATAAAAATAGTTTTTGAAGCACTTTTGATAATCATATATGTTAGAAGACCTTGTACAAATGAAATCGATAGCAATACATATGGATCACACCCAAAATGGTATAATTTAGGAGTGTGTCAGAAATCACTTTTAAGCGATTTTAGCCCGACGAGAATTGCTCTGTTTTTAAGACAAATTATAGCTTTAAAGTAAGAGTTAGGAAATATTTACGAAAGTTTGGACAAACTGTTGAGAAAGCTTCTCTCTCTTCTTATCGTGGATTCTGCAAATTCCAATTTAGAATTTTAGATAAAATCATTTTGAGATCTAACTTAAGTAAAATTAAATAAAAATAGCTTTTAAAGCACTTTTGCTAATGAACTATGTGAGACTATGTGTGCCTCAC
The DNA here is from genome assembly GCA_037043745.1 of Chymomyza amoena. Lineage (NCBI taxonomy): Eukaryota > Metazoa > Arthropoda > Insecta > Diptera > Drosophilidae > Chymomyza > Chymomyza amoena. The sequence goes on from JBAMAX010004319.1 coordinate 120,244, forward strand.
AAATCTCTTTCAAACAATTTTAGTCCGATCCGAATTGATCTCGTTTTAAGAATAATGTTAGCTTTAAAGAAGAGTGAAGAAGTATTTACGAAAGCTTGGTCGAACTGCTGAGAAAGCTTTTTTCTCTTTTTCGCGGATTCTGCAAGAGCTTTCAAATTAGAAGTTTGGATAAAATCGTTTTCAGATCTAATCTAAACGATTTTTTACCGGCAGGAATTGCTCTCTCAAAGCCAAATTTTAGCTTTAAAGTTTTTGAAAGCATGGCCAATCTGCTAAGAAAGCTTGTTTATTCTTCTCGGATTCTGAAAAAGTATTCAGGTTAGAATTTTGGATAAATAGCTCCCGAAAAGTTTTGTTTTTCTATAGTTTTTTGAATGAAAGGCCTCATGCTGTAATAGTGCAATATTTTTTAAGCTCTGGATGGTGGAAAGTTTCTCTTATTGTCCCTTTATATTTTATCATTATACTTCTGGCGTTTTGTGAACATTTAATGGCTCTCGGGCTTTAGAAGAAATCTAACATCTTCGGTGTTTTTTTTTGTAAATATGTCTTGGGGGGTTTTTTAATTTTGAAGAGTAGAAAAAAGAAGACTTTCAACCCCCTGTTCGAGCTTTTAGGGGGTTCGGACCCAAAAATAGCCACTGGTTTAAAGTTAGATTTGGACATTTGAATGACATTTGGATTTAAAAGAAAGGAATCTGACATTTCAAAGAAATATGTCTTACGGTTGAACATTAAAAAAAAATCGTAGTCCCTGTTTGGTCGAAGAAGCTTTATAAAAACTCTTTTGATATAATTTCTCTAAATATGTCTAAATGGGGTTTCCATTGTTTTAATCTGAAAACTGATGATAAATTTGTCAGTAATCCTAATGGGACGCATAAAGTTTATGATTACAATAGAATGGTAAACAAATCTTCACAGATTTCCCTTGAATTTCATTTGGAAACTCTAGATGATTTTTTCGATATTTATAACTGGTCTTATAAAGTTCATGGGTGCTCTTTGTAAAGGGCTTTGTCTTGGGTGTATATTGAGGTGTTTTAAAATTCGTCGGTATTCCTTGTTGGTCAAATAATGTTTATGGAAATTCTTTTTGTGTATAGACGTTTAGACAAATCTTAGCGGGTTCGCATGGGTTCCAAATCAACACTGTTGAACAAATTCGTCGATATTCCTAAATAATCGAATAGGTTCCACAGGCTGACCCCTGGAAGTAGTCACATAAAGACTAGATATTGCTTTGTGGGTATAAAATAATTGTTTAAGAAGCGGTGAATATCCCTACGCAGGTTTGGCTGGAATTTTATATGAAAACTCGTCGATATTCTTAATTGGTCGAATAAAGTTTATGAAAACTATTTGAATATACTGCCAGAGGCCAAGACGGAGTGTTTCTTTTAGGTTGAAAGTCAGTTGTGTCCACATAGGAATGTGTTTGGGAACAGTCCCGAAATGAGTTAAGTTTCTATCATCTGTAATCTTTGGGTTTTTATCTTTACTACATGTTGCATTTAGAATACAGTACATAGTAAAAGTTTTCTCATTGTCTCATAAACATTTCCAAGAAACATAGCTCCGAATTCAGTCGAAGCCAGAGAAAACAAAAACCAGCTTTTATCGAGTCATCTACAAGTTGGACAAGCAGTAAACCCATGGGTAATATGCTATCCCTCCCAGTCCCTTTGGCTTTGTTAATATGCGAATCCCAGTAAATCAAGCCCGCTACGGATTCGATACCGATGTCAATCTTACAAAATCTTTAAACTACTTTGTATAACGTAGTCCCGTCGAATCAAAATCCGTAGCAGACCTGAGTAATGGTCATATGTCATGCGCAATGGGACTCTTTTTTGGTGGAACGCTCATTCTATTGAGTCATATGCCCTAATGCTTTGGTATGGTATGGTGGTATGGTGTGTTTGGTATGTACGATATTTAAACCAAAAAAAAATAAAGCCTAGTCAGCGATCGTAGCAATTGGCACCAACCTAGCTATGCCATGATTCTTCAGCGCCGCCGTGCTGGTAATTTCCATTTGATTATTATCAAATATTGATGGAGTAGTCGAAGTATTGCCATGCTTTTTACGCTCCTTTTCGTAGGGACGTGAGGGTATCAATAGATGACCATATGAAATATCCTGAAAGCAAAAAGAAGAAGTTAATAAGATGCTAAGTATAATAGAAACTTGACTTACAAGACCGCTGTCGGCTTTTTGAATGCCCAGTAAATCGAAGGGATCAAAGGGTGCGTCATTGATGGAGGATAAAGGACGTGAGGTGGATGTATTGCGACGTCTGCTGCGATCCTCCTTGCGAAACTCCGTGCTGTAAGTAAGAATATTTAAAGTTAAGCTTTATATAATTTAAAGCAAACGGATTTTTAGGGTTTTGGGCTTCTGGTTTAAGGGATCGTCCAAAAGTGTGTATGTAACAGGGAGCAGTAAGGTTTACGGAAGTTGAAATGGACGTTACCCACTTTACGACTGTCTGTACGAACGCAGAGATCTCAGAAATCATAATAGCTTGGGACACAACCACAAGATGAAGTTAGCTAAACTAAGGAGTAATGTATACACTTTCTTTCCATTCATGTCCTGAAATCTTTTGATCAAAAACGTGGAGAGAACAGTAAGTCGTGGTTACACGATCTTTTTTTTTTAATTTACAAAACCAGATTTGGACATTAAAATTTATAAACCAGTTTTATTGTTTTCAAAATTCATCAAATGTTTCGCAACATCGGCATTTGACGGTACAAAATCTGGGTTCCCTCAAGCCGTCTGCCATATTTACTCCCACATTCCTTGAATTCTAGACTTAAAACTTTCTCACTTAAACTAACTTTCTGTCTAACCCAAATTCCTATTCTACTGTCTGCAGTTATTTATTTTAGCGTATACCAGATATCTCTCGTTCCGTATAGTCATCAAAAAGTTCTCTTCAAGTCGTTTAATCCTCCTGCGATTTTCTACTTACCGTCCATTCTTGCCCTTGCAGTAGGGCAGCACCGAAAAGATAGCAAACGGCACCTTACGTGATAGCAGCACCAAACGCTCATCACGTGGTCCATGCGTTCGCTGACCATTCATCTGCACCGACTTGCTCAGACTATTGCGAAAACTGCCACCCAAATTGCCCACCGGGGCCAGACTTTCCGTGCTGCTATCATCGTTAATGTGACTAGCACTGGAACCGCTTAGAATGTTATAGGTGCGCTTCAGTCCAACGCTGCCCACATGACTTGCGCCCACATGGCGCATACCAGGCGCAGTATTAAGACGTGCGCGACGCTCCGGCTGAATCTGTCCAGCTGCATCACTAGCTCCATTGCTAAAAGTGCTGAAAGAGCGAAAAAAAAAAAGGGTAAAGTTTGGTGATTAGAATATATTGAGTCGAAAATCGATCTAAAGCGCAACAGGCGCTCAAAAATGCGTAACAAGTGTATAAAAGGAACCTTGAAGGCGCTTATTTTCATTTTGTAGTGTATTTTGTGGCTATTTTGGAGGCTAGCAACAGCGTAAGACATGGGAGGCTGCAGTGGGCGCGAACGGGGGCTGTGGAAACCCTCAAAAATATTATCTGACTATTTTTTTGAGTGAGTTGAAGTGAATGAGTGTTTTTGTGGCTGTATTAGAAACTTGTGTATTTATTCACTCAGAAAGAGTACAGTAATTAGCAAAACACTGTACAGTAAATGCAAACTTTGTAAAAAGAGGAAAAAGCGGCTTAAAAAAGAAAAAAGCGACTTAAAAAGGGAAAAAATGGGGGAAATACGAAAATCAAATGGGTACATAATTTTTTTTTTAAGTATTCTTTATTAATTATCTTCCCAAGTATTTTTCTCAAAATTCTAGTAAATTTAAACTTTGTGAAAACAGAAAAAAGCACTAAGCAAAAATAAAAAATGAGTGAAAAAATAAAAAAACAATCACAGAACAAAAATATATTTCATTTTTTTTTTTAAGTATTGACTATATTGTATCTTTTCCGCGAGTATTTTCATCAAAAAACTATTACTTTTTACAAAAAAAAAATTCACAAATTTTTATTCGAATTGGATGAAAAATCAATTATTTCCTTTAAAATCTATCAATCTCTAAGATTTATGAACGCAATCAAATTTTAAATTATTATTACTATAGAGTAAAATTATAATTTTATTTAAGAAAGTTTGCAAAAACTGAGAACATTTATATAAATGTACGAATTGGGCCTGAAACTTGAATGTGATGAGAAAAATTTTAATAAAATAAAAAAAAAAAGTATTTTAAATTAAAATTTTTTACATTTAAGATATGAAGACAATCCTGTTAAATCCAAAAATTTATGTTTCGAAAAATCCCAAAATCCGGTACAATAGAAAAATTTAACAAATAGATTTTTAACTTTAGACCATCTTTCAGCTATAGAAATAAAATAAAAATTTGGAGAATATTTTTCAAACTAAATTAATGCTATTTCAGAAATATATAAATGCACAAATAAGGACCAAAACTGAAATGTTTTAGGAAAAATTTTAATTAAGTACTAGTAAAAAAACTTTTTTTAATACTTAATACTTTTTTATATATAAGATATAAAGACGAATCTTGTTAAATCCAAAAAAGGAATTTTTTGGAAGATTCCAAAATCCGATCCATAGAAAAATGAATCAAATAGATTTTTAACTTTAGCCCACCATTCAGCTATAGAAATATATAAAAAATGTTAAGAATATTTTTCACCGTTAATAAGTTATTTCAGAAATTCAAAAAAATCTAAACTCTAGGCTTAAATAGGATAGATTAATGGATAGGATATCTTATATATTTTTTACGGCTTAAATACAAATTAAAAAACAAATATTTATCTAGAAAAAGTCTAAATAACTTACTATTTAAAAACAAATCTTATTAAATCCAAAAAAAATATTTTTCGCAAAATCTGTACAATAGGAAAATTTAACAAATAGATTTTTAATTTAGGTCAATATTCAACTAACGATATAAATTTAAAGTTTGGAGAATATTTTTCATCGTAAATAAGAGTTATTTCAGAAAAATCTAAACTCTAAGCCTAAACAGGATAGATTTAGGGAAAGGGAATGTTATATATTTTGTACGGCTTAAATAGACTTAAAAAAAACAAATATTTATTCAAGAAATGGCTACTCTGAATGTTAGAGGAAAAATTGAAAAAAAGTCGCAGAGCGCGAGAGCAATAAAATATATATTATTAAGAAATAACTATAGTAAATGCTCCAAGTTTGAGTGACTTGATCCTACCCAATTTTTTGCACTAGCTGAGAGTGTGTATACCCAAAAGTTGTACTCTCTAATGGTCTTATATGGAAACACTACAGAATATTGGATTATAGTTTTTTTTTTTTTTTGCAAATATTTATTTATTTGCAATCAACCGATAATATCAAAGGTAATGATCCAATATTAACATTGGATTATAGTAAATTTTAATACTTCATTATTATTATAGCGCTTATAATTAAAATTTCTTGTAGAAATAAGGAAAACTAGCTACTAAGGTCTTCCGCTTCGGAAAAGTGTTATCGTCTTACATATTTTGATAAAGATTTTTTTAGTTTCGAAAATTGTAATGTTTTTTATATTTTGTGGATCTGAGTTAAAAGAAGCGGTGCTATAACAAATATGAGCCTTCTTTTAAGGACTAGAGTTGGGGAGAGTTGACGGTTATAGTTAGGCTTAGTAGCTTACATTATATAGCAGTTTCAATATAAAAATTGGATAAGTTTTTATTGAGTTTCAACTGCCATTGAAGTAGGGGATCATATTTTGTAACAATATGAATCTTATGGTATTTTTTGACCCTAAAGAGATAACGATATGTCTCAGCAACGTGCATTGGTTTTAACTTTCTTAAGGCTCATTTTAGAGATAAATGCAGACAAATAATAATTGTAGTAGTATTTTGAACTTTAGTAATATTTTGAACTTTTATTTTTAATATAAAAATACTAAAAAAAATCGTACTATGACGATCTTAAGAGAGAGAGAGAGAGTAAAAAAAAGAAACCATGTACGTCACGCAGACTTTATCTTAGTAGGAATAATCAGTTATTAAAACAAATTAATAGTCTATATTAAAATTTTTAATAGATGTATAAAACATATGCCTTTTAACATATTTAAGTTATCAAAAATATTGCCGCAATTAATACTTCCATAAATTAAATTTATCACCAAAACATATGTACATATGTACATACATTATATAATATGCACCTAGTACATAACCGCTTTCTTATCGACTTGGCAAAAACATACTGCTTGCACTTTATAGTTTCCCCTAAAAATTTTTGCTTGCTGCGCCCCTGTTGCGTGTTAAAATGTGGTAAGATTTTGTTATTTTAAAATTTTTAAAATTCAATGTCACAAAAATAAAAACTCAGCCAACCAATGCAAATCGCACGTGCGAGCAAGACAACGCACAAGAGCGAGGCAGCACAAGAGAGCGCAGCACGCAAAGATCGCGTCAAAGAAAAACGAACAAAAAAAGAAAACAAAATCCAAAAAGCAAAACGCACACAAACATGCCACATGCCCCTGCCGAAACGATCGATATTTTCACAGGCGAGCAGCAAAAAGAAACAGAGTCCAAAAAAGACACACAAAAGAGAGTTTTCTTAAGGGCGCAAGATCGGTTGATTGTGGTAGCGGCGTCTATTGTCGAGGCCTTTTATAACTTTTGGTATTTGTGGAAATCAAACAAACACATACACACACGCACACACACACACACACACACAGCTGCATAGAGTTGTTGCCTTAGATATGCGTGAAGGGCAGCCATTAGTTCCATTTGCGCCGCTGTAGTTCCATTTCATACAAGCGCTGTGCGCCTGTTCAATTACCTTGAGATAATTGGTCTAGGTCGAGGTTACAACTTGGGTAAGAAAAAAAGCTTTAGGTGGTGTGAAAATTTATTACCAAGTTGGCAGCGCTGCTGACTTGACTAATTAACTGTAAATCACGTGCGTGACGCAGTCCACGGCACGGAAGATGCCTTCGCGTAGGCGTAATTAAAATAAAAATTCAAATGAGTACAAACACACACACAAAATCACACACACAGACATGGCACACGGTTGGGGCCGGCCTTAATTGGGGAGCGCCTTGGTCTGGGCACATCCTTCAAGAAATATGATGGAGTGGCGTAGCCCACACACACACACACCTAGCAGTGGGGGTTGAGTTAAGCGCCAAGCTGTCATAACCCGTTAATTAGTTGGAGTATTCTAACAGGCGCGCAGCATTTCCAACAAAATTCCAAAATGAAACGAAAAACGAACAAAAAAATAAAAATAAAATACAAAACACGAAACATTTGTAAACCAAAAGCAGCAGAAGAAGACGAAGAAGAAGAAGCAGCAGCAGCTGCAAAGCAGAATTCCATCATTTACATTTTTACAGCAGAAGGCGAAGAAATGTAACGGCAAAGCCAAATACTAACAACAGCGCTGCAAGATGTAACAAACCGACTTTAAAATACACTTTAAGTGTTGTAATGAAGCGTTTTAAAATATAAAAGCAATTATGGCTTAGCAGTTGTGGGGTTTGGCATAACCAAAGTCCAAAATATTTTTTTATCTTAAGATGTGAAAAATTCACACAATATTTAGTTTCAATGAAAAGAAGCTTTTATTTAAAATTTACTTATTGACAAATAACAGACGACTGTATTGTAAATAAAATATGTAGAAAATAAAGCAGTCAAAACTGTTGTTGAAAATTCTTTTCTGGTTTTTTGAAAAAAAGGTATTTATATACATATTGTTCATGCATACTCATATTAATGAAGCATTTTCCGAAATAGATTTAGCGTAGGTAAATCACTCGCTATTTTTTGCATCAGATTTTATTGAATTTAAAATATGTATTTAAAAATTTAATCCGGCATAAGCTTTGTTACTAACCAACAGATTTTTGTTTAGGTATGCAATCTTAAATATTATTTTTGAATATTCTTAATTTTTCAGTTTATTGGAGGTATTCACAGTTGCTGTTGAGATATGAAGCTGAAACTCAACTGACTGAAGCGTAAACGACTTTTGGTAAGTTTATACATCGACTTTTTTATTTTATTTATTTATTTTTATTATAACAAATTGAATCTTGTATTTAATACTCAATTTAACATTAATTTATCGACCACAAGCTACTGGGGCCTTCGACTTTTATTATTTTTTACTTTTCTTTAGATTTAATTTATATTTATTAAATTTCAAATTTAACGAGAGAGCTTTTAAAAATGAAAAGTAGTATCAAAGGAAAAGGGTTTGTATTGTAAAGGGATTTTTCTATGCACAAATATTGATGTTGTGGCGAGATCTTATCATATTTAAGGAAATCCATTTCTTTTCTACCTCTCTCGCTATCTTATTTGACATGTGAAGTCAAAATGTTTTTCTGCATATATCAATGAAAAAACATCTAATTTTGTATAGAATCTATTTTTGCGCTTAACGACAAAAAGCATGGTCAAGGTCCAGTAAAATTTAATTATCTATATATTTAAATATTTCCTACGGTGGGTTGTTAAATTATATAAATGTTCTTTAAGTTCTCTATTGTTTTGTCGTTTACAAATGAACAAGTGGCGCTTTTAGGCGAAATGGAAGTTTATTAGTAAAATATAATAAATATTATAATACATATATTAAAAATATTTACGCCCACAGAAAAAATATGATCAAAAATAAACCAAAAGATCACTTCAATAAAGCACAAACAAAAAAAAAAATTATGCCACACATCTTACGAAAAAGTTTAATGCTTTTAAGGGGATAAGAACCTCAGAAATGACAAAAAAAATCTGTCTAGAATCGAAGGCAACAAGCCGCAAATTTTTCCGATAAATAGAAATTGTCGAAATTTATTGTCAAAGTTAGAGTGTATGCATATGAGTATGAGCATAAAAAGTTAGGCCTTTTGTTTTTTGCTTCTCCTGAAAAGAATGATATTTTTACACGTTTGCACCATTATTTTCTCCACTACATAAGCTACATTTTTTCATTTTGATGGTGGCATCCCTGAGAAGCCACCCTATGCAGAGAATTCAAACTTGTTTTTATATATAAAATGTATGCAAAATTTGGTTTATATTGGTTCAGCCGTTCCCGAGATATTGGGTCATTTGCCCTCCATAAGAAATACATGGGAACTCGGCTGAGGTCCTTACCCCCTTTTTAGGCTTGAAGAAAAAGGCAATACTGACAGTCAGATCTCTTTATATATTCTTCATTTTGCTACGATCATACACGATTATTTCTACATTCAGAAAAAGCGACAAAACTAAATTAAATTCCAATTGGCTGTTAAGAAGATCTTTTCTTACTAAAACTTATATGAATTTTTCGTTCTTAATCCAAATATTAAAATCGCAGACTAAACATTCTTACAATGAGCACGAATTTGTATTCTATTTTCGTTAAAAGCATTCCTACATTCTTAAATTAAGAATGTCTGTTTTAGAAGCTATCTATAATCTATATCTATTGTGCTTGCGTTCTTTCTAAGCATTATAAAATTGAGAATTTCTTTCTTAAAAGCTATCTGCAGTCAAGTGCAATTGTTCTTAAAAGCATTCTAAAGTTTTCAGTCTACGAAAAAATACACTTAAAATAAGAATTTAATTTTAAGCTCAACAATCAGTACAATAAATAAAGAGTATCAGCTGGAAAAAAAAATCCTTGCTTGATAAAAGTATCAGCTGGGAAAAAATACTTAGTTCATAAAACTTTCAGTGATGGATGGTTTGGGACCCATTTCTAAGTATAAAACCGATATTTCATATTTGCGTGTTACTCGAATCGTTCTTACTTTTAACGTCTTAATATTAATTATATTTATGGCTTATTTTGTATTATCTTTTTTGAATAAATCAACTGATTTAGATTGTAAGTTGATCTTACAAAATAAATAACTAAATTCTCCTGCTTCGTGCACCAACTTAATATACTCCTTACCATTGTACGTAAAGGGTATAAAAAAGAAACGGCAAGAGGCCATTGCTTGTTTTTGTTGTTAGAGACACGCACAAAAAATTGTGCGTATCTTCTCGTCGTCGTTGTTGCTGTTGTTGTTTGCTGCTAACGTAATTTGTTAAGTCACTAATGAGAGCGAGTGAGACACACTAGGGCCCGTTTCTATGTGGTTGTGTGTGTAACAAACATCGACAACTACAACTATAAAATGTGATAAGAGTGCGTCCAAAAAGATTAATGGCCTAATTTGTTCATGTATGGGTTAGAGCGAGTTAAAGCTAATATTAGCTATATATATATATACTGTTGTGTAGAGAAGAGTGCGGGTGCGGGTGCAGCCAGCGCAGACAAATGCAAGAGCTGTAAGAAAATACATATGTGTGTATGGGTGTGCGTGTGTATTTTTGATAGTTTTTTTGTTTGCAGGTGTGTGTGATTTTTTTTTGGTAGTTCATTTTTGTTTGTGTGTTTGTTTGCTATCAATTTCTGAGCGCCGGTGCTACAAACAAACAATATTTAAATTTTTAAAAAAACTTTTTGAATTATTTACAAATAATAATTTTGGAGCTGCTGCTCAAAAGCGATCACAAAGAAGCTAATTTGTATACACTGTAAAAGTGAGTTGTAAAGGGTATGTTAGGTTTGTGCGAGTTGCAAAAGATACCCTAACTTATGATCAGTGTGACTAGAGAAGTCGTCCGTCTGTATGAACGATTAGATTTTAGAGTTGTTAAGTGTCAAGATAAGATCGCTTACGTCAAGAGTAACAAGTTTATTTATATTCTTTTCAATATCGGTAATATAATATATTCCGACTGTGCTCCGGAAAACGAATAATAAAAACGAACAATTTATTTTGAGTTCTCCCAAATTGGAATTTTTTACTTTCGCCATCTACTCATATTTCCCTTGCTCATTGTTAGCACAGTTTTAAACCTTTGGAGGGAAATTATCCACAACTGTGCTGTTACTATTAAAGGGGAATTTTTTTGTATTGCAAATTAAGGACATATTTTATGCAAGACGTGAGTGAACCATACAAAATTTCAGTTTGAGTTGATCATTACACATGTGTTGGTTCAGAAAAAAAATAATTTAAAATATTTATCAATATCTATTTAGCTTAAAATTGGCATAAATTAAAACTAAGATCATCAAAGAATATTATACAAATAATTTCAGTTTAAAATGCATAAACTTTTCAACCTATTTTGCCAATTCTTTCTCATTTCTCTTGCAACATTCGTTTTCAAACAAACAATTTGTTTTTGCGTTTTCCCAAATCCGATTTTTTTACTTTCACCATTTACTCATATTTCCTTTACTCGTTGCTAGCACAGCTTTAAACCTTTCGAGTGAAATTTTTTATGCTTGATAAGAACTATTAAGCAAGGCAAGGAAATTTTTGGCAAGACATAGACCATAAAAAAATTCAGTTTGAGTTGATCATATACATAAGTTGCTAAAAAAAAATTGTTTAAATATTTATCAACAACTATTTAACTTAAAATTGGCATAAATAGAATCTAAGCATATCAAAGAATATTTAAAAAATGACTGCAGTTCAATCTATTTTGTTTATTCGTTCTCATTTCTCTCGCAACAAAACATTCGTTTTCAAACCACATAAAAAAAAGATTTTGGCGAAATAAGCAGCACCAAACACGGTTTCAAAACAAATCCAAAATTAACATATACAGAATCTAGAATTATTTAAGAATACCCCTAAAATTAGCGCAGTTTAAAATGTGTACCCTTTTCAATCTATTTTGCCAAATCGTTTTATTCCTCTTACAACAAAATATTCGTTTTCATATCACATTATTCATTTTGGTGAAATTGTGAGTAACAAACATTTATCAATAACTATTTAACTTGAAATCGATCTAAATGAAATTTATCTATTTCAGTTAAAAACGTCTACCCTTTTCAATCTATTTTGCCAAATCGTTTTATTCCTCCACTCCAAATATTCGCTTTGAAAACAAATCCAAATAAAACGTTCGGAATCATTTTTCGGAGCTCTATGGTAATGACATACGTGTAGCTACATATAGCAGCTCCGAAAATGATTCCGAACGTTTTATTTGGATTTGTTTCAAACCGAATGTTTGGAATGGAGGAATTAAATGTTTTCAAAATCGATCGATATATCATATAGCTACCTTAGGGATTACTCGAAAAAATGTCTCAAAACCATAATTCGTTTTATTATGAAATTTTTCTTCAGCAGTCTTAAGTTTTTTTTTCGATTATCTAAGCATTATTATTCCGGCATTCTGAGTAACGATCTTGCTCTTATGCAGTTCATTGTTTTTTAGATCTTTCGATATATTGATTTTTTTAAATAATAGAAAGTCTAATGGATATGATTGTGTAGGCTGTGTCTGAGGTAACCAAAAATGAGTCACAATTTTACAAATACGCATTCTGGGTCAAATAATAGATTGACTACAAAAATATAAATCTATCTTTAAGGCAAATGCAGAATGTTTAAAATTAAGAATTTAAAAAAATATATATAAATAGATTTATGTTTATAATATAGCTGTAACTAGGGTGCGTGAGTATCGTGAGTCTTAAATCCGAAATTGCGTACAAAATTTATAAACATTTGGTGTGGGTCAATTTGTGATATTTAAATCCATTCCAATGTTTAAATTTAAAAAACCGGAAATAAAAACAACTTCCTGCACACAACATGATAAATACATGTTCTGATCTTTTAGCTTTGGAGCTTCATCAGGTTTCGATTGCTTAAACAGCGATTTATTTTGTTATTTCACGCTTAGCTCTTAAGATACTTGATCAATAGATCGATTTAGATATCAATCACTTTTAAATTTCTCCACTAAAACGCCTATATCTTAATAGCCCAATTAATTTATTATAGTTTTTTTTTCCGAAAAGGGAGGTATGTATCCCCAGTCAAAGCTTGCTCTAAACAGACAAATCAGTGGGTTTAGGATGAAGTCCAGACATTTCTGGAGAAGTGCCTTGAAAGGTTTAAAGGAGCCAATTGCCCATCTTACTTTGTCGGCATCGAAAATAGTGCCAGATATTCTGGCAGCCCCTCGGAGGTTTGGCTTGATCCAATCTGAGAGTTGGGCATCCCCACTGCAGATTGAAGAGCCTGGAAAATGTGTTTGGAGTAAAAGCTCCAAAGTTTCCCTATGATCTGAAGTGAAGGAGCCATCACTCCTGCTCAACAGACCCACCCCGTTTGAGGACTCTTTGGCCAGACTCGCTGAAGTCTAGCCGCTTCCGTAAGGTTTTGGACATTATTACAGAAGTTCTTCCAGGTTTCCCTTTTAGAGTTTCTGATGTCCTTATTATAGTCAGTGAGAGCAGCCTTGTACTCCTCCCATTGACTGGTTTTTGTAGCTTTATTATAAAAATATTTTTATAAATACAACGAGATTTAGGGCTAAATACTTTTTTTATATAGTAGATCATAAGTTTCTAATAGGATCTAACGACATTTGTACACATTTTATATTAGCTGCTCGTGACTGAAATTTGATAAAGATTTTAAACGAATAGTAAATTCGTCCTGAATAGAAAACATCTTGGTCGTTCCAGGACTAGTTACACGGCCCTCGTATTAAAAGTATTTAGAAACAGTTCCTAAAACATGCAAAAAATTTTGTTGACCAGTGTGCTCAATCGGAGCAATTTCTGTAAACATGTCGAAAGCTCATTTTCTATAATCCCAAGTCAATATTTATTTTAGTATTGCAAATTAACACACTCGGAAGTAAAATTTAAACAAATCACTTATACAAAATAGTTTCTAATTGTGAATTTAACATACAAGTGCAAATGTGCTTTGAGGAAATGTGAAATTCGTTATTAGAACGATTAAAATTCAATTAAAAGTTATTTAGTAAATAGGAAAAACTTGAATACACTGCATGAATGAATGTGAATATTATACTATACATGAATGCATATATCTTCAGGGGGGGTAATAAGGGATTTCCATGGTTCCCGAAGTTTTCTAAAGAGGGCTTGGATTTTAAAAACCATAAAATCTTTAAATTCTTCGGGAAAAAAACGGATAGTCATGAATGAGTCAGTACTTTCCTCTCGACAGCCATGATATCTCCTTTATTGCATCCTAGTACCAGATCTACATGTAATTTTCTCCTAACAGCACTGATATATCCTGTATTACATCCCTAGTATACGATCTGATGATAATAGGGCACTAGCACTTCATATTTTCAAGTTTGGAGTCCTTACAAGCATTAAAATCCAATAAAACTTGGAATTCGATATGAATTCTGATTCTAGTTCGTTCTTATTATCTTTTCCTTGGAACTTGGAATTCGATATGAATTCTGATTCTAGTTCGTTCTTATTATCTTTTCCCTTTTTTCTTATTTAATTTATGATAAATATACATAATTTATCGAATAATCATAATTAATAATAAATTCATCGTAGAATTAAAAATAAAAAAAAATAATTCCCTGTTAGATCCCTTGGAGAAGGGGCATATAGGGTTATTAATAGAGATCCTATCAATAACTGTTGGAACAGAACAGGAATCTGCAGTTTATAGCCGAATCCGAACGGCGGTGTCTTTAATTAACAGAGACTCGTAGAATTAATATTCGATATTTACAAAATTCGTTTTTCTTTTCAAAATTAAATTTCATAATAGGAATTTAAATATTTCAATTTTTTTGCATTCAATTCGTTGTTAACTAAAATTACATTCATATTTTATTAATCACGAAAAAATTATCGAATATTAACATTCATTAACAAAATAAAATGCTTGGTTGCATTTTTTTTTTGATCCATTTTAATTACATATTAATTAATTCATATTAATTATATATTGCATATATTAATAATTATAATTATTAAATTAATATTAATTAAGAAATAAAAAAATTAAATAAGCTATTTTTATTTACTCATTCTTTAATGTGTCAGCATTCATTCATTTTTCACAATTTGTTTAACCAATATTTACATTCAAATAATTTAGAAAGTTCATTTGAACACATTCACCTCCAAGAAAATTATTCATATTTTGTTTAACCAAAAAAAGCTACAAATTATTGTATTTTATCTGCTAATAGTTAAGATAAATATACAAATTGTTATCGAAATTAGCGACTAGCTTAAAATTAAACTATTTAAGCTTTAAATTATGAGTATTTAAGAAATACAAAAAAGCCAAATCAAATTTTTGCACAGCTGTGCCAACAGATTTCTTATCAAAATATAATATTTAATCAAGTATATGCTAATAAAATATTTATTAATTAATAAATATATACCCCGAAAAGTAATTATAAACAAATCATGTGCAAACCTTTCATTTAAAAACAACAACAAATCATAAAATCGATTTTAACTTGTGATTTCTTTGTGTTTGCAATCGAATCAAGAGTTTCAATTATTTTTATCAAAATGAGTGCTTTGTTTTTGCTCCGTACTCAAAAGAACCAACAAAACACAATTAAATTTGTATGTACTGCGTTATTTATATAAATGAGCACACATTTGTGGGTCATTCTTTAAGAAGCTAAAAATATATATTTGGGCTTTAGATATTTGACTTGACGCACAAGTTTTGAGAAATTTGTGGTGACACTTTTGATAAAAAAAAATGTTCTGAAATTTTTAGGTTAAGGCAATAGAAAGTTTCCATGGTTTCGGAACCATTTCGGTTTGAAAAAAATAACCGATCTGAGTTGGTATTCAAGATTCTGATTCTTTATCGGAAAATGTAATTGTTATAATTGAAAATGTTGAAAACCTTTAATTTAAAAAAAATATTCTGCGATTTAAATGAATTCCAAATTATCACAAAATTTATTTGAGGTGGAGACAATTTCACATAGAAAGTTCTTCGGCTTGTTCCGGGAGCATTTCGGTTTAAAAAGTAAAACCATTCTAAGTTCGTGCTCAAGATTCTGACTCTTAATCGTTAAATGTAATTATTCTTATTGAAAATGTCTGAAAAAAAATGTTGCATTCATGCCTATTTCAAAATAAATACGGATTTGGAGTTAAATAAAATTTTACCATATCTTAAGTTAGAATGAAAAAAAAAATATGGTCACACTTTTTATTTTTTCAAGTGTTTACATAGCAACATACCTCAAGAGCTTTTTTCAGAAACTTTTCAAAAATTTAAAGTAATAAAAACAAATTTCCAGTTCTCAAAGTGATTGAACAAAAAAGGCACATCTTTTCAAGTGTGTACATAACAATTTAATGCCCAAGAATTTTTTTTGAAAACTTTCCTTAAATTCAAAAATGTTAAAATAAAATTTTTCAGCATTAAATCAATTGAAAAAAATCTCACATTCATTAATTTTCAAGTGTGTACATAACAATTTATAAAAAAAATATTTTTATCTTTTCAAAGTTATATATGAAATTTTCATTATATTTAGTATAGTGTAGTAGTGTGTACATAATTTCAAAATTTAAAATGTTAAACAAAATTGCACAATTTTATATCAATTTACAAAAATATTAATTTCACTAATTTTAAAAGTTTTCCACGCTTGTGACACATCTTTCCAAGTGTGCAAGATTTTTTCAGAAAAACTTTCCGTAAATTTACAAATGTTAAAATAAGATTTCTACTAGCATTAAAGCGATTGAATAAAAATCTCACATTAACTATTTTTCAAGTGTATACATAATTTAGTTTGATACAAGTGAATTTCTCTTAAATGTGCAAAATGTTAATATAAAGATACTCTTCACGAGTGTCAAAGTTATAGAGAAATTGAAAAATATTCGGACACTTATTATTCTTCCGAAGTGTGTACATAGCAAATTTACTACAAAAGAATTTCTTTCAAAATCCAGTTAAATGGTGAAATAATTTCACGTGTTTTGATAAAACTTTCACACTAATTCACATATCTTTTCAAGTGTGTTCATTTTTTGAAAAACTTTCCTTAAATTTAAAAATGCTAAAATAAAATTTTTCTAGCATTAAAGCGATTGAATAAAAATCTCACAATAATTATTTTTCAAGTGTGTACATAATAATTTACTACAAGAGAATTTTTCAAAAATGTTCAAAATTTAATATAAAGAAACTTTTACGAGTGTCGAATTAATAGACAAAATATAAAAAAAATATTGACAACTATTTTTTTCCCCGCAAGTGTATACATAGCAATATACTAATAAAGAATTTTTTAAAAAACTTTTAAAATAAAGTTAAATGGTGAAACAATTTTACGTGTTTTGATAAAAAAATTAATTATTTATTTTCCAAGTGTGTACATATATTGTTATATACTAATACAATAATAAGGAACTTTTTGAAAAAATTTCAATAATTTGAAGAGGTGAAAAATGTTACGTTTCATAGTGATTGAAAAAAAATTATTTACCAAAGAATTTTTAGAAAAACTTTTCTTACATTTTAAACTGTTAGAATTAAACTTTTTCTTCAAAAGGATTGAAAAAAATATCACACTTATTATTCTTCAAGTGTGTACATAACAATTTAATTAATAACAATTTTAATAATAATCATTTTTTTAAACGCACAAAATTCAATATAAAGAAATTTTCACGAGTATCAAAGAAATAGAAAAATATTCTACATTCCTAAAACCTAAAATTTTTTCGCAATTTACTAATAAAGAACTTTTTGAAAAACTTAACAAAATTTGAAAAGGTAAACAATTTTACTTTTAACGTGATTTAAAAATATAATGGTCACACCTTTTATTTTTTCAAGTGCGTACATTCAGGTATAAGATTTTTTTAGAACTTTCCGAAAATTAAAAAAATAAAATAAAATTAATTTATAAATTCCCACTTATCAAAGTAAAGTCACATCTTTCCAAGTGTGTACATACCACTTAAATGCTAAAGAATTTTTTTGAAAAATTTTCCTTAAATTTAAAAATGTTAAAATTAAATCTCTCTCAGTATCAAAGCGATTGAGAAAAAAATGTCCCACTTATTATTCTTCAAGTGTGTACATAACAATTTAGTACAAAATAAGTTTTTTTAATTGCTCTAAGTTTAATGTAAAGCAATTATCACCAGTGCCAAAGTAATAGAAAAATTTACAAAATGTTCACACCTATTATAATAAAAAAGTTATCATTTTCCCTAAGTGGGTACATTGCAATATAAAACGAATTTAAAAAAAAAATCAAACAATTTAAAATGGAATAATTTCACGTGTGGTGATTAAAAAATTATTTATTATTGTTCCAAGTGTATACTTACATTGGTATATAAATAAAATTAAATATTATAATAAAGATGTTATTGAAAATTTTTTCAAAAATTTTTAGAAGTACAAAAATTTTAAGAAGTACGAAAATTTTATATTGATTGAAAACAAAATGTCTACATCTTTCCAAGTGTGTACCTACCATTTTAATACCAACGAATTTTTTGAAAAACTTTCCCCGAACTTCAAAATGTTAAATTAAAATTGCTCGTGACATTTTCAAAGAATTACCCCTTCTGAAATTTCTTATCAGTATGAACTACTTACTATATATGTATGTAAGCTAGTTATTTTTATAAAAAAAAGTGAGTTATTCGCTGCAGACTTGTTCATCACGTGCCACCTTTGTTGACTTATTTACTGATTATATACATACATAAAAGTATTTTAACCTATAGGCCAAAACCGACTGTTTATTTAAATGATTTAGCTGCTTTTGGGCAGATTGCATGAGCTCATAAAAAGATACTCAGACACAAACTTGGTTAATATTAACATAGCTGGCTCAAAAAAAAAAAGAGCTACACAGCAACAAACAAAAACAAATACATGCACACAACATCTACATGTATATACAAACACGTTTACTAACCGGTGTGAACCGATTGGCACATGAATATAAAACAAACGCCTTAAAGATCTCGCTGGATTTCGACATAGCCAGCTTAGATTTTATTGCAATAAACTTCTTCTACGATGACGCACTTGGCTCAAATAGGTAGCCAACAAACCGTCAATATCTGTCGAAGATTGCACAATTCGTTGCTAATTCACAAAACGAAAAAACAGATGATTGATAAGACAGTCAGTAGTAACCAGATGGGACCGGAGCCGGTACCGGTCTAAACGGATAGAGGGCCAAATGAGCCCGAATGGCAGTGTAAAGGAAATTGCTGATAAAACAAAAAACATTACCAAAACAACAATTAGTTGGTTGTAAACAAATATGTAGCACAAAGCATAACCGAAAAAAAACGCGTCATTTTATTGGCCTTCTTTAGTTTATGGCATGATGGTAGCGTTTAAGTAGCGTTTTGTGAGCGGTTTTAAACGCGTGCAAAGCTACCCAACATATTAAAAGTGTTGCGAAAGTTTTAGCTTTAATTCCAGAATTTAAAAGTGTTCAACAACTATGGAGTAGATAATCTTTTTGCCATGGGGATTGTGATAATAATGATAGTAAATGTTTAAACTATTGTATTATATTATTATATCTTTTCTTCTGGTAGTCATACTTTTATATAGTTTTAAATCAAAAAGAAGAATTAGCTGTTAATAGACCGTAAATAAAATTCCAATAAAATCTAAAAAGTAAAATATCGGTTTAAAAAACTCTTGGGAGATTGGATAATAATAATAATAAATGAAAAACAATTATATTATATGAAAATATATTTTCTTCTCGCAGTCAACTTTTATATAGTTTTAAATCAAAAGAATTAGGTTTTTATAAAGCGTAAATAAAATTCTAACAAAATCTATAGAATAAAATGTTGTTTTGAAAAATTCTTTGAATCTGTAATCATGAAAAATATAGGTTTCAAAGTTGAGAGTTTAATTTGATTTCTGACACAACATTTTTTTGTATGGGATATATGGATTTCAAAAATTCTTTGAACCTGAAAATTTTTGAAATTACGAAAATGTTATTTTCAAATAAGCCGTTGAGTTTCGATTGGATTTCGATCCAATAGTGGATTAGATAACATTTTTTTAGAGTTATTTAGCTAATTATTAAAAATCATACAACTTTCATCTTAAATTTTATTTTGCTTTCTCGAACTGGGAACTTGTGGATATTATAATAGGTTCTAAGAATACGAAAAAATATAATTTGAGAGATCAAGGACATCCTAAGGCTGGAGCACAATTTTCTTGCAAAAATTAAAGAAAATAATTTAATTTTCGAAATTGGTATACACGTATAAAATTTTTAGCCGATTTAAGATAGAGAATGTGCGTACTGCAGTGACGCTGATATTCACAATAATATAAAGAAAATTCAGTCCTTATCCTTCACTTTCTTTAAGAGTGAAATTGTTCCAATATTCGGCCGTGCTCCGGTAACCGAATCCGAACATTTTTTTCGGATTCCTTTTGAAACCACATACAAATCCGACAAAAATTTTTTTATTTTCGTTTTCTGGAGATAGAGGATTTAAGAAGAAATCTTATTAACGACGATCTTCAATCATCTATCGGTGATGGGTTTTGTTTTTTATCAAATAGCTTATTTTTTACTTTCTTTAAAAATAAAATTGTTCCAATATTCGGAAAGCGAATCCAATCATTTTTTTTCGGATTCGTTTTGAAACCACATACAAATCCGAATACAATTTTTTATTTTCTTATTCCAAAGCACGGAAAAAATTATAAGAAATCTTATGAACTACGATCTTCAATCATCTATCAATGACTAGTTCTGTTTTTTATCAAATATTTGTCAGATTACGAATCCGAATAAAATTGTTCGTTTTTCATTCTTTATTTGCGTTTTCTGAAGAAATCTTATGAAATACGATCTTCAATCATATAGTATATCGGTGACGGATTTGGCTTTCTATCAAATATTTTTCAGATTACAAATCTGAATAAATTTGTCTGTTTTTGTTTTCCGCAGCACGCCCGATTAATCAATTTAAAAAATCTTTTGTATCCCGATCTTCAATTCTGTATATGTGTCGGGTCTTGTTTTTTATAAAATATTTTTCAGATTACAAATTTTATAGGCTCAGCTCCGGAATTTAAGACGCCAGCATTAAAGTTTTTTGATAGTATTAGATTAACCCCCTCCAAAGCCACCCTAACTACGCCTTTATCCGGACACTATCGCTTTGAACAAAACATTTACTAAATTTCAGCGTTTTTTGCTATAATCTGGCTCATTAAGTCCAGACCTTTAAATTGTTTACGCCTTATATACTCTCATATATTATAAACTATAAACGTTTGAAGTCCAATTGAAGGTTGTCGTTGCAATAGAAAGATAAAGAAAAATAAATATCATATAAAGAGTAACGAAAACAAAAACAAACAAAACTTTATAGCTGAATGAACTTAAGTTTTTAAGTGTAAAATTTTTCCTATAAAAAACGCTATAAATAAAAATTTTATAGCGAAAAGATAACGAACCTTTAGTGTTGTACAACCCCTAGACAACTTTATAGCACAAATCTTTATTTATAGCACTAGATTATGGCAAACTCTGTATCAGTTGCAAAAGTCGCTTATTGCGCAAATCCTTAGAACAAATACAAATAAAAACGAAAGATAAACAGTTCGTTGAGCGTTTTCTTATCAAGTACACAAACCATCAAGGCAAATATGAACCAGAACCAGAGCCATGGGGTCTAATGGGGTCTTTCTTTGTCAATGCTCGACATATGGCAGACAATCAAACAATTGGTTGCTACTTATCTTTGTTGCTGTTGTTGTTTTTTTGCTACCCTAAGTTTATGGAATAAAAATGGAACATGTTGCAATCATAAAAGATACTAGGAATTATTTTTGCATATCTTATCTAAGCTAAGCTTGCTTCTAATACTCCAGACGTTGATAAATACAGCTAAAGTCTTTAATTCCTATCTCTAATACACCTCAGCCATATTATAAACAAGTGTATTTTTTATATCTTTTTAAAGATTTTTGTTCCCTAGAATTAATTCTAAGGTACAATGTTAAAAATAAATATCTTTTTAAAGAAAATTTTAATCTAATCTTAACCAACTCTGCTAGCAGCCGCTAGATGGCGCCGCAAAACGTTGCGGTTATCGGTAAAAATTGATCAATGAATAGTGAAGTGTTATTTAGAAAATTAAATAGATTTTCAAATATAACTTAAATAAAAGGTACTTTTAAAAACATAAGATAAGATCTAACACAGGTATCGGCTATTGCCTAAAAAATTTTCATTCAAAAGATCTCTTCCATTGAAAAGATGCTCCACATTTCGACATTCATTGCTGAAAAATTCTGATTATACAGGATGTTGAGCTATTTGAGGTTATGTACCCGAAAAACTGCGTTTTTTTCCTACTCTTGATGTTATGTACAGGGTGCCAAAAATTCGGATTCGGATTCTACGCAGCAAATTACGCAGCCTTCCAACAACTAAGATAATCCCAATATTTGTAGACCTGTGAAATGCTAATGAGGTCGAAGGGTAAAATTTCGTAACTTCGAATAGCCACAACTTTGCGAATAAAAATTGTAGTTAATCTTTTGAAATCTTAAATTAAAGGGTAAGACTAGTATCAAAATAGATAACTGGAGAGACAGATCACAAAAATTTGTTGTACGTAACCTTAAAAATAGAAGAAAAAAATCCTGACATGAAGGACAAATTCTGACCCGGAATTCGGATACTACGCAGAAAACTACATACTGCGAAATGAATATGATCCAAAACGAACATCTGAACTCCTTCCATAAAAACAGGACTAGGACTAGGCGGTGTAACGGGGCACTGTAACATAGGCGATATGGCTGAGAGGTTGCACGTACCCATCACGATTTCTGCCGCAGCTGCGGAGATGGGAAGGAGACAGAAAACATCCAACACCTGCTAAGCGACTGCCCGGCGCTTCTTGCAAGACGCACCCAGTTTCTGGGTAAACCATTCTTTGAGGATCTGGGTCGTCTAGCCTATGTGCTCCTAGCGGATCTGGCCGCATTCGTCGAATCCTAAACATGGTTCTGCAACATGAGACACTTATGCGAGATGTACAATGTTTTATCCTCCTCCACAATCCCTCCCGTTCTGCAATGCCTTTCCTCCCCTTTTTTTAATTTGGCCACACAATGGACCTCATGGACCCTGTATGATCTCAGTCACTATTTGACCTGTCTATACAAGCTAACCTATCCTAAACTGACCCATAGCTTTCCATCAACTCAATGTTGTCCTGTTATTAGAGATTATAATAAGGAACTATTTTCACAAAAAAATGCAAAACTTAATTTTTTTAAATGTGAAAGATTAATTTTTAATTAAAAAACAAAATACTTTTCCAGATTTACCTATAAATATTCAGACATCGACATTATTTAGAAAAATATATAATAAGATTTAAAAACTTGGAGCTAGAAGTAGTAAAGCGACGTTCCGATCTGATGTTATGAATATCGAGAATTTCGATATTTTGATTTTTTAATTAGTCTTGCTATTGTGCAAGAATGCCCTAAACTTAGGAGTCAAGGTTTTGTGTCGGGCATAAAAGCCCATTATTTTTAGCCTAAGTCATTCTTAACAATTATGCCTAGGGTTACCATGTGTTCGCTTTTTTGCAGAAATCTTTTTCGCACGATTAAACCGCTCAACTATTGTCATACATATTTTTATATCTTTTACAAAGTATTTAAAATTATTTTCCACAAAAGTGGTTTAGAGTACTAAAACAATCTCGCAGTTGAGTGCTTTTTGAAGGTTTTAAATCACATTTTCTGTTCCAAGAGATCATAAGTCCCTTCCTAAGATCATAAAAAATTTCTGTGTAAGCGATTTTTCGAAATATATTCTTTATGCATTTCGTTCTTTCTTATAAGTAAATATTCCATGACAAATCGTTAGAAGAAGAATCTAACAGCATTTTGAAGACTTAAGAGGTGATTCATTCTGGTTTTAAGTTTTTGTGCAACAGATTCGAACACTAATTTTTACCTTTAAAAGTATTCTCTCGAAAAATCGAAGTGAAAATTCTAAATGTGATCATTTTGAAAAACAAGCTTTCAACGTTTATGATTAAGCACTCACATACTTGGCGTAATGGACACATACATTCACTTCCAGAATTTCGGTCGGTTGTCGAATGTCAAATTTTTTCACTCGGACCATCTGGTAAGCCTAATTAGGTAAATAGTCCTTATATCTTAAATTACAAATCCAAGACTTTTTGATATATATGTATATCAATCCTCTTGCCAGCATTGAATCGAATCGGTATCGTTTTTTTTTATATATAATATTTTAAACTTCTTCCGATACTTGGTACAGATTTTTATTTTAATAATGGAATATTTTATTTTTCGATATTTTAGAAGGTTTTCTCACAAATAGGAGAGAACTTTATAGAACTTTTTGACGTAAAATGAAGCCTATTAACGATACAACAAGGAAAATTAAGTTCGGCACGGAATTTAATGTGAGAGATACTTTTTGTTTAAATATAATATAACTAGTGAGCCCGGCAGACATCGTCCCGCCCAATCTTATTGAATACTCTTAAAGTGTATAAACATCGTAAGATTCTCAAGTTATCTTATCTAGATTTTTGGATTAGTTAACTTTCATGACTCTCTAAAAAGCCGTATGGACGAGGTTAAGTATTTTTAAGAGAGATCGCATCTCTTATAAATTCATGCCCCACCGAAACTACATTTCAACGCCTTTGCGACTACGCTACTGTCTGCACTTAATGTCCAATACCCGGTGTTGAACAATTTTCTAATATGCCATATTCACGATATTCACAAAAATTTGTATATCTCACGAACCAATACACACAATCACATTGCAATAGGCTTAAAACCTCCGTATTGACAACTTCTAACACACGCAAAAATCATATTTGAAATTTTTCAACACGTTCATAAGAACACCCGTAACACGCAAAACATTAACATTAGTTAATCTAACAATGTTCACAATGCCATACAAAAAAAAAAAATTATTAATAATTGTCGAAAATTTAAAAAAAAAATGTTAGGGGTGGCAACCCGCTCCTACAAATTACTCAAAACTTTTTGTGCTATAAACCTTCTACACACTATAACAAACAAAAAAAAAAATTTGGCAAATTCGTCCAGCCGTTTCAGAGTTATGCGATATTTATGATCAGCATTTCATTTTTATATATAGATATTTAATTTAGCCCCTAAAGTCCGTCAAGCGACAAACTTTTCGAAAAAAGTTTTTCCATCAGAAACTCATGATCTAAATACAATTTATCAATCCCTCCCTTTGCCAGTATCGAATCGGTATCGAGTTTTTATTTTTTAAATGCTTAAAACATCTTCCGATATGTGGTGACGAACTTTTTTGGAATGCTCGATATCGATGGCTTCTGAAAAATAGGTGAGACCTCCAAAGAGCATTTGGCGTAAAATGAAGTCTTTAAAGGACACAGCAAGCAATCATATCCGAAATGGAATTTAAATTTGCGAGATACTTTGGATAATAAGCTGGATAATATTTTCTATATTCTAGCGCCTGAAGCCAGTCAAGCGACAAAGTTTCCGAGCGAAGTTTTTTCACCAAAAACACACAAAAAGAATCTAAAATAAATCAAAAATCGAAAATCCACAAACCTGCAATTCATTCAAATTAAGCGTATCTGTTAGTTCGCATTGTATCCAAACAAAAGCTATAACTACTCTATTTTTGCCCACACGCTTTGGACTTATTCGTAATGTCTGTGTATGCGTGTGTGTGTGTGTATTGTGACTTCATTTAAAGTAGTAGTAAATAAGTTTGTATGGATTGAAGCGGTTTCGGTTGGTTCAAATGGGTTTGGAATTGAACTTTTTGACTTGGACAAAAGCGAGAATTTATGAGTCAGCATAGACAACTAGGCGCTATTTACAAAATAAGTATATAATTAAGTAAGCAAGTGAAAGCCAAGTTACTACTACTACTGTTTTGCTATACTCCCCTTGGAGCACAGCCTAGTTAAGTAGGTCCAAAACATAGACATCTATGTAAGTACATTGCTGATTGATTGATAAAATACTTCATAAAAACCCAACATATCCCACTGACACAGTTTCAACCCTTTTCTCCACGCGACCTTGGAATGCATTTGACATTGAGACAGCTGCTGTCGCATCCGCAATCTTGCCAGGATTAGAACTCGGACGCACAAGTAGCACAAATAAAAACGCCGCATAAAAAAAAAGAACACAGCAAAACAAGCGCACCGAACCGGTTCTTATTGCGTCGTTTCAAAACTGCATAAAGTTCTACCTCAAGGTTACCCAGTTTAAGCGAGGACACACACAAAAAAAAAAAACAGGCAATCTGGCCTGGAAAGGGTAGCAAACAAACAAAAAGCTATTGGTGGCAGACTGTACAGGTTTTTTTTGTTGTTGTTTTTTGGCCCCGGCAATGGGGCAACCCTGACATTGACATTGCTTGCTGACGCGTATCAAGGATTCCAGCGAGTGCGTGTTTGGGAGTTGCCAGATGTTGGCGATGATGCAATGCCAAGCTTTTCAAGTTCACTGTCAGATGGCATGTCGGGGTTGTGGCATATACACACACACAGCTACTTATAGACAGCTTTGGACTCTGAGCCTGTTAAAGACGCCGCTTTAAATCCAATTACATTCCGCTATGACGCAATTCCATGCGGTCACCAAACGTCAAACAACTGAAGACCTCTTTTGTGTATTCAAATCAAAACAAGAATTATGCAAATATTGGCAACACCGATGCCTAAATGCTCTCTACGTATGGATAGGTGTTGGTAAACTGTTAAATTTTGGGAGATTAATGTGTCAAAATTGAGGAGGGAGTTGTTTCGTTATATTTTTTTTTTGCCGCTTTAAAACGTATAAAAAAGAGAGTTCTATATATTTCACCCTTTGATTGGCGGTTATATGGTTTTGAAATTATTAATGCCGAATTTTTGAATATTTTTTACTAAGTAGCATTAATAGTGGGTCCCAGTTTGAACTTTCAGATTTTTGAAAAATTTCATCCCAAAGAGGCAAAGCTTTTATTTGCGAACTTTGGAACTTTTCGACCCAAAGTAGCGTTGTTCACTTTTGGGAGAGAAAAATGTGCCAAAATCGATGGAGAAGATATTTGCGTTATATTCTTTTTAGCTTTAGATTTTTGAAAATTTCATCCCAAAGTCAAAAAAAAGTTTTTTCTTGGGGGCTTTTGAAAATTTCGACCACAAGTGGCATTTATTCAAACTGCTCTTTTATTTATTTAGGTTCCCCTCTCCTTTCCTGCAATTAAGTTCTTAAATATTGGCCCTTCTTTTTTAATAGAGTTTTTCGACTTAGGTCCTCATTTACCAAGATTTATATTTGTAGCTTAAGATTTAAAATAACTGCGATGAATTCCTACATAAGATTGCTAATAAACAGCGATAAGCTTTAGAAAGCTTCTAGCCCTGACAAAATAAATCCAGCCTTGTATCAAATGTTCCAAACTTAAAAAACAAATTCACAAACTGTGCCAGATTTCCTAAGCGGCGGGTTGAAATTTGTTAAAGATCACAAAAAATCGAATCATGCTTTCGACAGTGGGATTTTAATGGAATGATTTACCAAGATTTTTCAAAAAAATTAACAATTTTTATTTTATACACCCCACTTTTTTATAAAAATTTGAAAAAAAACAAAATAGACGATAAATGCAAAAAAAAAAACTTCCGGATTAACTCTCAAAACTAGTTAATATTGAGTGCAGAAATATTGTTGTATAGCAGATACGGATTTGGATTTCGTCTTTGGGAGGGTTCTTCACTTCGAAGAGTATGTAAATCTGACGTCGTAAAAGATTTTTAAGCCATTTTTTCAAATTTTTAGGGGAGTCCGGATCCGAAAACTAGCCCATTGATCCGCCACTGTAGTACAGTAAACAAAAAGTTTCAGCTGGAAAATAAAACCTGATGTACGATTCTTTCATGGGATCGTTAGGGACCTTGTTCTAACTTTTAAACTGATTTTTCATATTTGTAGGTAGAGAGCGTGGTATCGCCCCAGACAATATGTTGGTACGTTTTTTCTATAAAACTTAGATTCATGATTTGAAGATCGAAACTGATGGTCTATAGTTCTAGGTTTTTTAGTTCAAGCACCAATATCTTAAAGCAGGTATGTTTTTTTCGAAAGTTTTACCCCTAGACGTTTTTCGTTGAACTTCCCCATAACACAAGATTTGGCTTAGTTTGAAATTCATTTGACGAATTACATAAATTTTTAATATTTGTTTTATTTTAGAAGAAAGTAAAAAATAAATATAAATTAAGTACAATAAGAAGAGTACTAGAGTAAGTAAGATTATATATATATGTCTAAACAGTTCAACGAATCTTTATTTTAAGACAAATCCTTTTAAAGAATTAGAATTTTTTCTTTTTAAAGTTATTCTCCGTATAACCACTAAGGACTACCGAGTCTAGTCAACCGGTACAACCTAAACTCCGTATAATTTTCAAACGAAAAAATTTAAAACCTAATTTGGGGGCTCCCAAAACTAAAATAATATTGCAAAGGAAATATTAAAGTACCATCACTAACATTTTCCGTAAAAATATCGCCGAGAATTGTTTTTAAGTTTTATCGAACGTTTCTAGAGACGTGAAGGAAAGAGTTAGATTTCCATTAATTTTAGAAGATTTCGGTGAGTTAGAGAATTTCTTCTAGTAAAAATTGCTATAAATCGAACCTATACGAGTCCACTTTAAGGAAGTTCAACTGTACTAATTTTTGCACAATTCTACAATTCTAATTCGATAAATAAATATAATATCGACTTCATAATTTTCCACAAATATGTACTAACCCGTTCCAAGCTGCTTCCATTAGGTGTTCCGAACTGTTTAAAGACAACTACAACACTTGCTCGCTACGTGAAGTGTATAAAAAACAGCCCGGAACAATAAAGCCCAAAAAAATTGTTTACGTTTTACCAAGACCCATTTTTGTTGTCCTCTTTTTTTCATACTTATGTTCTTTGCCAAAATTTGTTTTTGTTATGCTTTTCGCACAGGGGCAGCTTCCATTCATAGCATTCTTGAAACCAACTCTCAACGATTTCAAAACAGCTCAAATTTCAAAACAACTTTCAGATTAGTCCAAAATAAAAAAGCAAAACATGCAAAGCATAAATAATAAAGAAACTCAGTAAGGCAGAGGCACTTCTAGAGCGGGGGATCTTGAGGTGCGGACCCTAATGAAATAACTCAAGCTTTTACAACTCACATTGTGAATGAATTTTTTTGCCGCTCTTCCCGGGAGTAAGCTCATAATTTGTTTGGTGCTTGGGGACATTGACAGCTTATTGCGTCTTAATTTTTGCGCAAACTCAACATTTCTGGATTTCCCACAGGAAGTCCCAACGATTCGCATTACAAAACAAATACTACTAAGATACATTTGCCGGCTTTTGTGTGTGTTTATTTATGCTAGATTACTTTGTGCTTGGAGTTGAGTTTTCTGGAATGCGCTGAGTGGATTGATTTAAAGTGTTTATAGTTGTGGGTTGTAAGTTAGGGACCTCAAACGGATATTATTGTAATTAAAGCTTTGTGGGTAAAAAATGATTATGCAGATACAAGCACTTTGACAGTTTTGTTGAGAGATGAAATTATTATCTGCACTTATCTTGCCGGTAATAAAGTAAAGTATACAAATAACCAAGTGTAAACAAGGGGTGAAACCTCAGAGTGAAACTTTTCCAAGTAATATGGAAATTTATGATATAGTAATTATATATGTAACATGAATATTTGTAATTAGTTAAGTGGTTAAATCACGTAACTTGGTTATGATTTTAATATTGTGTTAGGTTAAGGTCAGATGACCAACGACTGGGTGGATCTATTGTTAGATTTTTCAAAAGAAATACAATTTGAAACAGTTGTCTGATATGTATTGGTTACAGCGGAACGAAGCAGATGATGAGCTGTCCAAATCTCTTGTAGCTGCCGAGACCTTCCTCGGTTTGGCATATCACCAGCAAACAGCTGCTAAGAGAGGTTCCGACAAGAACTTGACTGGGCATACAGAGCTGGTTCCCATAATTCAAGAGGAGTTCAAGAAGATCTCCCGACTGATCAAGAATACCCTTAGCATTCTGACTGGACTACCTGTGGGATACTGCAGAGTCAGAAAAGATTGTAGTAGCTGCTAAGAGATGAGAAGAAGCTCAGAAGAGAACTAGACTGGATCTACCGGGCTGCTTCCTATAATTCAAAACGAATTCAAGAAAATCTCCTAACTAACTGGTAATAACCTTTGAATACTGATAGGGCTACTTATGGGATACTACAGGGTCAGAAAATATTGAAGTAGCTGCTCAGGAAAGAGAAGAGGTTCAGAAGAGTCATAGCCGATATACTATAAAGAGCCGGTTCCAATAATTCAAAAAGAATTAAAGAAAAGCTCCCAACTGGTCAAGAATAACCTTAAGATACTGACTGGACTGCTTATGGGATACTGAAGGTTCAGAAAAGATTGAAGTAGCTGCTAAGAGAGCAGAAGAGGTACAGACGAGAACTAGCCGATATACAGAGTTGGCTCCAATAATACAAGAAAAATTAAAAGAAAGCTCCCAACTTGTCAAGAATAACCTTAAGATTCCGACTGAACAGCTTATGATATACTGCAGGCTCAAAAAAGGCCGCATTAAAATTAGCAGCCCAGGTTCTAACATCTCTAGGTTTTGTGTGGTAAAGAAGGAATCCTCCAGCAATACGCTAACTGAATTTGAGGCCCTGGCCGCGGAAAAAGGTTTTTTTTTATTAGCAATTATAGAACCACGATGGACAATGTCACTCGAGTAGAAGAATCGCAAATAATCAAGTTCATTTTGGATATTGTCTTAGTTTAGGGTTGAAACAATAAACAATGAAGCTTAGGTCCACAACTATATTATTTTTAATCAAAAGGAGGATCGTTCTTTCGTGTTTTAGGAATAGGTAACCCTAGTGCTAGCTCCGATCACTCTACTAGTATCATCCTAAATAATCAAGTTTGTCTCAGATATTGGACTAGTTGACGGCTAAAGGAGAGCGAAATGGAATCCATAGATCACCAAATATGTTATTATTGCCTAAAAGCGCTGTTTTTTCGGTTTCAGAACCTTAATGTTAAGTTCGGATGTACGATGTCATTCAACCATGTTTATCTCGTATATTGGACTATTGCACTATTATAGATTTCAAGGATTGTTCTTTGATGTTACAGGAACAGGTAACCTTAGTGAAAACTCCCTCTGCATGATGCCATTCTACTAGTATCATCCTAGATAATCAAGTTTGACTCAAATATTGGATTACCTGAAGAGTACAAGAGAGCGCAATAGGATCTTTAAGATCCCAAATATTTTATTGGCTAAAAAGACTTGTTCTTTCAGGTTTCAGGAACAGATAAGCTTAGGGTTAACTCGCGATTTACAATGTCACTCTACTAGAATCTGGTATTGGATTAGCTGAGCGCTAGAAGGGAGCACAATTGGTGCCTATGTCCCCAAATATCTTATTATTGGATAAAGGATTGTTCTTTGAAGAGCAGATAACCTTAGTGCTAGCTAAACCTGGACGATGTCACTCTACTCTCACTCTCATCCTACTGAATCAAGTTTGTTTCGGATATTCGACTAGCTGAGTGCAAGAAAGGAGAACAATTGATCTCTATGTCGTTAACGATTTCACTATTATTGATTTTTCTTTCATGTTTCAGGAACAGATAACCTTAGTGCTAACTCCCGCTACGAGCTCTCATTCTACTAAAATCATCTTAAATAATCAAGTTTCTCTCGGATATTACATTAGTTGAGGGATAGAAGGCACCAGAATCCTTAGGTCCAAAAATATATTATTAATGGTTACAAAAATTGTTCTTTCATGTTGCAAGAACTAGCAACCTTAACCTTAGATATCAAGTGGTCGATTTTTCCACATGTTTGCTTGTATCATGCAAATTGATCTTATGACACTTATTTTGATATTCCAATGTGAACGGAATTTTCCAGATTGCTTTTGTGATCTTATTATCAAGAATTCTACTACCCTACGAATTCGCTTTAAGGAAATTCTAGCCCAAAAGTGAGACTCTTTCATTCAAAGTATACCTAATCAAATGAAAAACTAGTCGAAAAATCTCTTTTGAAAAACATTTATCTAGAAAGGGCCTTCTCAAGAAATGTCGCTTCTAACCAAAAACTAAAATCTAACATCAGAGTCTCGCTTTACAGAGTCTTCCTGTTACAACGACTAGTCAGCCGGTAAATCGGAGCAAGTAGTTCAAATTTACAGCAAACTGACGTGTAAACATGATCAAGATAAGTGGAACACAAAGTGATGTGTAAACACAAAAGTTAAGCGCACAATTTGACATACTGCCAAGTAAATATTTGGCAAACATTTGCAATATGCAACAGGCAATAAAATAAGCCATAAATCAAGTACTAGATTCCGCTAGAGATAGAGATAGATCCGTAAGACGAGCATTTAATTAAACTAATTAGAGGACGGCTGTTGTCGCCAAGCCAAGGTGATTGACATCGAAAAATGTTGGCGACAGAATGGCAATAGTTGCAAGGTGCCAGAAAGGCGGGAGGCGGGGCAGTCAAGACTAAGACAACTAACAACCAATGAAGACGATGACAAATAACAACTACAACAAGTGCAACGTGCCAAAGCAGCAGCAGAGCGCAACGTCGCACAGTGGGCGAAATTGTGGATTTGTGGGTGAAAAAAAATAGACAAATTTTTGGGTAGATACTCAATGTAGCAGATGATTTTTATTTTATAAAAATTTGGTTTTATATTGGTTTGGTTTTTATTGGATGGATCAGGAGTTTTAGAAAAAACCAAATGTATGGTGAAATTTAACGTGTTTTTAAACTCTCAACTCAAGTTTTTCTCAACCCGGACCCAAATTTTAGCGTAATTTGTACCTATTTACAAATGTAATCAAATTCTAGAACGAAAAAGAAAACTCAAATCCACTCATAAACTCAATAAGAGGGATTCCCACTGTTGACTTTTCTTCAAATCCTCAACCCAACTCAACATAAAGCGTGAATGCCTTAAACATATTTATATACAAAATAATATACTAATTGGGTCCCAAAAAATTCTGAAAGTTAATCGTTATACCATTTGAACTCATAAGTTCTAAAAATTGGTGGTAATTTTCAATTGTGTGATTTTAAAAATTGGATAATACTCCAAAATATAACAAAAATGTAAGAATTCTAGTCCTAATCCTCTTATAACGGCAATCCAGCTGATTAAGTATTTTGAGTTTGCTGTTTCGCAAATATTTTTCTTGAATTTTAAGTAATTTCAAATGGGATATTTTGGATTATATGGGATATGAAGATGCGCATGTACGGATCGGGCTGATATTTCATCATCATCATGTGGCCATGACAACGCGATCTCGGGTTACGGCCGACCTCAGCAGCTCTCGCCAGGTGCCTCTGCTTTGCGCGCGCCTTTTCCAATTAAAAATACCAAGGGAGGATAGGTTCTCCTCCACTTGATCTTTCCATCGGAATCGTGGTCGTCCCCTTCGTCTCCCTTCGTCGGCTTCCGCTTCGAATACCTTTTTCGCTGGAGCATCGAGCTGATATTTATCCCAATTTATATGTAAGGTGTATAGAAGTTTGCAAAAATCACGATTTTTAGAATTTATGATAAAAAATAGTCGTCTAGATCATAGTGATTCATAGTGTTAATGTGAATGGTAATAGTGCATATCGCAGAAATGTTCACCCATTAGTTCATAGCTTTAAATTTTTTCTATATCCGCATACCAACTGTACCTCTTTGTACCTTTCTCTTAGTGACTAAACGAAATACCGAAATACGAAAGGTCTTGTTTGCTAATATAAAAACGTTATTAGTAATACTTATATAGATTCTACTTCGAATTTCGATTATAAGGCATAAGCACAGATGTTTTTTAGTCAATTGAACTTAATGTTACCTATAAAAGATTGTTTAAAATAGCAACGCATTTTAAATATTTTACGATGACAATGAACCATATTGAAAGCTCATTAAAAAGTCTCACTTCAATGAAGCGTATTGTATTCTTAAATGTTACTTAAATTTCACATTCTACTTAAACTGGTTATTTAAACGATTTCTTCCTTTATCAAAAACTAGGCTGAAGAGTTTTTTAGATAGAAATAAATAAATAAAATCTTAAATAATTATATAAATATTATACACAACTTAAAAAATAAAACAAACTTAGCCTTTCTCGGATATTAAAATAATTTCAACAATTTTAAAAATAAAATAATTTTTGTTCAACTAAATCGACCTTTTTGACCACTGTGCTTCATTGCAGTTATTGCTGTTGCAAATAAAAAACAAGGTCAGTCTGCCAAAGCGCAATGAACAGCTGCAACAACAACAACACTAGCTGCAACAACAACAACAATAGCTGCAACACATGTAGCATCTACAACAGTCGAGTTCAATGTAACTTTAACGATATTTTGTGGCCATGGGAGTGAAAGCTTTGTTCGTCTCAAGCTTTCAGTGAGTAGGTGTGCAGAACAACTCTCTTTTTAGCTCTCTTTGTCTTACAGTTTCTTTTAAAGTAACCACCCCAGTGGAAAATTGCCAGAACATTCCGGCATGTGCAGCTTTCCCTTTAGTTTTTGATGAGATTGTACGCAAATGCTTATAACTTGGCTTACGTCAGTTTGCCTGCTTTTGAAAAAGAGTTGAGTTCCTCTAACCGGACTCGAAAAAAATTTGTATAGGGTGTTTTAAGGTTACGTCAAAACTGTGACCATCTAGTAGCTGGTTCCTTCCGAAGTTTCCCTCAGAATAGCTGGTGCATTAAAATATTATATAAAATAATCTTATCTGGTAAAGCGAATGATTAGAGGCCTTAGGGTCGAAACGATCTTAACCTATTCTCAAACTTTAAATGGGTAAGAGCCTTAACTTTCTTGATATGAAGTTTAAGGTTATGATATAATGGGCCCAGTGGGCCACTTTTGGTAAGCAGAACTGGCGCTGTGGGATGAACCAAACGTAATGTTACGGTGGCCAAGTTAGCAAAACAAATTGACATAAGATTCGGATTAAGTGATCCCAAAAACTTAAGGAGAGCATGGTTTGACCTCTGTTCCTCAAAGCCGGTTTTAATTTGTGTAGTTGTCTTATATTACTACTAGAGGGCTCCGCTTACTGCGTGCTTCGCACTTCAACCCACATATGGTCTTATTTAATCATTTTTGATCATTCATTTATACATATCCTTATTGCCATAATGGTCCTGCATGAATTCAAAATATCCTGAACAATGCAGTACGCTGTTTGGAACCATAAACGGTAGCCGATGTGACACGAAACTTTCCATCAAGCGATGGTCACCTTGTTAAACAATCTGAAATCTGAATCTGAAAAGCTGGGTCTTTTTGGGTCTTCCTATCTACTTACTTATTTTAGTTGTACGGTTGCAATTCTTCCAATATTTATATATGCCGGTTATAAAAGTTAATAGATCTGCCAGAATGAGTTTCCTTATATTCCCACATCAAGCCTTACGCAACAGCAAGCCTAATTTGATCGCTATTAAATTATTCCATTATAGTTCTCAAAAAGCGCATCAAAAAGCTAAGCATAGAACACTGCTCCCAAAATCTAAATATTATCAGAGCAATCTTCTTTGCATAGAATTCCATATATGCGCTTCTCACCTAAAACCTTCAAGCTGCCTGTATCAGTTTTGTAAGTTCCAAAATTTCCATAAATGGCAGTATTTTTGCGGTTATTTCATCAAGCCTCTTGTGCTGAACTCAGATTTGGATTCAACGATCCCAAAAACATTCAAGTGTAAAGAGAAATCATCAATGACTGGAATATTAATAAGTTTTTAGGTTTTTTGAGGTTAGGAGAATCTGTTTGATCAATTCTGATTCTGCGTTCAGAAGAATATTTTTCTTGTGTAAATGTTTATAAAACAATTTAAGAAATTTTTTGTGTGGTTCTTTAGGTTAGGATAAAATCAAAATCCGTTGGACCACTTCTAATAGCGGAGTCGGATTTAGCGCGTCGGAACAGATTAATTAGGTAAATAAATAAAAAATGCAAATAAAACATTTTTTAATTAATGTAAAACCTTTAGTGTTTTCCATATAGCATAAAGATAATTATTTTATTAAAATTAGGCCTTTAGCTTCGTTTCTGACATCTGTACATCTGTCCTTCCCGCCTTCCCGACAGGCAGTTCTAAACATGTTTCTTTAGTTTCTTGGCTTAGGTCCTAGTCCTAGGTTTTTCATATAAATAACTCGTTCTCCACCATTGTAAGCTAAACCATTCAATAACAAAAAGCTGATCGTTATTTTCAAATGCAGCTCTAAGGCGAAGCGAAACACAGTAACGAATGGCTTTATGCTGGGACGTAGCGAGGTGGGGGTGTGACACCCCCCAAACATCCATGAGTTGGCAAATCTCGGATATTTCACGCAATATTCGAGAAATAAAAATTCAGAATCGGTTATTTGTCGGTAATTTGTTGAATCGAGTAGGCATTTTGAGGCTCATCACCCCCCACCTTCAACGCTCTCGCTTCGCCACTGGCTTTATGCAATAAAAATTTTTCTTAATCTTAACCGACACTTAACATCTTGCAATTAAGTTACTTAAAAATAAATAAAATTTAATTTGTTTGCTTGAAAGTTTCCCTCTTTAGAACTATGACAAACGAAATTGCCTTAGCTCTTGGTACATGCTTTTATAAAGAATGTTGTATAAAATTTTCCAGAGAAAACTATGACAATTGTAAGCTTGCATGCAATCGCAATTTATAATTGTTAAAAACAATTAAGTTTAATCAAAGTACGACTTTCCTGAACTAAACTTAAAAAATGCTATAATAAACTTTTACTTTTTTCAAAAAAGTTAACACCTTTAAATCCCGAACATTTTTAAACTATAGTAGTGCGTAAAACAATAATAACACAAATTTCCCACTGGGATCCTTATATTTTTTTGAAAAAAGCATCACCTTCAAATTCTACACCTTTTCCTCTTGTTGACGCCAAATTTCCCACTGGGATGCTTGGCGATGCAGCTAGCGAGTTCAAGGCAGTTTACGTGCGTTTTGCCTGCGGTTTGTGAGACATTTTTCCTTTTTTTTTGGCGAACAAATTACGTAAGTTGCGTGCTTTTTTTTGCAATATATTATCAAACCTACCCTAGCTGACCATTAGACAAGCGATAATAATGACTTTAAGCTAGACAAATTTTATGACTAGTCGCGCTTGCTGTCATTCTATAAATGAGTCACAGGGCAGAGGGCAGAACAATCCGACAAGGTGTGAGTACCCTTTTTTTTGCACTTTCAACACTGGCCAATAAATCAAGCGA
This sequence comes from Chymomyza amoena, assembly GCA_037043745.1. Lineage (NCBI taxonomy): Eukaryota > Metazoa > Arthropoda > Insecta > Diptera > Drosophilidae > Chymomyza > Chymomyza amoena. Next base: position 157,573 of record JBAMAX010004319.1, read on the forward strand.
AACGTAATGAAAACGCAACGACGACAAGCTATTTAAATGCGTGACAATGGATGGAACGCCTCACGCCTCAAGTGGAGGCGTAAAATATAGACGACAACAAAAAGCTAAATGCTACAATAAAAAGCGTAATTGACTGACAAAAGCCACATGCAATTGTCGTTGACTAATTTGTGAGCACGCTTTTCAATAGAAACAAATCAAGATAAAAACTCAGTCCAATTTACGCTAATTTTAGTTCATTTTTTGCATAGTGTGAATGATCACACATACACTGACAAAGAGAGCTGTAGAATAAATATAAATAAAAATAGACGCCGCTGCGCACAAGTCTAAAACGTGATACAAATAGAATTAAAACCAATTCAATTTGAGAAAATTGTTGGAAATTATGCTAAAGTTTGTTCTTTTCCGTATTTTTGCTCAGAGAAAATGCATTTAATTAGTTGAGATAAGTGAAATTGACTGGCGGCCAAGCAATTTAGCCAAAATGTGTCCATTGCTTTGAATTCAAAATTATAAGTGAAAATATAATTATAAAAATTTGCATACTTAGTATGCAATATGAGCTTGGCAACTTTGAATGCCCTAAAAAGCGCAGATGTTGGAGAAATTTTGAATATTTTAATTGTTTTGGCATGACTACGTAGAATTTGAGAGTATTTTAAAGGGATTCTACTTATGTTGACGAAATGTCTTAGATTGGTGTTGAATTATTAAAGCTACTTTTACATCAATCAAATTGCAAAGACAAAAACCAAGATGAAATAAACGTTCCAAGAATGTAAGTCAATGCGCTGCGGTCGAGACACCTCCTACAGGAATAAGATTTCTTCCGCTTATTCGTCATCTTGAATTCATTCATTTTTTAAACAGCTTAATTGAGCGAAGATGAGGTATGCAGAGACTCAGGTTATACCAAAAAAGCTGCTGCTCTCTTCTGGCAGAAAAAGTATAATTTTTGCAAATTTAAAAAAGAAAATCTATATATATAAAAATCAAATAAATTTCGTATGTCCTCTATAAACTCCCAAACCAGCAGACCTATTTTAATAAAATATTATGTGTGTGTTTACGGGCACCGTGTGGAAGAGGTTTTTAGCATAGTTTGAACATTGTCCGATAGGTGGCGCTCTTCAAAAATTAACAAAATGCAGAAATACATGAATTTCAAAATAAAACGAAGAAAGGAGAATATTCGTTTGTACATAATTGTTTATCGATCCATCCATGGCTATTTTAAGCCCTTACTACTTTAAACGGTAAGGTCATACTACGTATACTTAATTTTTTAGATTAACTAATGTTAATATCTTTCGTGTTACGGGTGTTCTCATGAACGCGTTGAAGAATTTCAAATATGATTTTGGCGTGTGTTAGAAGTTGTCAATACGGAGGTTTTAAGCCTATTGCAATGTGATTGTGTGTATTGGTTCGTGAGATATACGTATTTTTGTGAATATCGTCAATGTAGCATAGTAAAAAATTGTTCAACTCCGGGTATTGGACATTAAGTGCAGAAGAAGCTTAGTCGCAAAGGGGTTGAAATATAGTTTCTGTGGGGCATGAATTTATTACAGATGCGAGCTCTCTTAAGAATACTTAAGTTCGTCCATGCGGCTTTTTAGAGAGTCTTCATGACTAATCAACTAATCCAAAAGTCTTATGATTGTCTAGATAGGCTAACTAGAGAGTCTTACGATGTTTATACACTTTAAGAGTATACAAAAAGTTTGGGCAGGACGACGTCTGCCGGGCTCACTAGTACTAAATAGTTTTTGAGAGTTGGAAATGAATAAAAACGAACACAAATTTGTCTCGTCACCTTGTTTTGCTACGTGACGATTTTTCAATATTTCACTCCGTTGAGGAACTTAATTTAGAAATATATTTCGTAATTTATAAAATAGTTGTGAACCAGTGCCTCAAAACTATCTTTACTCTCGATGCTTTTGAATGGATAACATCAATGTATCGATATCTCAAAGTTTAAATTAGGATAATATAAGGAATGCATATTCTTTTCCGGCCAGTTCGATTTTTTACAGCACTGTTAAATAAAATTAAATCTAAAATGTAAGAGTATTAAAAAATACTAGCTCAAAAGGACTTGAATTCCAAATTTTGCGAAAAGTATCAGAGCAGCTGAGTTAGGGAAATTAATTTTGTGAAAATTTGGCCAAAAGCCAAGATCTAAACAATTCTGTATAAAATGTGATTGAATATAGCAGTAGAACAAAAAAAAGTCTACAGTCGATATCGATTTCGAATTGAAAGTTTAAGGATTATATTGGAATTTAGACATCTTTTTATACTATATGCACCAAAATCGGTCTTCCTAACATTTTACTTATCCTTGAAACATTTAAGCTTTCTATTCTGTGTGGATTATCATAAAAATTTGATTACAAGAACTGCGTGAGGCATATCGATAAAAAAAACAACATAATTTTTTTATAAGACTCACAGAAAGCTACATCAGCCTTGAGGGTGCGTAATAAAAATTCCTTTTCACCACTTGTGTCTTTAAATTATGGAAAATATTTATCAATATTAATAAGATGTTAATATTAATGTTATTATATTATTAATGCGATTAATTTTCATAGCTCAGAAGGCATAGCTTTAGCAATCTTAGGTCAAACATACAAAGGTATCTGCCATCATAGTGATTTCCGTCCCATTTCTTGATAAATTTTTGTATGAAATCAAAATTTAAGAATATTTTGTCATTATTAGGAAAATATCCTAAAAAAACAAATAAATTACGCTCAATCTCAGCATTAAAACATTTTTGAAATAATTACGAAATTCTCTTTTAACTTCTTAAAAACATTTTAAGTTTTCCAAATTAGGAATTTTCGTCATAAATTATTCGCTAAAATAGTTTGTTTCAGAAATATTGGTCGCCGCGGCCATACTCTTGAACATTACCTCGAGATAATCGCACATTACGCACCAGGCTCTAAAACTTTCAACAGAAACGGACTTCGAATTTACGGCTTCAAAACGCCTAACATTTTTGAAACACTTCTTTGAAACTATTTACTCATTAGCTTTCTCACAAGAATTCCTTTAATTCCCTTAAGAATTCCTTTTTTCTCGAAAAAGTGTCTTGAATAAATCATTTAAGGGCAAAATGCTCGTTTTTGGTTTCGAAAATTTTTATTTGTTGGAATGTTTTTTAAGGTTTTCCAGATCTAGTTATTTACCGCTTTTCTGATTATCAGATTGTATAAGTATAACCGCTTAAGAATTTCTTTATACAAACAACTGTCTTGAATTCTAAATTTTTGTTTCAACGGCAAAACGCTAATTTTTGGACCCGAAAATCGTTAATTTTCTTTCGTTTTGTATTTTTTAAGATTTCCAAGATATAGTAGTTTTACTTCCTAACCCTTTTAAAAATATCTTAGATTTTTTGCTTATCACAGATTATAAGTAAACACGCTTAAGAATTTCGGTCTACAAAAAAAACGGGCTTGAATCGAAAATTTTTGTTTCAAGGGATAACGCTCATTTTTGAGCCCGAAGTTTTTAAGCAGTAAATTTTTTAAGGCTTCCGAGATCCAGTTGCTTCTAGTTTTTATTTAGCACAGATTGACATAACCAATACGTTTAGCTCTGTCAAATTTCAGATCTCTAAAAAGAAAGGCTGTCTAGAATCTATTTAATTCGTTTTAACTCATCCCCATCCCTGGATAAAACCGACTGATCTAATTCTTGTGGTCTCCGATGTCTAGGTGCTTATTGATTTTGTATAATTCCTACCTCTTGATAAAAATAGATGTCCGCTGTTTTATGTTTTTCGAGGCTTATAAACAGATCTACATTGCTGTAATGGCAAATCGAGGCTACCCATTTTGTAATAAACAATTGCTGGTCTACCATAACTCCTTCCCCTCCGCCAATTTCGAACTCTTGTCTCTTCAGTTACAAAAAACTTGCGTCACCTTTATAGTTCTTTATCATCAAATCCATCAGATAAGATAGCATAAACACATTCAGCTGACCATTACCAAAGCTATCCGCTTAGCTAGCAATTATGCAACATCAGCATGATTATAAAGCCCTAATGACTCTCTGTTAGAGTATAGTGACGCACATAAAAAAGCACATCAGTCAAGTCGTTGACATCCTGCCATGTTCGAAAAAGTGATTCATATATAGGAAACAAACGTACAGATCAAAATACGACTATATAGTATAAGAATCTACAGCTGTAGCTGTTGGAAAACCTTGAAATATATATTTCGCTCTCTTATTTTGTTGGAGAAATTCCAAATATTAGTCTTATTCAACTTACCGTTCTCTGAGCGGCATTAACTTGCAGCCGCTGCCTCCGACGCCACCGCCGCTGCCCATATTGGACACCTTAAGCGGTATCTTAATGCTGTCCGAATCGCTGCCGCTTTCGGCACCGGAACCGCCGCTGCCAGCGCGTTGATGCGGCTGCTGGTGGGGCTGCCTGGGATGCCTCGAATTGCCACTGCCCGTAGACTGCTGCTGCTGACGCCCACAGGAGGTGGGCCGCTTTATGTTGCGTCTCTCAACCTGCACAACGCTTGCGTTGTGTGGCAGCTGCACATTCATCAAGTATTGACCCATATTTTCAATTTCACTAAAATGCCCATCACCATCGCTGCCACTGGCGGCAGTGGCGGTGCAGTCGTCCAGGCCGCACGTAAAGCCGCTGCTCGCGTCACCGGCATCACCCATGTGTATATCGGCGCTGCATAGCAGCTGAGCAGCGCTGCTGCGCATGCCACCAACTCCGCCGCCGCTGCCACATTTGCCATTTTGTTGCTGATGTTGTTGCTGTTGTTGTTGTTGTTGCTGGTGTTGCGCCTGATTATGACGCTGCTGATGATGCCGCTGATAATGCTGATGATAGCCGCCGGCGCCAAGTCCCAACGCTGCCGTTGCGTTGTTATTGTAATGCTGCTCCTGCTGTTGTTGCTGCTGCTGGCTCTGCGTGCAGATGCTGCTGCCAAATGTTGCGCCAAATTTTGTGTCCCGATGTGTGCCATCTAATGAGATATTCGATAGAAACGAGATCGCAGCCAATCTGCGCCTGTGTCTCGTCTTGTTTAGCGAACTTGCCATTAGGCAATTAACCACTTGTTTTGAAAAAGTAAAACTTAAAGGGAGAGTTGCAAATATGCAAATGTGCCTTATGGAAAGAGTTTGAGATTTGCGAAAAAATCGCAAATTATTGCGTCTATGGAATGTACTTTTTTCTTACTATTGCACACACATACACTTTTACACACACACACGAGTACGAGTAATTTAACTTTTTTTATTAAACACTTTTAGCTTAGTTGGTTCTTTGTCGTTTTTAATTTATTTAAAATTTTATTTATTTATAAATATTAACACATCAACTGTGTAGTCTCTAAGTTCGAAGCTATATAAACAACAAATTACTTAAACGCAACATATTGGCCATAATTCTTTAAACAATCGCGTTATAAAACAATTTATAGATATTTTATTTATTTTTTGTATTTTGTTTTCTCGTTGTCTCCGCTGTGTTGTCTTAGCTGCAAGTACAAAAGAGAATCAATGAATGAATGAATAACTTAAACCATAAATCAATAGTTCACTGCAAAAAAGAAAATAAAAAAACAAAAGTAGCAAGCAAAAAGCTCTCGCAGTGCAAGCTGCAAAAGCTGCGGCTCAAAGCTGCCTGCAACGGGACAAAACTTGTTAGCAGCAAGTGCAGCAAGGGAGGATATTTGGGGGCTAAAACGACTTATAGGAAAATTGTGAAGGCGATAAAATTTTTTTCGCTCTGAATATAAAAATATTCTCAAATGATATGGCGGTTTCAGCAGAAAATATGCTATGCTTTTATTTAAAAAAAATTTTTTTTTTATTATTATTTAGTAAATTTACTTATCGTCTAATAAAGAGACAAAAATAAAATATTAAGAAACAAACGTGGCTTCATACTTTATATTTTAGAATTAAATTCTAATTTATAAATAAAAAAAAAATACATTTCTATACAATTGCTTTTTTAAACATTATTTTTTACTCAAAGAGTAACACAAAGCTTACATTAAATAAAAAGCAGAAATTTTTTAAAAAATATTACTATGCAAAAGTAGCTATGGTTAGTCCGACTGACTTCAAAAAGTGGCCAGAAACTAAGAAAGAAGTGTAAATAAAAATTAAACATTAGGTAAGGTAAGAGTTAAAAGTTAATATACGGTAAGGATCACGGAAAGCGGTTTGAATCTTCAAAAACTGTAAGGCTTACGGCCGAAAATAACGAGTTACTGAAGAAGGGACCACAAAAGTACCTTTATTAGGCAATACGCTGTACGACGAAAGAAATTGACTAAAAACAATTAGTTGGTATTGGCGTTTTTTCGTAAATTGAAAGTGAATTTTGATTTCGAAATCGTAAATGCCCGTATATAGTACATATTTCGACAATCTAGTTTGTTTGCGCATAAGAAAAAGAGGAAGATCAGAACAAAATTAGTAAATTGAAAGTGAATTTCGAAATCGTGGAAATGCCAAATTTCTATTTCTATATGCTTGTTTGTTTGGGAATATGAAAAGAGTAAGACCTCATAAGGCCTAAATAGCGTCATAAGTATTATAGAAAATTGAGCAGATCGACGAAAGAAATTGACTAAAAATAATTATTTGGTATTGGCGTTTTCTCGTAGATTAAAAGTGAATTTTAATTTCGAAATCGTAAAAATGTCCGTATTAATTTTTTTATACTCTGGTGTGTTTGCGGATAGGATAATGGTAAGACCTCATAAGCTTTTTAGCAAATTGATCAGATCGATGAAAGAATTGACTAAAAATAATTAGTTGCCATTTCGCTTTCTCGTAAATTTTAAAACTTTTTAGTTGGAAGTATCTAAGTTGTCAAAATTGGTATGTAGGCACGTGTAGACTGCACTATATAGCAAAGTTTACTTTTCGGGTATAGTTTTTTTATTTACCACCAAATCTTTCTCCATAGAAAGTTCAAACTAGACATGGACTTTACATTTCATTAAAATGTGTTTGTTAACATCGGGATGTCTAGCCAAAAATTACCAAATTGAAGCCTTCTTTGCCTAAAATCGGGACTAAAAGATGCTTCATTGCGTTCTCAATTGTAACTCGTTGAATGGTACGTTATCGTCGTGCGAAATCAAGACGAATGGGCTGTCCACTATTCCAGTCGAATACGGTGTACCTATATAATTTGAAACCCACCCCAAAACAGTCACATAATACTCCTTAATGACCGTCAGTCTCTATGGCCTGTATTAATGGCGCACCACATCACGAATATCGATGAATATCGAATGCAATTTTTGTCAGAATGTATACCCTAGTTGTCTTGTTTTTTTAAGTTTCATATTCTACCTAATTGTTACAACTTATTAGCTGATCCAATCTATAGAAACACTCTTATTTAAAGATAGTATCGTGATGTATTGTGACGCAGGACCACATAAATTGTATAAACGCTATAACATGTAGACCTTGGGTCAACATGCTTCTACACACATAATTCTAAAGGATAGATGTCACATAATTCTCAGGTAGTCGTAATACGTATGACGTTAAATATCTAAAGTACAGAGTTCAGGCTTAATTAGGGAACCTTTTAGATTGGGTTGTCAAATTACAGCGCCAATATGTACGTATATTATTGCATTAGAGTTTAAGAGGCGGGAGTAAAAGTACTGAGCGGGTCTTAAGTAGGCACTATGCATGGAACAAAATTTCAAACCTCCAGCGATTACTGTCGGGACGGTAATCCAGGTTGAATATTTCCCAATGCATATGCCTACTTAAGACTCTCGATCAGGGTTTTTGCAATTTTTTCCCCGCCTCTTAGACTCTAATGCTATTATATACATACATATTTCATTATAATTTAATAACTCAATAAAAAAGGTTAACTAATTAAGCCTGAACTCTGTATTTTTAGAAAATTTAACGTCATATGTATTACGAATACCTAAGAATTAGTGAATAAAATTGTTTAGAATATGTGTGTAAAAGCATTTTGATTCAAGGTTTATATATTATAATATTTATATAATAAATGTGGACCTTCTTCACAATGCTCAAGAGACTATCTTAAAACAAGAGGCATCTATAGATGGGTTCAGCAAATGGGTTGTAACAATTAAATTTAATATGATGCTTAAGTAAGCAAGACAACTGGGTATACATTCTGACAAAAATTGAATTCGATATTCTTCGATATTCGTGATGTGGTGCGCCATTAATACATTCCATAGAGACAAACGGTCATTAAGGAGTATTATGTGACTGTTTTGAGGGGATTGCGTGAACGGGTCCGACGTATTCGGCCGGAATTGTGGACAGACAATTCGCGGATTTTGCACGACGATAACACGCCATTCAACGAGTTAATATTGTGAACGCATTTAAGGTAAAACACGCGATAAATACCATCGATCAGGCACCGTACAGTTCAGATCTGGCTGCCTGTGACCTTTTTCCTCTTTCCAAAACTAAAATTGCCACTCCGGGAAACCCGTTTTGACTACATGCCGACCATAAAACAGAATGCGACGAGAGAGCTGAACACCATTCCGACCAACGCCTATATAAAATGTTTCTAAGATTGGAAGAAGCGTTGGCCTATGTGTATTGTTTTAGAAGGGGCTATTTTGAAGGACGCAAAATATATATTGAAGAAGATTAACTAAAGGGTGATTCATTAAGACATTTTTTTTTAATAGGGAGTTTCGTGTGGATCACGCGTGATCCATGACAGCTGCCAAAGGCAAAGTTGTTCAGTATTCATTGGCAAATCATCATGGAAAGACTTACACCCGAACAACGTTTACAAATTGTACAATTGTACTACGAAAATTAGCGTTCTGCAAAGAATGATTTTCGTGCGCTGAGATCGACTTATGGTCAACATAATCGACCCACCGAACCCAGTATTCATTGTTTAATAATACACGACCAAATCGACCACATCCAGCACGTAGTGAAGAGAATATAGCGGCGGTAGCTGACAGTGTTCACGATGACCGCGAGGAATTGATTCGGTGGAATCATTAGACCATGTTAACTGACTTTTTGCTGCCTGAAATTGTTGCCCGTGATATCGAGGACATTTGGTTCCAACAGGATGGCGCTCCGGTCCACATTGCCAATGAAACAATGGCTCTATTGCGAGGTTAATTTGGTGAGCGATTAATTTCACGTACGGGACCCGTATCTTGGCCGCCAAGATCGTGCGATATCACACCGCTCGACTTTTTCTTTGGGGTTACGTAAAGTCAAAAGTTTACGTGGACAAACCAGCAACGATTGAGCCCTTGGAAGCCAACATTACTCGTGTTATTGGCCAAATACCAGTGGAAATGCTTGAACGAGTCATGGAAAATTGGAACTTCAGGATGGACCATTTAAAACGCAGTTGCGGCCAACATTTGAACGAGATTATTTTTAAAAAATAAATGCCATAAAATTTCCTTTCGAAATCATAAATAAAGATCCCATCATTCCTTTGAAATTTGCATTTGCCAAATCATTAAAAAAAGGTCTTAATGAATCACCCTTTATTTTGCGTTTTGTTTAGAAATTCCGTAAACTTTTTGTCACAATGTATAATAGGCGGGATAAACTACTGCTGATGGCTATATAGGACATTAATCTTCACAATGAGTAATTGAAGAATACAAAAAGCGAAAACTTAACTTTAGATTTTACAAATGCACATAAATTTCTACCAACATGTTCCACCCCTCTAACTTATAAATTTATCCACGTCACTGTGTGCAGCTGTTGTTTTCTTTTTTCGTTTTTTGGCTGCTCAGTGTGTCAGCAAGCTTGGGCTGCACTTGTTGGGGGTGGCAGGGGCAGCAGGCGTTGCCAAGTGCCGGCAGTGGTGGCAGGTTAACAAACAATATTATTGCAGCAGCCTTTTGTTATTACCGGCTTTGGGTATGAGATAAGAGAGCTGCGTATTAAGGTTGAAAAATTTTCCATTGCCCAAAATTCTAGAGGTAGCGTAGAAGATACATAACTGAAGAAATAAATCAAAACAACCACCAAAAAACGCATCGAAATGCCGACGGCGCGCATGGAAAATTTTGACAGCGCAGAGACCAACCAACAACAGCTGATGAGAGCAACAACAAAAACAAGAAAGAGCGTAAAAACGAAGATAGTAAGTAGACAATTGGAAAGAAGATGCGGCGGCGGCACACGTGAGTTGTGCCAGGTGGGCTTAGGGGAGTAAGGGGCGTAGAAAAATCAATGCAGTAGCTGCACGAACAAGTGTGTGAAAAAGGAAGTGCGAAAATATTTATGACACCCACACACGCACAAACGCACACATATGCAGAGAGCGCAAAAGAGAAGACGCAAAGTGACGTAGGCGCATAAAAAATAAATAAAAATAAAATTCGACACATACTATGTAGATTAGCTTACCACAAAATTGTTGTTATGTTGCTTTGACGTTTTTGCTTATATATGCGCGTATATATATATTTTTTTAAGTATTTGTTTTTTTTATTTTTATTATTTAACAATGTTTCAAGCGTACCATTTTATTTCTTTTGGTCTATTTTAAGACTTAAATTTTACACATTTTATGTTGCTTTTTACGGTTACAACACCAATACACACGCAAATGAAAAAAATAGATTTTTTTTTTCTTTTTTTGCAATTATTTTTTCTATTTTGTTTCTACGCGCAGACTTTGTGCCTCGTCTCTTTAGCTTTGCTTGGCCTTAACTTTTTATCAGCTGCTGCTGACAAATTGCCTAAAATTTATTGTTAACAAATTGCACACAAATACAATGTGGTTGTTGTAAACAAATATACACGTCGTCGTCGTTAAAGAATTAAACTGCTGCTTTATGCGAACCGCTCGCCTGCGTTTTTAAACGTTACAATTTCAATTTGCAAATGCAAATGATTGATAGAAACAACAGCAGCGGCTAAAAACCACAATACGAAGGCTTATTTTATGTTAAAAACAGTGTGTACCTAACTAACAGCAAAAATATTAATGCTTTTGCTATTGCGTGGCTGCTTGCACTTGGGCCTTTGTTGCTGGCTGTAGTATATTGTGAGTTGGCTGCGACTGTTAGTTAACAGCGCAGTGTGTACAAACGTTGCGAATTTAAAAAATTGTTGAGTATTGTTGAAAATGTGGGCCTTTAAAAAAAGTGGCTGTTAAATTTGTAAAATGTTAAAGTTTTAATTTGTTGGATTTAGGGTTATGTTTGGATTTAAATATTTTAGTGTTATTTATATAATATAGCTACTATTATAAATTAGTTGAATGCACGATTTAAGAGACTTAAAGGTGGAATTATGAATTTTATTTAGATATTGTGCGCCTTTGAAAAAGTGGCTGTTAAATTTGTAGAATGTTAATATTTTAATAAATTGGATTTATGGTTATGTTTTGTATATAATGTTTTTATGTTTTTTGATTAAAAAAGCTATTAGTTGACAGAACTATTTAAGAGACTCCTCAATGGTGAAATTATAAATTTGATCCACTAGCATGATATTAATCATGGTATAATAATAGAATTAGAACTAAGTTTCAAACCCCCAAAACTATGATATAACTAGATTTCAAGCAATTTGAAAAATAATTAATCTGATATAATTGGTCCAAAGAAAAATGTCTCTAATTTTTGTTAAAACGCGTTATTTATTTAAATATGTTAAGCGGCACCAATTTACTTGATATAATTTGAACATTTAAATTTTAATAATTTCATAATATTAGAATTAAAACTAAGAATCAAACCCAAATCCATGATATAACAAAATTTCCAACAATATGAAATATCTAATAATAATTAACCCAAACAAAAGTGTAGCTGATTTTTATCAAAACGTGATATTTTAAGTTTAATTAACATGTTAAGCAGCTGCAATTAAGTTGAAATAGCTTAAACAGTCAATTAAAAAACTAGACTGCAACTTAATTAATTTTAATACATTTAATTTTTGCAAATTATGCAAATTTTAACACCGCGCACGTTATTTGTTTACAAAATCAAGCAACAGCTGTTTGCATTTTTCACCAACGCTACCTTTTCTACTCGATCTGGCAGCCTTGCACCAACAGCTGCTGCTGCTTTACGCTTTGCACGATCTGGCAACACTCAACCAACAAACAGCTGTTCACTGACGCGCATGCAAACGTTTTGCGGCTTTTTTTGTGTTAAAAATTTATAAAAACAACTTAGATAATGGCCACAAAAACCACACAAGCGCTAAATATTGAACTAAATTTTGTAAGTACTCAAAGCATTTGCCTTTATAAACTCATAACATACTCACACACACCAGGACGAGGAAGATGTGCCCTATGAGGAGGAAATTCTACGCAATGCCTACTCCGTCAAACATTGGCTACGCTATATAGACCACAAAGCCAAGGCGCCCAATAATGGCGTTAACATAGTATATGAGCGTGCTCTAAAAGAACTACCCGGCAGCTATAAAATTTGGTATAACTATCTACGCACACGCAGGAAGCAAGTACGTGGTCGCATACTCACCGATGCCATGTACGAGGAGGTTAACAATACATTCGAGCGTGCCTTGGTTTTTATGCACAAGATGCCGCGTATTTGGATGGACTACGGCGTCTTTATGACCTCACAATGTCGCATTACACGCACGCGTCATGTTTTTGATCGCGCTTTGCGTGCGCTGCCCGTCACCCAACATGGACGCATCTGGCCTTTGTATTTGAAGTTTGTGCAGCGCTATGATGTGCCGGAAACCGCCTTGCGTGTTTATAGACGCTATCTAAAACTGTGTCCTGAGGATGCCGAGGAGTATGTGGAGTATTTGCAGCAGGTGCAGCATTTGGATGAGGCAGCGCAGCAATTGGCAAACATTGTAGATAATGAGCATTTTGTGTCCAAACATGGCAAGTCAAATCATCAGCTTTGGAATGAGCTGTGTGACTTGATATCCAAGAATCCGCATAAAGTGCACTCGCTTAATGTGGATGCCATCATACGTGGTGGACTGCGCAGGTAAGTAGACTGCCAAAATTTCACGCACTTTCTTTAATAACAATCTTGTTTTAGATACACGGATCAGCTGGGCAATCTGTGGAACTCACTGGCCGACTATTATGTGCGCTCTGGTCTGTTCGATCGTGCGCGCGACATCTACGAGGAGGCCATACAAACAGTCACCACAGTCAGAGATTTTACGCAGGTCTTTGATGAGTACGCACAGTTTGAGGAACTATCGCTGAACAAACGCATGGAGCAGGTAGCCAACGATGAGCATGCCACAGAGGAGGATGACATAGACGTGGAGCTGCGTTTGTCTCGTTTTGAGTATCTTATGGAGCGTCGTTTATTGCTGCTAAACAGCGTGCTGCTGCGTCAGAATCCTCACAACGTGCACGAGTGGCACAAGCGTGTAAAGCTGTACGAGGACAAGCCCACGGAGATTATAAGCACCTATACAGAGGCTGTGCAGACGGTGCAGCCCAAGCAGGCTGTGGGCAAGCTGCATACGCTTTGGGTGGAGTTTGCCAAGTTCTACGAATCAAATGGTCAAGTGGAAGATGCGCGCATTGTTTTTGAACGCGCCACTGAGGTGGAGTATATCAAAGTGGAGGACTTGGCTACCGTTTGGTGTGAGTGGGCCGAGATGGAACTGCGTCAGGAGCAGTTTGAGGCGGCTTTAAAGCTAATGCAGCGTGCCACCGCCATGCCCAAGCGCAAGGTGGCTTACCACGATGATACAGAGACAGTGCAAATGCGTTTATATAAATCACTTAAGGTCTGGTCTATGTATGCGGATTTGGAGGAGTCCTTTGGCACTTTCAAAACCTGCAAGGCGGTTTATGAGCGCATTATAGATTTAAAAATATGCACGCCGCAGATTATCATAAACTATGGTTTGTTTTTGGAGGAGCACAACTATTACGAGGAAGGCTATCGCGCCTATGAAAAGGGTATATCCTTGTTCAAATGGCCCAATGTCTATGATATTTGGAACTCTTATTTGACCAAGTTCTTGACGCGTTATGGTGGCACAAAACTGGAACGCGCACGCGATCTTTTCGAGCAGTGTCTGGATCAATGCCCGCCCGAACATGCCAAGAACTTTTACTTGTTATATGCCAAGTTGGAGGAGGAACATGGACTGGCAAGACATGCCATGGCGGTTTATGATCGCGCTACCAGCGCTGTCAAGGAGGAGGAGATGTATGACATGTACAATATATTTATAAGAAAAGCAGCAGAGATTTATGGTTTACCACGCACGCGGGAAATTTATGAGAAGGCTATAGAATCGCTGCCGGAGCAGAATATGCGTCACATGTGCGTGCGTTTTGCCGAGCTGGAGACTAAGCTGGGTGAAGTGGATCGCGCTAGGGCCATCTATGCGCATTGCTCTCAGGTGAGTCGTGCTTGAAGCTGGAATTATTTGCAGTCTTTAATTACTTTGTTTGCTTTATGTAGGTTTGTGATCCACGCATTACCGCGGACTTTTGGCAAACCTGGAAGGAGTTTGAGGTGCGTCATGGCAACGAGGATACCATGCGCGAAATGTTGCGCATTAAGCGCTCTGTGCAGGCCACTTACAATACGCAGGTAAACATGATGGCTGCACAGTTTCTTACTACCAGCAATGGTGCACCAGCGGATGGTGGCGCTGGTACGGATGCCATGCGTCTGCTGGAGGAGAAGGCGCGACAAGCAGCTGTCGAGGCCAAGCAAAAGCCTGTGGAAAAAGCTGCTTCCAATATTATGTTTGTGCGTGGCGAAACGCAAGGCGGTGCCAAGGGTAGAGGAGATACTGTGGTTAATCCGGATGAGATTGATATTGGCGATAGTGAAGAGGAGGTGGAGGAGGAAGATGAGGAGGAGGAACAACCCGCTGAAGACAATGCTGCTGCTACCAAAACAGACGAAGAAGGCTTGATTATGAAAAAGTTGCGTTTCGAGCAGCAAGTAATACCCGCCAAGGTCTTCGGTGGTCTAAAGCCCACAGGAAAAGAAGACTCGGATGAGGAGTAAAGGAGGAATATGGCGTTTTTGATCTAATATATATGTATAAGATTAAAGCTTTTTTGCGTAAACATATTTAAGGTCTCTTTTTTTGCATGATGCAAAGAAGCTTGAGGTTGAGCTTAGTCTTGATTTATGGTAAGCCTTTTGGAAAGCTTTGTTATGTGGATCTTGCGAAAAGGATTATGTAGCTACTTATAAGAAGTCTGAAGTTTTCGCTTTCTTATGAAGGTTATAATGCAAAGATGTTTGAGGTTAGGCTTAGCATTGATTTATTGTAAGCTTTTTGGAAAGTTTTGTCGTTTATATGAATGTTATGTGGATCTTGTAAAAAGGACTGTAGCTACTATAAGAAATGAGAAGTTTTAGAATTTCTTCCAAATGGGTTGAACCTTTTGAAGGATTGCATAGGAATTCGTCTTCTTATGAAGATGTAAAGCCGCTTAAAAAATAAATTTCATTTTAAGGCATCAATATCTCTATGCAAATTTAGGCTTGTAAGTTTTTTTTTAACTAAAAGGCTCTGATAAATAATTCAGTCTACTCGAACACAGAGCTTTAAATAAATATATAAAAGTATTTACAATTTCCAACAAATAATAAAATAATAGTAAACGCATCCGCTAAAGCTTTAAAATGTGGTCAAAACGTGTTTCCGGCATTATAAACAAAAATATATTTTTTTATCGACGCGTAAATCGCCAAATTTTAATCGCTGCCTATGGTTCTGGTAATGACGTCACTGCTGCTTTGGGGCAGCCGCAATCTCGTGGCTTTGCAGATGACAAGTGCGATAAGGCCGTCATAAAGGGCGTAGTTGTGGGCGTTTACAAAAAGGAGGGCGATAAGGAACCCAAGCTAACAAGCAGTGCTGAAAAATTTGATGATCGCGCCAAGGGCAAGATTTCTTCGCTGGTGCATGATACACACATAGATGGTAAATTGGGCAAGGGTAAAGTCTTTCTTAACGTGGATGCAGAATTTCATGCCGTGGCTGTGGTGGGTCTGGGACCTGAAGCTGCTGGTTTTAATGATCTGGAAATAATTGACGAGGGTATGGAAAATGTGCGCGTAGCGGCTGGCGTTGGAGCACGCGTCTTACAAAAGCAGGGTTGTAATGAGATTTTTGTGGACTCAATGGAGTATCCGGAACAGGCGGCTGAGGGCAGCGCATTAGCCATATGGCGCTATAATGTCAACAAACGCAAACAAGATCGCACGCCCATACCCAAGCTGGAATTGTTCGATTCACCCGATACCGAAGCCTGGATGCGTGGCTTATTCAAAGCTGAATCACAGAATCTGGCCAGACGTTTAAGTGATGCACCGGCTAATCAAATGACGCCCACCATTTTTGCACAGTCTGCGGTGGATGCCTTGTGCCCCTGTGGTGTGAGCGTGGAAATACGCTCTATGGACTGGATAGAAGATAATAATTTGAACTCGTTCCTGATGGTGGCCAAGGGCTCTTGTGAGCCACCCGTCATACTCGAAATCAGCTACTGCGGCACTTCGCCCGAGGATAAGCCCATTTTGCTTTTCGGCAAAGGCATAACCTACAATAGCGGCGGACTCTGTCTGCGTCCCAAGGACTACATGTCCTACTATCGTGGTTGCATGGCTGGCGCTGCCGTTTGTGTGGCGGTGGTGCGCGCTGCAGCTGCTCTGTCGCTGCCCATTAACGTAACTGCCGTGTTGCCACTTTGCGAAAATATGCCCTCGGGCATGTCGGTGAAACCGGGTGATGTGGTCAAACTGATGAATAGCAAAACTCTGGGTGTTGAGGATATTGACAAGGCGGGCGTGGTGGTCATGGCGGATCCTTTGCTCTACGCTCAAGCGACGTATAAGCCGCGTATGGTTATAGATGTGGCAACTTTGACTAAAGGCGTGGCCACTGCCTTAGGTGGCGCTGCTGCTGGCATGTTTTCCAACTCCAATTTTTTATACAAGCAGTTTGAGATGGCTGGCGCTTTGACGGGTGATCGTGTCTGGCGTCTGCCATTATGGAATTACTTTAAGGAACTGGTTACGCCATCACAAAAATTTGACATTAGCAGCCGTGGGATTGGACCGGCCTCCGCTTGCATAGCGGCTGCAGTGCTGCATGAGCTGGTGCCCTGTGCAGATTGGGCTCATTTGGATATAGGCGGCGTGGGCTTAGTTACAGTTTTTAATCCAAGACCCTATTTATTGCGTGATCGCATGACGGGACGTCCTACGCGCACTCTTATACAGTTTCTATACCAAATGTCCTGCCCGGACAATAAGTAAGGCTGCTCCGTATGCAATTATGTTTTATGGTTTTAGAGTTGGGATTTTTCAAAGTTTTGGTTTTACATTTATATTTGGTTTATATTATATATCAGGATGCAAGTGCTTAGGGTAGTAAAGTGAAAAATGAGAATATGTATTTGTAAATCCTGCACTGCATCCAAGTCAAATTTTTTGTACGCTGTATTTATAAATTTATATGGAAATCCCAAAAGTAAAATTTTTTAAAATCCTAGTTGATTATTTTTAAGCACTTTATCTTTGGTAGGAAGACAAAAGTTGAGATGATAGTTGTAAGATCTAAACAATTGGGAACGGTTCTAGAGTCTGATGGGTGTTAGATCTTAAGAATTGTGGACGGTTCTAAAACGGAATTTCAGGGGATCTGTAGCTGTGAAGCATTGTTTTGTTGGGATGCCTAAAATGGCGCATCAGATTTAGCAGTTCCAAAGGTAGCAATTAATTGGGGACTGTTCCGAAATCCGGATCATACATAATTTAAGTAAAGAAACATTTCCTTGTTTTTAGAGTCTTTCGGAAGAAAAGCTGAAAGAAACTGAATTATGGATTTTTAGGATCTCAAAAAGGAAACAAATTTATTTGTCGATTTGGTTGTATGTGGAAAACGTAAAATAGTTTTTTTTTTTAACTTAGGGTTTTATAATCTACAAAATTTGCTAAGAAAATATGGACTTCTCCAGTTACATACTTTCTATTTGCAATTTATTTGGACTAACTAAACGTCGAATGGACGTCTCTGGGAAACTGTGAAAGAAAGTCAATAACGATCTTAAAATCATAGCGCTAGATATCATTAAGTGTTTCGCTATTATGTCAGGATTTTATATAAATAAGACGTCTGCTGAAAAATTTGCCTCTTGAAACTTCTACAAAAAGTTAACGATTCCAAAAGGATCATAGCGCCAGATATCATTTTTAGCGTAAAGTCTTTTCGTATTACTGTCAGGTTTTTGATTTAAATGAGCTATGCCGGAGTGCATAGACTTGACTTCAGCAGATGCAAAGATTTTTAACTAACGAAATACGGATACGGATTTGGTTCTTTCATTGAAGAATAAGAGATTCTTCCATTTGTAGTTCGTTGTTTTTTATATACAATGGCAAGCAAATTAAACATTATAAAGTAAGATTTGCAATTTGGTTTTTAGGAAGATTTTGGAAATGGTTGATTGACTGCCTGACGTTTAAGTTCGTCTGCTTCCCTTTTCTTTCTATAGCGTGAACGGAGGCTTAGAGCGCGGATGAAGCACCTGGGCTTGGAAGTTGGGAGCGACCAGTATATTTTCGAGACGCTCGCAGCGTGAACCTCATTCGATTTCTGTCTCCCAATGTTAAGAAATGTCGTGTTGTTCCAAGATATGGACAAATCTCGAGCAGCGTTACGCCATTAAAATTTGTAGCAAATTCGGAAAAACCGCGAGGCAGATCAGCGAAATGATTAAGGCCCCTACGTGGATGTTGGCAAGAACACTTAACTAGTGTTATGGCACCTCCCACCCTTCGAAGATGATCTGTGCGCTGGATGCCCAACAAATTTAAGGATTGATGATGGACTCGGAACGTCTCAGAAACATTTGCCTAGTTGTTGATGAGCTAAGGATCTCGTACGATAGCGTTAAAAAATTATTATAAAAAGAGAGAGGTGAGTTTTGAGCGATGAAAAGAAGCGAATCGTTTTGAAAATGACACCATCTGCCATTCAGTCCAGATCAGGCACAGCCGACCTACGTCCTCTTTTTCGTCGTATCGAGCGGAACTTCAAGGTACAGGTTTAGCTTCTCAGAAGACGTTTCAGTGGCCGTTATGACATCTCCGAAGACAATCAAGAAAAGTGAGTTCCTGAAGGTGAACATAAAGTGGAAACGTGTTGTATCAGACCATAAGCTATTTCGAGGACTATTAGGCATTTTTGCAAATAGTTAAAAAAAAAATATAATACAGTCAAGGCGGTGCCCGACAGTGTAATACCCTGTACCTTCTTTTCGATTTTTTTCCTGCTATTCCTTCTAAGAATTTTCAAATTGGTATATTCTTTGGGTCAAAACTATATTTATACAAATTGTACCAATTTGATGGAAATCAAGAGTTACGTCAAAAAATCAATTGAAGTAAAACTTCTTTTCCCCATTTATTTTTTACAAGGATCATATTAATTATAATGTTCGTTATTTGTCTTAATTTTATAATAATAACAATTGATTTATGTTTAAAGCACTGCATTATATAATACAAAGGTAAATTAAGTTACAATAAATTAAAATGCAATAATTTTGTGCCTTTAAAATAAATTAAAAAAAAATATTACGCAATTTAATTTATTAGCTGAAACAAAACGTGAGAATAAGTTGAAGTAAGCAAACTTGCCAATGTAATGTTATTTTTATTTTAAGTATTTAATGTAAACTAAAAATATAGTTAGCTCTTTTTTATTCACACAATAACATATTTAAACATTACTTTTACTTTCATTTATCACCTTCACTCTGCCTGCCACCTTATAGGAAAGACAACATCAATAGTAATTCCTTTGCATTGCGCGCGTAAGAAAGCAGCATAAAAAGAAATAGAAAAAAAGAGTTCAAAATGTAACAGTGTGATGCTGCTTGGCTTTGTTGTTTGTGTAATTCTCTCTCATATTTTGCCACCAGCATATTCTGTGTCTCCCCGCTCTGCTAAAGTCAAGTGTCAAAGAAAAGTAAAACAAAAGAGAATAAAAATTAGTAAATCGCGTCTTTGACACGGTCAGTCTCGCGCTGCTTTTTAATGTAAAATTAATAAGTTTACGCGTTCCAAAAAAGTGTTAAAATGTTTTAAAATAGTTAGTTAAGTAATCAGCAATACTTGTAAATAATTAGTTTACACGCGGCATTGTTTAAAATAAGTAAATCAAGAAAATTATTAAAATGCGCATAAGAAAGGGCAGTGAAGCTGTAAAAAAGAAGGCAAATTTAAATTGAATATTATGAGCGTGGGTGCGAAAGAGTGCAGGCTAATGTAAACCGTGTTTTTTTTGCTATTTTTTTTAGTGCGGTGAATGTAAAGTTTTTTTTGTTATTTTTTTTTTAGTGCAGTGAATGTTAAGTGAAAGCGCGCGTGTGTGTGTGTGAGTGCAGAATGCAAAAATTGATCTCTTTGCGCTAATGGGATCCTTATTCTAATAAGCAGTGAAGTCAATAAGTGCAAGCGGCATATCTATTGTGTGCTGAATTAAAAGCCGCTTGTTTTGCTTAAGTGTGTGTTTTTGAAACCTTTTTTAAAGTGTGTGTAATCAGTGTTTTTTTTTGTTTTGATACCCTGTAGCCAATTTGGTACAGCGTAAAGTGTACATATATTGTTATTATTAAGAAGCACATGATAATTTAATAAAATAGTATTAAATTTTTTATATGAACTAGAATTGAGTAGTTTATGCAGGTAAGTCGACATTTTTTTTTTTATTTCTTATCTAAATGCATTTTATTTTCCCTTTAAATCTACAATTAAACAAAATAAAAGTCCCATGTAAAAAGTGTCAATAATCATTTATATTCAACATTTATTATACAAATTAATATAAGAAGTCCATTACTTAAGGATAGCCTTTTTTAGGATGATAATTGATATTCAAATATTTATTTATCAGATTTAAAATACACCCATACCTCGCTTTACGGCCTAGATACGTTCCACGAAACTTGGCCGTAAAGCGAAAAGCCGTAATAAAAACAGATTACATCCATAATAATAATATAATATAATAATAATAAAAATAATAAACAAAAATGAAACAACCTTATGTTATATAAAATATAAAATGGTAACATGCAGATCAATGTCATCATTTTTCGCTGGTAAGGACGGTCCTGTCTTAAAAAATTGTCCAACGCTGTTTGTTTTTGTCCATTTCGTTCTTCATTGATTTGTAACAGCTTATGGTTGAGTTAATTGCTCGAGAAACTTTAGCGCTCAGGATCGTTTTCAATGAGAATGTTTATTCCTTCTTCGAAATAGGAAAGAGCTTTCGACAAATTTTTTGATGTCAGTTGTTTGGATACAACAAGCTCTTTCTCATCATCAAATACCGATTCTGCTTGCAACTGAATGAGTTCCTTATATGAAAGGAGTCCCTTATCAGCTTCAAGTATTTCAATCATTTCACGTTTGTTTAAACCTTCAAAACCGAGATCATGTGCTAGATCCAAAATGTTTTGCCTAATTTCAGTAAGGAAATTAACTTCGGCATCAGAACTTTTTACACATTCTGGCCCTTTTTTTTTCAAACATGGTTCATTGTTGTAAACGGTAATTCTTTCCATGATTCACTGGTACTGTTAACAGCATTCTTGATATTATAGCTTTTTCAAAATGTTTTAATTGAAGATTTACCATCGGTTTACCTTATATTATGTTGTCGGAAAGTTCGGATTTGGTAATATGCCTTAAAAGTGGCTATTACACCCTGGTTGAATCCGAGCTGTTGTATTTTTTGGAAGGTACTCAATCATGACATCTTCAGATAGTTCGGCTAAATTAGAGGGATGCTCTGGTGCATTATCCAAAATTAGCAAAGCGTTGTTGCTAAAGTTATGGTTTCGCAAATATTTTTTCACTTCTGTACAAAAGAGATTTTTGAACCAATCCTCAAAAGTAGCTTTAGTCATCCAAGCTTTCTTGTTGGATCTCCATATGACGGGTAATTGATTTTTATTTAGTTCTTTAAGAGACCTTGGATTTTCGGACAAATAAATTATAAGTGGTTTTAGCTTAAAATCATCCGCGGCTTTTGCACCAAGTAGTTCCTTAAATACCTTATAGCCAGGCGCAGATTTTTCGATTTTTGATATGTACGTGCGATCAGGCATTCGCTTCCAATAAAGCCCAGTTTCGTCTACGTTAAATACTTGTTCAGGTTAATAACCACCTCTTTCAATAATTTCGTTTAAAATGTTGGGATATTCCTTAGATGCGGCCTCATCGGACCTAGTTTCTTCACCATTAATTTTCAAATTATGCAAATTACATATATTTATTCATTTTTTAAACCATCCTTGGCTTGCTTGGATGTGATGTCTTCAGCAGATTCATCGATATTCTCATTCTTTAAATTTTCGAAATTACTTAAAGTTTTTCCTGGATA
The DNA here is from genome assembly GCA_037043745.1 of Chymomyza amoena. Taxonomy (NCBI): domain Eukaryota; kingdom Metazoa; phylum Arthropoda; class Insecta; order Diptera; family Drosophilidae; genus Chymomyza; species Chymomyza amoena. The sequence continues at coordinate 180,013 of JBAMAX010004319.1, forward strand.
GACTTTTGACTCATTGACATTCTCCGTTTGTTATTGTCCTCAATCCATATAATCAATAGTTCTTCCATTTTTCAATAATCGAGTTTCTTTGGCGTGTTAATCTCGAGACATTTAAAAAAAAATAAATAAAAAAGTTTTTGTGGCCGTTATAGCAAAACATTTTAGGCCGTAAATCGAAACCATGCCTTAATTGTAGAGGGCCGTTATAGCGAAGTGCCGTATAAAGATGGCTGTATAGCGAGGTATAGGTGTATTTATTTATCAGATTTAAAATATTATTCAATTATTTATAAAAAAACTTTTTAAATTATTTGTAATAATAAGATAACTCCTGTCAGTTTAGTTTTTTATTAGTGTTCCAGACGTAGCTCACGGGGTCGATTTCCTAATACATATTGAATTTTGAAGTGTTGGTGGTTGTGCAATTTGTTGTTGTTGCTTAGACTATTTTTTGTGTGAGTGATTTATGTTAAGTTAACATTTTGTGTTAAGACTAGGTTACATGTCTGGGGAGACATCCGTTAACATTAACATATTAGTGTTGCAGAAGGCTTACATAAGTTGTGTTTAATATCAATTAGCTTCTAACAGACTTTAGAGTTAGATCAATTTGACATTTGTGTAATCCTGTTATAATGTAATGTTAATGTTATTGATTCAAACTACATAGAGACGAAGACTCGATACTTCTGAAAAGTACTTGCTTGTCAATTTAGTGCTGATTTACTCCTGTGTATTCTGTTATAATTTAATGTTGTTATTGATGCTACTTGCTTTAAAATTTAATAATTTTGATATTTGTTGCCTTTCTACTCAAATTAGTCTACAGAGCTTTGAGGCGATTCATATAAATTGATCCGCGATAGGAGCTTGTATACAAATCTTCAGGCAATACCAGTAGGCTCTCTCTATTTTAGACAGACTGTTTAATTGAAAATTTATAAGTGCTTGAGGTAGAAAATAATCAAAACAAACGCACTGAAACATTCAATTTTCATGTTTAAAAAATTTCAAAGTTACTCCCTTCGAATTTCATAATGCCGCGTAAAAAGTTTTACATCAAAAAAGTAAATTACATAATGCAGACCCACTACTCTTTGATCCGTCCCTGTTTAATAGACATATTTGTAATCCTTGTGACCCTCTTTATTTATAGTTCCCAGTGTGGTTTCTTCAACGAGCTCTTAAAGCCCCAGTAATAACTCCGCCCTGCCGCTTTACTATTTCTTTTACAGTCTTAAATTAAGAACCCACTTTCCAGCCTGCCCATGTTGCTTTTTTTTTGGTCAAACTCCCAATAAATAGTTACGGGTCAAAGTGTCTTCCTGGACTCTGTTGCGTATATTTCAGCTGCTATTTAATTAATTTAATTGAGCGAAAATGCGAAATGGGCACAAAAATAGTGTAAACTGTGTGTGGCGCTCGGTCTGACACTTTTTGGTATCCTACTTTTCGGGCAGCTTATTAGGCTAATTGCATGAAGTTGACTTTAATGAGTCAAAAATGGTGCCAAGCGTAGAGTCCTGTTGCCACAAAAAAGGCTCTAAAGCTGGCGGCGTTTGTTCTTGTTGTACAACAACTGCGGCTTTCAATTTATGACACAGCTTTAATGGGTTAACTGGGTTAATGCTCTGCCTTTTACCAGAAGCCTGGAATTTTGCATAGTTTGAGTAAGAACTTTCCACTCCCCCACCACAACAGCAGCCAGCTCTTTTTGATCCCAAAGCTTATTCGAATTTTAACAATTAAGCAAACATTTTGCACTCAGCCAGCAACTTGGCGTTTGGCACACTTCAGAAGAGTCCTTCAACTGGAGTGAGAGAGGCTTCAAATATTTTAACATTATGACATTTCACAAAAGTCATTAGTACTTTATGATAATTTGCAGCATTTCTAGGTTTTTTTTAGCCATTTTAATACTCTTTGTGGAGTTTAAACTATGATTATTATAGGCTAGAGGTATTATTGCGTTTTTTGAAATGGGTTTTTCAATAGGTTTCATTAATAGAGCGCTTGAAAGATGTTGCAAATTAATGTTGAGGAGATTTGGTAAAAATTAAGAGTCTTTTCGAATTATGTTGCTAAACTTGGATGTTGCTTCCTGTTATAGATGATGCATGACGTGCATGATATAAAGGCTGCATATTTTTGGTTTCGGGCCATGACGATTTCAATACCGGCTTAATGTGGCAAAGTAAGGCTATGCATCAAGCCGTTTAAAAAGAAGAAAGCTGACGGTAAAGGTTTTCCCAGATAAGGAACGGAGGCAGAACTTGAGAAAAACTACTGGAGCTCCGTATATCTGAGCTTTGAACAGATTCTAACAGGGGTACCACAGAAAACCAATTCGATTCAATTTCGATACAATTCCAATTCTGGAGCCACAGACATGGCTAACAACGGTTTTAAAACCGCTCATAGTCATGTATGTGGCACCAAGAATTGGAATTGTATCGAAATTGAATCGAATTGGTTTTTTTAAAACCCTTGTTAGCCATGTCTGTGGCACCAAGAATTGGAATTGAAATCGAATTGGTTTCCTGTGGCACCCCTGTAAATTTTTTTCTTTAATAAAAAGTATTTCAAAAGAGTTTAGCCTTAAAGCTCTTTAGGGTTAGGGTCTGTCACAAGATGCAGCCACTCAATGGAACTGTGACTACAGCGGAAACCGAATTTTCACGGCCTATACTCCATGTAAGCTGAAATCAATCAGCCTTTTAAATACATTACAGGTATTGACTGTTTTTCACGTTTTTCAGGCTTGAATGTCCTCCATTCGGTATGAAATACTGCACTCTTAAACTTAGTAGGGACTTCCCTCACTTTGTTGTCAGATATGTATATCAAGCCCTGACGCTTTTTGTTTCTTTATTTCTCGGATTATATGTATATCCACCATACTCTTAAAGGAAAGGGTTGGATTGCGGTTTTAAACTGAGTAGTGTAGAGGAACAGATCTCCTTTTTTGCAGCAGTTACAATAAAAGGTTGATAGATCCAGGCAACCACTGCAGGGAACAAAATTTAATAGGAGTTGCTTTATCCACCTCCTGCCAACCTTCTCTGAGTGGTCTATTAAGAATACTCTATGAAACGATGACACCGCATTTACTTCATATTGGCAACTAAGCTCCCACAAAACAGTTCAAACTTTTTGCACAGTGTTGTCTAGAAGTAAGCATGGGCATTATTATGTTCAAACTATCATAGTAACAGCCTTCCTTATGTTGAAAACAAGGTTCAGGCTATAGAATTGTGCTGGAAGTTAGGGTTTAAGTCTACCATTTAGCAGGAGCTTTCACTACATCAAGGACCCACGCTTATCAAATCTACACGAGCCATTTCTTGATTAAGATTTGGGGGATTGTGTATATTTTCCTAGAAACTTGTGAGATTTTCAAAGTGAGATCCTAAAAAGTAGGTGCAACCTTTTGGAGGGATGTTATTTTGAGAACCGTGGGATCGCATATTTATTCTAAAAAAGTTGGTGCGACTTTTCGGAGTGACATCATTTGCAAACTGTGGCATGACGTATTGCCACTTTTCGAAATCAAATTAAATGAGGTCTGTGGAATCAGGCAAATAATTCGAAGTGTTGGAGCGACTTTTCAGAGTGGTGCTATTGCCGATCGATCGATTTGGTGCGACTTTTCGGCGTGACGTCATATGGGATCCTTGCAATCGGATGTATTTTCGTAAAAAGTTGGTGAGACTTTTCGTAGTGCTATCATTTAAGGTTCGTGGGTTGGTATTTATTTATTCCTAAAAAATTTGTTACGACTTTTGGCAGTGACGTCATTTAAGATCCATAGGCTTGTATATTTTCCTAAAAAGTTGCTGCGACTTTTTGGAGTGATGCCCAGATGTGCTTGCACTCCGGGAGAACCTCCGTGGCTTTTGTAACCAAAAGAAGCGCGAGGGTTGATTGAAAGTAATATGTTCCCTAAGATCCCTGTCCCTTTATAAGAAACTGTATTGCGACGTCGATATTGGTCAAGTATTCAACATTCTGTCTAGTACAGTGATTTGGGGTTATGGGTTATGAAGCGAGAGCCCCTAGACGTCAAAGGGGTTCTCTGTTCCATTTTATTTCATTAATTTTTTTAAATTTTAATATCAATGAGTGTGGAAAGTGGGAGCAGAGCAGTCAAGTCCGAAGGAACCTCTTAAATTTAACCGCAAACTCGTGACCCCTTGCCATAATGTTAAAAGTAACATTCAAAAATAATCCGCTTATTTTACTGATTTACTGCAACAATTTTCAGAGTATTAAACTTGGGATTACAACTAGTTATTACAATTTTTTGTAATACTATTTTCTTACTCGTCGTTGCATCAACTCCACTCCGCCACATTACAACGCCAACGAGTTATCTGTCTAACAATATTGGAGCCGTAAGGCTTGCATTAGGGATGCTGGCTGATTTTAGGAAAGATCTAGGCAAAACGCTAACTGGAGTGCAGCCAAATTTGTGCGCTAATGAGCAATGAGGCTTGAAAATGTGTAAGTTTGGCATTTTGACGTGCGTGGCTGCACATTAAAGCAGAAGTTTGTCCGGGGCGATGGAGCAAGTGTTTAAGATGCAGACCAGAGAGAAGGCGCCCCCCTTGGCGTTAATCATTTACAGAGGCAACAAAGCGAAATCAACCCGTGCACACAAAATGCGAATTATGATTATTTAAAGGCGAAATGTGGAAATTAGCGGCGGGTCGGTCAGTTGCCAAGGCAATGCCAGAGGCGTCCAGCCACATTACGAGCTTGGCTGCAATCCAAGCCGTGCGCCAAAAATCGAGCAATCGCCACGGCATGGACGTGAGGGGCGTGGGCGTAGTTTGGGCTGTGGGATTGGGAGGTGGCCAAAAAGAATTGCAATTGTGATAAAATTCAGCGTAACTAATGCCGACCACAGCAAAATGCGATAAATCGCCGGTTGCCGCTCCGTATTTCGTTTTTTTATTCCTTTTTTTTTGGGGTGTAGTCTTTTGCGGTTGTGCTGAACTTTTTTTTTTGATACACTGTATTTAGAGGGTAAGGGGTAGCATGAATTTGTGCAGTGTACTTAAGTTGTTAATAGCTTATTAGGAATTCGGATAGCGTGTAGATCTCCCAAACTTTTAGGGTTGGGGGTACAAAATTTTACTAGAAGGCTTTTTGAGATCAGAATTGGGATTAAGACAATACATTTACACCTGGATCACAGAGTCTTTTTGGGATAGATACACTCAAATTTAACCAAAAAACCTAGATCCGAGCGTGTCTGTGCTGCTTTCATCCATCTGTATGAACAGCTTGATCTGAGAAAGTTTTAGAGTGAAAGACACAAAATTTTAGCGAAAGGCTTATTACAACCTTGGGTATTGATTAGAATGCCGTTGGAGGCTTTGTTTATATGATTCTTACAGCTATGATTACCAAATCTTACCAAAAAGATACTTCTTATTCGATTATCTCTTCTTAAAAATGTCTGACTTCACTTTCCCACTTTTTGCTTTCCTATTATAAAGTGTTTTCCTTGAAGTCGCCTATCTTAGGGCGGCAGTTGGATCTTGAGGTCTCAGCTCACTCAGGCCAAATAACCGTCGCGTTGTGATACCAATGGATGGACCTCACACCACCCTTTCACCATTCAGGAGGTTCACTATATGATCTTAAAGTCACGTCCATCCAGAGACCAGATTAAACACCGAGGAGCTTCAATGACTCTTTTCATATGAAGCCGTCTAGGTTAGGGTGGCAGTTGGGAATAGGCGTCTCAGCTCACTCAGGCGGAATAGTCGGCCTGTTATGATACCGCTGCGTGGACTTTATAACACCCTTCCCCCACTCAGGAGGTTCCCTATATGATCTTAAAGTCACGTCCATCCGGCGGCTTGAGTAAACCTCGAGACGCTTCTTGGCCTCTTTTCCCTTGAAGCCGCCTAGCTTAAGGCGTCAGTTCGGAATAGACGTCTTAGCTCACTTAGGTCAAATAATCGGCTTGTTGTGATACCGCTGCGTGGACTTTACACTGCCCTTCTCCCACTTAGAAGGTTCCCTATATGACCTTAAAGTAACGTCCATCCGGCGGCCTGAATAAAAGTCGAGAGGTTTCTTGGACTCCTTTCCCTTGAAGTTGCCTAGGTTAGGGTGTCAGTTCAGACTAGACGTCTCAACTCACTCAGGCCAAAAAATTGGCCCGTTGTGATACCACTGGGTGGACCTTACAACACCCTTCCCCCACTGAGGAGGTTCCCTATATGATCTTAAAGCCACGTCCATCCGGCGGCCAGATTAAACATCGAGGGGCTTCTAGGACTCTTTTCCCATGAAGCCATTGGGTCTTGAAGTCTCAGCAATCGGCCGGTGTGATACCGCTGCGTGGACTTAGTAGGTCCCCTATATGACCTTAAAGTCACATCCATCCGGCGGCCTGAATAAATGTCGAGAGGTTTCTTGGACTCTTTTCCGTTGATGTCAGTTCGGAGTAAACGTCTTAACTCACTCAGGCCAAAGAATTGGCCCGTTGTGATACCGCTGGGTACCTTACAACACCGCTCTCCCATACAGGAGGTCTCATATATAATCTTATAATCTCTCCATCCGGCGGTCTGCATAAACCTCAAGAGACTTCTCGGACTCCTTTCTGAGAACTAAGATAAGTCAGTAAAAAAATATGATTTCAGAAAGCGAAACCTTGTTCTGCACAGTCTAGGGCAGTAACAGAAAAGATGTTCTACCGTCTCTAGCTCCTCCTCATCACCTTCAGCTTCTACAGAAATCTTCGATACATTGCTGTGAAATTTCTTCCAAAATAGTCTGCAGTGTAACCCATTGTCGGGTATTCATTCCGCCTAACTCCAATTCTTTTTTTTTTAAGCGGTCTGGTCGACATTTGTCCCTTGTACCGAAACTTTGTGCCGACTTGGCGCACTTTCCATATACTTTTATGGCATTGGCTTGTTTTGTAGCTCTGTGCATGAGAAATTTAGTTGCTGGAAATGATAATTTTCACTTGACTGCACACGTGAAAATGCTTTGGTCTACCAACGTTGGTGTTGCTCTGTTTTTGGGGCTCTATGGGCAGTAATTTCCAGAGTTCTGCATTGAAATTGACAATTAATGGCACATTGGCAGCATAAAGCATTTGTGTCCGACCAGGAATTAACAAATTCAATTTTAAATTCTTTCCTTTTTTTTACAGCACCACACACTGCGTATACGTAATATTTTTGTTTTTGTCAGCCATTTTCAGCACGCTTGACACTGTACTTTTAACCTGCTTTGTTTTCGACTGTTTTCTGACACGCTTCACTTACCACGCTTGACGACGCCATTTTGTTTTGGTCTTCTGTCCTAAAACCTTGCATTCAAATGCAGCCCAGAGCAAAAGTCCGAGCCAGTCAAGCGTCGTGCTAAATTCGCTGCGGTTTTGTGTGCAGCTCTTTACTTTTGTCTTTTCATTCTCTACTCTTTTTGATAGTTCCCTTTTTTGAGGGGGTTGGGGATTGCTCTATATCGCTTTTATTTAATACCCCTTGCAAATAAATGTTTCTGTTTTGGGTTAAAAAATAAAATTGCATTGGCAAAAGTCGAGCTATTTGTATTTTTTTTTTTCGCTGTGACCATTGAATAAATTCGGTTCCATTAGCATATTGATGATGTTGTCGGGTTGATTTGACGTATTTTGAATAAATTACGTTTTAAGTGATATCTGGAATTTGCTTAATTAAGAGTTTGGTTAATGCTATTGGGGGGGCTACTAAAGGGGTTTTTTTGTAGCCATTTGTGATGTGAGTTGCAGGTTTCGTTTAACCAAACAGCAATTTATTGTTGAATTTGTTAATTTTTACTCTGTAGGCAAGTATTCCTAGTGTTATCCATTAAATTTAACGGCTGAGACTATCACAAGGCAAGACGAAGTATATGCTGTCTACGAACAGGAACGCTCGGCGTCTGGGCTCCCATGTTGTAGCGGACCGCTATACTTTAGCCTGGAGATAAAGCGGAGAATTACATTTGCCAATAAGTGTTACTATGGTCTCAGTAAGCAGATGTGCAGCAGAGACCTCTCTCGAACGACAAAAGTAACACTCTACAAGACGCTCATCTTGCCCGTGCTCTTATACGGCGCAGAAGCATGGGTTGTGTCACGGACAGATGCAGCTGCTCTTGGGGTGTTTGAGAGGAGAATTCTACGCAAATTCGGTCCCGTACTTTTTGAGGAAGGCTATCGCATACGGATGAACCACGATATGTACGAGCTCTACGACGACATGGATGTTGTCCATCGTATCACAATACAACGTCTGCGCTGGCTCGGCCATGTCGCACTTTTGGATAATAATGCTCCAGCGAAAAAGGTATTCGAAGCGAAAGCCGACGAAGGAAGACGGAGGGGACGACCACGACTCCGATGGAGAGATCAAGTGGAGGAGAACCTATTTTCCCTTGGTATTTCTAATTGGAGAAGGCGCGCGCAAAGCAGAGGCGCCTGCCGAGAGCTGCTCAGGTCGGCCGTAACCCGAGAGCGGGTTGTAATGGGCATACGATGATGATGAGACTATCACTGGCTAAAAAATGATTTCGAGGTTAACCACACATGGAATATGTCGAAAACATTTAAAATGGAGAGCATTTAATGGAATGCGCATTATCATTGACGTCATTCCATGCATAATTGGCTTTCGTATTTCTGCTTCGATTGTACGCCGCCATTTCCTAGCTGACGCCCCGGGACGTCTAGAACCTTGTGGGCTCTAGCAGGAGTTTGTTGGGCGATCCAGTTCCAAAAGAAAACGTAAACTTCGCAAATCTCGCAGCGTCCAGTCGAAAAAAACTTATAAAAATAAGGAATGCATACTGGCGATTTGTTAAAACAATGCGTATTCTCTTCAATATTCTATACAATATAATTCCAGTGTTTTTTTAAAAATAAAATAAGCGCAAATAATATAATAATATTATAGAACAAATTTGTGCCTTAGTGCACTTTCTGCTTTAAGGAGTTGTGAATTTTAAGCTTCAATAAGTGAAATAATTTACTTTTCACTTGCACAATAGCTGCAATAGAGCACTATTCGTTTTTTTTACCTTTCCGTGGGTTCTTTTAGTGGAGATCAAGAAAACTATAACGAAGCTGCCTCAATTTAATCTTAATTGAATTGATTAGAAAGCCTGTACAAAATAGACTGATTCTGAGACAAAGCCTGTTATGAACCCTACTATTGCTAAAGTTATGGAAAAACTGATCCAAGTGTATCAATTAATCTCTTTTGAGTTCAACGGAGCGTCAGATTAGGGCTTTTTTATCTCGTAAGAGATTTCTACGTATACACAAAAAAGAGTCTTGCAAAAATATGTTCCGGAAAATAAATCCGAGCATTTTATTAGGATTCAATTTGAAGCCGAATGCTTGGTGCTCCCAAATTTTTTCATGGGATTCAAAACCAGACGTTTTGTTGCAAGAATAATTAAAAGGAATCGGCAAAGTCAGTTTAAAAAGCACGAATTGTATACTTTTTTTTATACTTAGATCATATTCATACCCACTTCCATTACCAATTATTTTTTTCTGACCACCCAAAAATAGCATGCAGAGTCAAAACAAAGAAAATTTCCCTTTTAATAAAATTAGCCATAAATAAGTTAAGAGAAATTTACAAATTTATCGATTTAAAAAGGGAAGTTATCGATGAATAAATTCGTTATCGGAAGCACGAACGGTTTGGCTTTTTAGTTTTACGAAGCACGGCTGAATGTATAATTAAAGAAAATCCAAGATTTTAATTCTTTGAGTCATTTTAAACTAGCAGCGTCCAATACTAAAAAAATTCTAAAAATAAGAATTTAACGTTTCCAAGCAAATTAATTTTTATGTATTATGGTATTGGTGATTACCATGAACGAGTTTTTAAAAATAGTGAGAATGCTTTTGCGTGGAAAATATTTTTTCCTTAGGAATAACTAAAAACGGTTCGTTTTACAGAATTCCGATCCCAAGAAACTGAAATTTATGAAGATTGATTTTCGTGTGAATGGGATATTTATCCTCATGACCTAAAAGATATAGTTAAACAAACCTTACCTGAACTCTTTTTGAAGTCAGGAGAACGGCAGCTGGATTCACTAGTAATAAATAAAAATATATTATCTGTTTCTTTTATTGGTTTATTTAAATTTTATGCTTGTAAGTTTCGTGTTGCATCTGCCACAGTCCCATTGTCATCATCTCTCATCATTTTGTTTTATTAAAAAAAAAGACTAATATTTCCACGCCTTGCTAATCCTCAAATTCTACAAAAGACATTGGGGTAAAATCTTTTTAAATTAGTTGGAAAACGAACTTACCATGTATCACATTTGTTTTTTTTTTATAAAGTCCATTCTCAAACAGAATTTGCTCATCTTCTATTAACTGATCTAAGACGTCCTTCACATCGTCACTTATGAATTCTTTGGGCAATGCTTTCTTCACGCTCACCTCGTTGAGCAAGCAATCAAATGTAAGCGACTGGCCCTTAGTTTCCAATATTTGGTAAATCATATCATAGTGTGAGAGAAAAGAAGACGAGCTGGAGTCGTCTGAATCGTCGCTACTTTCAAACATATTCAATATGCACCAAATTAAAATTATTCTTTATTAGTAAGTAATATGCTAAGTACTGCCCGGCCTACTTTGTGATTTTTTTTTCGATTAATATTAAAATCTAAATTTTTAAGTGAAAACCTTGGGCTACTGTGAGCACGAAATAAATTTTGCACTTTTAAGTGAAACCGTCGCAAAGTAAGAGAAAGGACCAATATGGCGGCACGATAAGAGAAGTAATCTTCAAATTATTGTTTCCTGTTAATTAATAAAAGCTCACTGTGGTGATCGTAATAGCCCTTTGCGTCCTCTTACTAAATACCGTGTAAAAGTTACAAAAATGCAAATTTTTGGTTAATTCTGTTTTTTTTTGTGTCTTAGTACTAATTTAAAAAAAAATATATATATTTTGTGATATTCTTTATATTTATCATGTTGGTCAATGGATGTCAGTTGTAACCTGTACTATTTCGGGAAAATATGTTTTTGGGTATATTTTTGCTATTTTTGACGGTATTAATTTCTTTCCGTCAAATTGACCGTTTCTCCGACTTTGCGTCACTCAACGATATCCCTTTTCCACATTGGACAAGTACTTCAGAATGTAGTCCAGTGAGTTAGGCAGCGACTAGTGCAAAGGGTGGTACGGCGACTAGTGCAGAGAAAGTTAGGGATTCACTAGAACAGTAAATAGTGCAGAGAGTAGTGCATTGCCTAGTGCACGAGACAGAGGCAAGTGTAGAGCATAGTGCAAAGACAGTGGCAAAGGCAGTAACTAGTGCAGAGAGTGGTGCCGAAAGTAGTTCAATGACTAGTCCAAAAATTGGTATGACATAAAATGTTGCTTAGAGAATCTCAAAGAGTAGTGCACAGACTAGTACAGCAACTAGTAGTGCGGAATAGTGAAAAGCTGTTTATTAAGTGATATATTATCACTTCACCAACTTTCTCCCTCTGTTGGGTACACGCCAAATCGGTTTAAAAAATTCATATGTGCCTTGTGTGTGAGGTATTGTCCACATATTTTTTGATTTAAAGGCTTACGCTACCTTTTTCTCCACATTCCGACATCCTGCAAAACACACCCTGATATATAAACCTTATTTTGGACAAATTTTGAACTGTAAACTAAAAACTACTGAAAATACATTTTTACTTTTCGACTCTAAAATACGTTTTATTCCTTCTTAAATATACCATCATGAAAGATTAAGTCATTTAATCAGGGGCGCACAAAGGCAGAATATTGTGGGGCCCTTTCTTTCAAATTCGAATATAAATGGATTATAAATGAAATAGGAATAAAACGAACTTATCAATTTATTATTGTTTATAATAATATAATTTTTAATGTCACAGTACAGTTATCGTGACATAAATTTTACATTTCAGAAGACTGAATAAACAATATACCTGCTGATAAATGTTACAACAATTTAATCCAAGCGTTTCCTTGACTTTTGTGCACTGAACTCTTCAATAATCTTCTTAAAACTGATAGAACTCGCATTTTCGTGCTCAATGCTGATAATCATTAGGTGATTTAACCTGTCGGTCTCAATAGGCAATTGAGTAGTAGAGACCTCTCTCGCGCGACAAAACTAACACTCTACAAGGCACTCATCCTTCCAGTGCTTCTTTACGGCGCGGAAGCCTGGACCGTGTCGCTTACTGATGCAACTGCCTTGGGAGTTTCGAAGGAAAATACTGCGCAAGATCTTTGGTCCTATTCGAGTTGGCGATGACTACCGCATCCGTACCAACCAGGAGCTGTATGAGCTCTTCAACGACATAGACGTTGCTCAGCTTATCAACATTCAGCGGCTTCACTGGCTCGGGCATGTCGTTAGGATGGATGAAGATGCTCCAGCTAGACGTGTGTTCAATGCGGTAGTCAGCGGCCGTCGGCGTAGAGGACAACCGTGTTTGCGTTGGAAAGACCAAGTGGAAGGGGCACTGTCTTCGCTCGGTGTGACCAACTGGAGAAGGCGCGCGCAATGCGGAGGCGCCTGGAGAGATGTTTTAAGGCAGGCCGTAATTCGGTAATCGAGTTGTTATGGCCACATAAGAAGAAGATTCGACCTGTCCTCGCCCATGGTGGCTCTCAATTTATTTTTGATTAGAGCAAGCTTGCTGAAGGCTCTTTCTCCGAAAGCAACAGATGTTGGCAAAACAAGTAGAAGTCTCAATGCGATACATACTTGTGGAAAAACATTCTCATACCCATACGCAGATTTGAGTTTCAGTAGCTTCAAGGTAGAATTGGTATCCCATTTCATTTCTTTGCAACAAATCGATTTCGTCTCGCAGATCACTCTCAACAAAATCATTCGGGTATGCGTTTTTCAGTGCTTTTGAAAATCAGCTCCAGCATTTTCATATTCATGTGCAGCGTATTCGAGATCACTCACACTACACTGTGGCTCACCGATAGATATGAAGACAATTCTGATATCCTAGAATGCAGCTCGCCGAGCTCATTTAACAAGAGATCCACTGGTGGGAAGAAGGCTTAAACTTTAAAGCGTTCCTCAGGGCTCTCAAATACATGATCTGTGCGTGATTCTTCATTATGAAATCGTTTTCTTTCGAATGCGCTTTTTGGCTTTCTCTGAGCTCAGGTGTTATCTAAAATTTGTTGCAACAAGTTGAGCTTCTATTAGAATTGCTGTCCAAGAATCTCTCAAGCGACGTATGTCAGTCAAAAGTTGATCAACACTGCGAGCTGCTTGTTCTATCGTTAATTTTGAATTTTGTAGAATTTTGTTCTCCATTTCAAGAACTTTTTCTAGAAACCCGATAATAGCTTGATAGTAGAGGCACTATCGCAAATGTCTGGCTGCTATCGATGGTGGCTCGGTAGTGCTCAACCATCGATAGTGCCGATAGTGCTATCGATAGCTCTCCGATAGTTTTCACATCACCAAAAAGTACAATTTGCGCTTTTGTTTGTGGCGTCTGCTAAAAAAAATTGATTTAAACAATGATACCTCAATAAAAAGAAATGGATCGCTTTCTTCAAGAGGTATAATGCTTACTTTTAAAGTACAGTATGAACTCGGTAACCGCAAGTAATACATAGAAATCTAGGTAATTGCCCCTATTGAGTAGGTTGCCGCCACCGAGGAAAAATATTTTTTTAAACATCTTGATTATTGTTGTCTGCACTTTATTCTTATTAATGTTTATTATAATAGCCGTCTCACGATACTCTTTCAGAAATAGGAAAAGGATTACAATGCTATATTTCTTAGTGTTGCAAAAATCGAAGAATTACGTGCATCGAGGGTTGCGATTACCGAATTCATACTGTAGTTATTAAGTATTTGGACTATGTGTCGAATTTACGATAAACGTCGGGACTCCCTCACACTCAGTGTGTCGAGGGCTGAAAGGCAGCACGGACTCAAAGAAAGATTTGGCTACCGAGATGCAAACACAAAAAAAGAAGAGTAAAATCTCACAAGTATGGAAATATTATAAGACGTCAGATGACAAAAAATTGGCAAAGTGCATTCACTGCGGAAAGGACTACAAAACCAGCGGAAATACTTCAAATTTGCACGATCATCCGAAAAGATTCCACCCTGGCTTGGAAAATCATGTCTCAGATTCCAGCACTCCAGCTGCAGGTATTTTAGCGGATACTGACAATATCGCATCGACAAGCGGCAGTTGTAGATCGTCGATGCATTCTGTAGCTTCGCTTAATTCTTTTGGAGAGGCGAAGCAGGCTCAAGAAAGAAAATGTGAACATTCTTTAATTCTTGAACCAAAACTATTGAATCCAAAAACATTAATATCGTATATGAATTTTCTTGTTTCTTGGGACTATCGTCGACTATATATAGTACTATGGTTAACTATCGATGGTTGTGAAATTACTATCGTCGACTATCGATGGCGCCGACTATCGATAGTTCTCCATCTCTACTTGATAGTTGTTAATCAATGGGCGAACAGCGTCAATCCTAGAGTGCTAGTTAATCTAATCTAAATTTTCTGCGTGTACCAATTTTTTTTCTCTTTTTTTTTTTTTTTTCATAGGCTTGAGCAGGTCCCCGGGGCAAATGAACCCACTTGCCTCCCCCGCTGTGCGCTACTGTATTCAATTATGATTGAGCTTGCCGAGATTTTTCCAATTTCCGAGTAATATGCCAATGTTGTGTATATGCAACATTTTAAAATTTTGCAAAATGTTATTTAAAGCATTCGCCTTACATTCGTCACGTATCTATATTGATTTCATTCCAAAAAAAATTGTTTTTCAAAAACAACAAAAATGTGTTTCCAGGGAAGTCGAAAAAAAGTCTGAATGCATACGTTAATGCCCACTGTTTCGAAAGCTTAATAATATTACAAAAAATACAAAACAATCAAACAGTTTATCCAGTTTATTTCTTAAGCTTATCCATTTCCAAGTCCTTAGTTTTAAAGCGGCAATCATATTTTAATGCATTTAAGGTTAATGTTAATCATATTTAGTTATCGTCATTGTGGTTGTTGTTGATATTGTTTGATATTGCTTGTTAAACAAGCGAGTGCAGACATATAAATTACACATACACACACACACACACTCAAACAAATATATAAGTGTATATATATGTATATAAGCACACATACATATATGCATTTCATATCTAGTTGTACATAAAACTGTCTAGGCAAATTCTAAACAAATAGGGACAACAACAGCAACGTAAACAACAACAACAACAACAATCACAACTCATACATGGTCGAACATGGCATAACATTAGGAGTCGATAGCCAAACGACTGGCGTAGACAGAAGGGGGACTAAGGGGATTCAACTCTCTCACGAATAGTGGAATATGATACTAAATACTATACTAAATACGCACTGTAGCCAAATATTTAAATTTTATTAATGTACACAAAATTGGAAAATCTTTCTTAAGAAGTTAACTCAAACTCAACCCTAAATCATAAGTAATACAAAATTTTGAGGATTATAAAAAGGGCATTATCATTGCCGCAAACCACAAAGTAGTGGTGGAAGTAACATGGATGGCAATACAACATCAGGAGACTAAGTACACTCCAACGAGCGGCCTGTGCTAGTGTCACGGGCGTAATTAGATCATGCCCAGCAGAGGCGTTAAATGTGATCCTGAATATGATTCCGATTGACAGTCAATTAAAGCTAACTGCAGCAAACACGGCCACCAGAATCAAAGAAACTGGACTCTGGAGGATTAGTACCTTCGGACATGGCAGCATTCTGAAAGGTCAAGAGACTAACAAATCAACAGATTACATAACACCAGTAATGGACTTCAAGAAGAGGTTCGACGTCAGATTCCCGACGCGAAAGGAGTGGGATATGAACAGGGTAATAAGAGCAGACGCAGCTGCAATCTATACTGACGGATCCAAGATGGATCGCGGTGTAGGAGCAGGGGTCTACTCGGACGAACTCGAAGTATCTCTCTCCTATCGCCTAGGCAACAGAAACAGCATCTTCCAGGCGGAAGTCTTTGGCATCAGAGAAGCATGTAAGGTGCTGAATAATCATCCGAGTCAGCTGGCGGACGTGTGTATATTCTCCGACAGTCAAGCAGCTTTGCTGGCGATCAAATCGCCAACCGTAAACTCAGAAATCATCAAACAATGCAAAGAAGATCTAAATGCCCTTGCAACCAGAATGAACATCGCTCTCGTATGGGTTCCCGGACATAGGAACGTATACGGGAATGAAAAAGTTGATGAACTAGCGAGAAAAGGAGCATTAGATGGCGAAGCAGCGGAGGTAGCTGTCAAATACCTACTCAGCGCTATCAAGAGAGAACTTCTTCTGCGAGCTCAGAACAAGGCTGAAACCAGATGGAAAAATATTGGCACTTGCAAGATTGCAAAGGAAATTTGGCCGCGATACGACAAGCGTAGAACGGCCGAACTGCTAAGCAAGCCAAGAACAATGATCTTCAGAATAGCATCGACAATAACCGGACATTGGCCGTTAGGAGACCATGCAAAGAAAATGGGCTGGCCCTACAACGTCAGATGCCGAAGCTGTGACGAGGAGAACACAGAAGAGACAGTTTAGCATTATTTATGTAAGTGCCCACGATTGGTGTTCTTACGCCACAGAGCACTAGGAAGCTTCGCGTTAGGAAGCGTACTTGACTTGGCAGATAAGAACTTAGACGACATCAGCTGGTTTATTAACGGATCGAGATGGTTTCAGTAAGCCGAACAGCAGTGGTTCCCATAAGTGGTGTAACATAATGGCGCATTTGCGCTAATTGAGTTTGAATATGTTGTCACTCAAACGGCACCCAAACCCACCAACCAACCAACATGGATGTTATATGGATGCATGGATATTTTTAATTTCTTTTTCGATCATCGATATTTTTCGATTAGCGAAAAATACATCTGTATTCATACAACATCCATTGGAAGCGAGCGCGTGCTTAGCATGGCTGGCCATTTAGTAAGAGACAAGAGAACTCGCTTAAATCAAAAAACGTTGGCATGATTTTATTTAATAACCATAATGAATGGATCTCAAATTACTTTAAAGATTATGAGACTGCAATTTTGGTTGGGACAGAACATTTTTTGTTATAACCCACAGGCTCACAAAAAAAAGTGGTGTAAAGTTTTCATTTGACAGATGCATCTTTTATGGACTTTAGGCAGCTAAATCCTTAGTCCAAAAAACCCCGATCCAATGGTTATTAAATAATAGCCAAATTATCTAGATTTTTTGGATTTTTTAGTAGTTATCCGTAACCTTTGTGTAAAGGAGTTTTTTGGACTTGGGATTCGGTTGCTCAAAATCCATAAGGGATGCCTTTGCCACCAGTTAAGTATTTTTTTTTAACCTTTTGAAATGTTTTTTATTATTTCTTTGCTTATGTTTCCATGAAATGTCAGTATTTTGAAATGTATATTTTGAAAATAAAGTTATCTCTTGGTTTGTTTGTTAATTCAATTTTATTGTTTGAAATTACTTAATAACCAAACCATGAGATGGCCCACTCTAAATTAATTTTAGAACTAAACTTTTAGCCGCCACACGAAGATTAAAATATCGAAAACATTAATGTTGGCCAATATCGATGTTTCTCCCGCACTCGTATTATATTAAACATTTAAAAAAAAAACATTGTTGAATGTTTCTTAAGAAACTAACTCAAACTCAACCCTAAATCGTAAAAAACTTAAAATTTTGAGAACTCAAAGGCATCTTAAATATTAATGATATCTTAAATTTTAATAATCGCCGCAAATTATTACAGAAATTGTATATCTAAGGCTTAATAGAGTTGCTGATACTTTTTTGTTTCATAGACTCTTAACGGTTAAAAAATTTTTAAGATTTTCTAAAAACTGCAAAAGATATAGTAATATATATATGGAGTATATATATTTTTCCTCGATTAGGAATGGAACCAATAAATACCTATATTTTAAAATTACTGTTCATAAATGAATATAAGTAAAACCTTTCCTGTATTTTAATATATGTGCAACTACTTTAAAAATAATGTCAACTTATAAAAATTACGTATACTCAACAAATGTCAAATTAAGTTGTTTTAGTTCTTATATTCTTCAAGATCTGAATGTTCACACAGACATCAGACCAAATGTAAGGCAAAAGGGGAAAAGACTTAGAAAATTTTCTTAAAATCAGCAAGAAATCCATAGGAAGTGATGATGTAAGCCTTAAAATCAAAAGGGGACTTAGAAGAAGATAGAACAGGTTCCTCGAAAGATATACGCACGAAATGGGGAAAAAATTAGCGGACTAATTGCTTCTTCTACAGACCCCTTCTTACGCCACTGTCAGCAACCCACACATGCCCAGTTAATCACACAATGGCACACCAACAATATTATGTTTATTTATTTTTAAACACCCCCCAACACCAAGAACAATAGCAGCAAAGCTCTGCATTGGTTTTGGCCAGATAAGCGCACTGATCGATGGGGTACGGGGGCTACCAGGGGGTTAGGGTTGGTTAAGGCCATACCATGAAGTGCATATTTCCAGTATAAATTGGTTAGCTATAAATACAGCTGCAAATTAAAGTCAGGTCAGGCCAATTTTGGACCACAATCCCGAGTACTATGACTATGGTTCAATTGCAATTTTGGTATTTTCGTTTATGGAGGAAATATTTTTTCCAATATTCATTCATTTTTTTTTTGTAGCACTTCAAAATGAAAATGGACACGCACGTAATTTAAATAAAAATTGGCAGCATTCACAAATGCCAAAAAAAATAAAAAGGCGGCCAAGTGTTAATATGAGCTCGCATAACGGCATAATTTACCAACACTGAGTGCAGCATTTTTTTTGTATGTGTGTGAGTGTGTGAGAAAAAAAAATATTGAAAAAAATATATCAACAATAAAATAAATATGTATATTTCTTTTATGTCCAAACAAAAATATGCAGAATTGTGCACAGAAAGCACAGTTCCAGACTTGGGGCATGCAACAAGGCTCACTCCACAGAGCGAGATATCTCATTCTCTCATTCCCTCACTCTCTGTCTCTGTGTTGTCATATCTTACTCTCTTCGTGCATTTACCAACATTGGCTGCATTCCCAGCTATACAATTGAGCTGCATTGCGTGCTATAGACCCAATAAGAGGCATTAAAATTAGTTTATTTGAATGCGTCGAACTGGACAACAAACTGAATAAAAAAAAAAAGAGTTAGCAACCTTGCCCATCTTCATACCCCTGGACAACATTTAATTGGTTGGCAATGGGTATAGGCAGAGGCGGGGGAGATTATAATTTCAAGGGTTTTTAATTTTATTAACTGTGAAAGACGGCTTGCGGTTAAGAGCCCTTAATGGAACTGGTTCATAGAACTGGTTCGTTGTAAATACACGTTTATATATTTCGAGAAATTCTAATAACACATCACACACACAATGGATTTTGATGATCAAAGTTTTTAACCCATATATGTCCAATGTCCCACATAAAGGACAGATCGTTTATGATCGATCGATGATCGAAATATTTTCAAATACCATCATATTATTTTTAAAGGCTTTTTATAATTTAATAATTTTATTTTACATTGAAAATTGAATTCCGATTTTCGTAAAATTTGTGTTTTAAAGTTTACAAATGTTTTATTTTATTCACTTTTTTAAACAATATTCAATATATTAGTTTTTTACTGGCGTACTAACGCATGGGCATATCCGAGTTAATTTAAAAAAAATTTGATACTTATTAAAAATAGAGGGAGCGGCTGCCTGCCCTTGATAATAGCATTTTCTTCTAAAAATTATAAAACCAATATCCTATTAGAAACGCAAAACGGAAAGATGCAGGGCAAACAAAAAAAAGATCATATGCTCCAGCTGAATAAGGTACTGGAAGGTACTAATAATAATTTTTAAACCAATTTTATTACCTAAGCTGCAAACAGAACTTAAAAAAATTAAATATTTAAAAAAATATATCATTTTCTTTTTATAATTTTCTTTAAAAAAAATTTATTAACCCCCGACGCAAAAAGAAGGGTCTTATAAGTTTGACGTGTCTGTCTGTTTGTCTGTCTGTCTGTTTGTCTGTTTTTTTTTGTATTAAAGGTGACTTATGTGCGAGTGTTCTTAGACATGTTTGATGAAAATAGGTTGAGCCGTTTAAAAGTTGTGGGGAGTGAAAGTGGGGAGGAAAACATCAACTTTGTCCGATTGGCTTAAAATTTGGTCCTATTGTAGCTGACGACGCCAATGATTCGAATCTGAGGTTATTTTTGCTCTATCTCTTCTCGTTTAGAAGTTATGGCCATTTATGTGTATTCATTTTTTTATTTAGTTTTTCAAAAAAATATTTTTCATAAAATATTTAAATTTATTTATTTTTTTGACGTGACAACGTCTTAAATTAGGTTGGTATGGGTGTCACTTATGAAAAAGTGTAACGATAACCGTAACGATAAGTGTAACGATAACCGTAACGCGTAACCGTAACGCGTAACGCGTAACGCGTAACCGTAACGCGTAACCTCTATCCTCAACAAAATCACTCAAATACGAATTAGTTAAGTTTTAGTTTACATGTACTATGTTTTAATAAACAAAATATATTTCTATAGTTAAAATTTGTGCAATTCTTATTTTCATTCAATTCCTTGTTCCTATTGTGCAATTTAATAATATTCATATCAATAAATATTCTACCGAGAAAAAGACGTTGTCACGTAAAATCTTCGCCCGTAAAACCGACTTTACAGGCACCAGTTTTTATTATTACATTAGTTTACAAATTAAAGGATCATCGAGTGCATGGTTCTATAGCATCTACAATTCTAACCCGATTTGAAAGATCTTAGACTCAAAATGTTCGTAAAACAAGTTCCATTCAACGTAATTGGTTAAAAAATTTTTTGTTAAAAAAATGGCAGCCCAAAGTTTGTTATTTTGAAAGATTGTTGAAAATGACACTTTTCGACTTTGGTTGCTTGTTCCTTCTTTAATTTGTACTTAGTCTGTAATCATATATTACTGTAATACCTTTGGATGCAATCGTATTTTATCTCAATGCAAGCACAGGGTGCGCCATTTGAATGTGGTCGATGGAAATATTGAATAGCTTTGACAGATTTCAACCGATTGACGTCGTCGAACACATTTTGGAAAGGTTATTGCATTACAATTTTAACCATGAATCGATTCACGCCCAAAGAACGCGCGGAAATAGTGACAATGTTCATTAAATGTAATTGCCCGATTTTTGGGAATTTTAGTGACTGATGAGGCCCATTTCACGCTATCTGGCTTTGTAAATAATCAAAACTGTCGCATTTGGGGGAAAGAAAATCCTCATACTATCCATCAAACTCCACTGCATGATCAGAAAGTGACTGTTTGGGCCGGTGTCTGCTTCAATATTTCCATCGACCACATTCAAATGGCGCACCCTGTATATTGACAAATAACTGAAAAAAAGTGCTCAAAAACTTGTTTTCCGAAAAATCACGAAACGGTGATTAAGAAAAAATACATTTTTGTTTTCGTGTTTCTCGACCCAAAATTACTCTAAAAATATATATTTTTTTTTTAATTATTATTTCCATTTATATTTACAGAATTAAACTTGCATTGTTTGACTGGAAAATAAGAAAAGAGAAAGGTTCTTCGATTCTCTATAGGTAAGCAATTTTTTAAAAAAATTTATTATATTATATGCATTTTTATTATTTGATTTATTTTATATTTTTTGAAATTTTATTATACTATTGTATTAACTTTTATATATATAAAATTTTGAAAATTTTTTTTTTTATTATTCTTAATGAATATTTATGAAAAAGGATTAGCGGACGGCCAGATGACCGAATAATAAGCAATATTTTTCATAAAATATTAAATGAATTACAATTTTTTGTATTTATTTATTATTATGTATTATTCATTTTATTGATTTCGTTTAATATTATCTAAAAATACTTCGAATTTTATTTTTAATGAATACATTTTTACATGAAAATTATTAAATGCAAATGAATTTTTTTTTATATTATTTAATTTTATAAATTTATCTTATAAACTATTTCTTACTTAATATTTCGTTTATTATGTTTTTTAATGAGTATATGTTTTTTTTTTTAATATTAAGCGAAACTTACATTATTTCTCTAAAAAATGGTTAAATGGAATAAAATTCAGTTCCATGACCGCACACTTTATTTCCAATCTAAAGTTTTTGCCACGTGGTTCGTTCGAAAAGACTATAACCTAAAAAAATCGAAGCACACTTAACGTTTCGTTCTGCAGTTACGTAAATATAAATATTTAGACAGAGTCGCTCTATGACCCGCCTCGCTTTAGTTGCCACACTTGCCCTTTATTTATCAGCTGAAGCTTCAAGACAGTTCTAGGCGATGGACAGCTTTTTCCTTGCCATTTACCAGAAGATCTTAATGCAGATTTCCCCTTGTTCTAGAAACAAGATCTGGAATATGAGGATCACAGATCCAAAAATTTGTTCTAAGATGCCTGAAATTTCTTATTATTTATTATTCTTCCTTTTTACGCCTTTACCTTGTAGGTAGTTTTATAAGCTTATATAATTTACAACAAATTTAGAGTTAGTTTATGGGGAAATACAAGGTTGTTTTCAATATCCATTCCTCACCTGAATATTCACGTTCTTTCTGCTTTCCTTCTGTCTGCATTCATTTTCTCCTTTAAATTGTATCACATTTTTGGCATTACTCTCCGTGGGTCTTGGTTTTATCCTGACCTCGAAAAACCAGAAATCGCTGAATTGAAACTCGTAAAGGAATCCTTCATAAACTATGTGTCGCTCAAAAGGTGAAGTTACTGTGTGTGGGGGTGGTCTATTTTGACGAAAAACAGCGTCACGTAATTTATGGAAATATACCAAAATTCTTTGAGCAGATGCTTAGTTTTAATATTGTCTTATATATTAGGTTGTCAAAAAAGTCTTGCGGTATTATTATTGAATTTTCAATTGTTCATAAAATTGGTTATAATAATGCGATTTAAGTCAAATATGCGCCGTTTTGTTCGATGACGAGTTCCCAACGAGATGCCAACTTCATAATGCCCCTCTTATAGAAGCTCGCTTCCCTATTGTCAAAAAACTCGGAGAGCCAATTTTCACAGGACTCTCTTGTGGACAACTTCCGATTACCAAGCGCGTTCGTCATGGACAGAAATAGGTGGTAATCACTTGGTGCGAGATCCGGACTATACGGTGGATGCAAAAGAACCTCCCATCCGAGCTCCCGGAGCTTCTGGCGCGTCACCAAAGATGCGTGTGGCCTGGCGTTGTCCTGATGGAAGACAATTCGGCCTCTGTTGATCAAAGATGGCCTCTTCTGCATGAGTGCTGCATTCAAGCGGTCCAGTTGTTGGCAGTACAGGTCCGAATTGAGCGTTTGGCCATAGGGGAGCAGCTCATAGTGGATGATTCCCTGCCAATCCCACCAAACACACAGTAGAACCTTCCTGGCCGTCAATCCAGGCTTGGCCACCGTCTGGGCAGCTTCCCCGCTTTTCGACCACGACCGTTTACGCTTCACGTTGTCGTAAGTGACCCACTTTTCATCGCCAGTCACCATCCGCTTCAAAAACGGGTCGATTTTGTTGCGATTCAGAAGCGATTCGCATGCATCCATACGGTCAAAAATGTTTTTTTGCGTCAAGTCGTGTGGCACCCAAACATCAAGCTTCTTTTTCAATCCAAGCTTCTTCAAATGGTTTATAACGGTTTGATGACTCATGCCCAGCTCTTGGCCGATGCTACGGCTGCTACTATGCCGGTCTCTTTCGATCAATTCAGCGATTTTATCGCAATTTTCGACAACAGGCCTTCCGGACCGTGGCGCATCTTCGATCACCTCTGCACCAGAACGAAAACGTTGAAACCATCGTTGTGCGGTGGAAATGGAAACTGTATCGGGTCCATAAACTGCACAAATTTTATTGGCAGCATGAGATGCATTTTTGCCTTTATCGTAGTAGTACTGTAAAATATGCCGTATTTTCTCTTTATTTTGCTCCATGTTTGCGACGCTATAACTCACGAACGACTAAAAGCAAACAACAATTAATCAAACACGTGTTAGCACGTGAAAAGAGCTTTCCAAAAAGCTATAGCGTGAACCGATGCGAATACAACTAGAACTACGCGCTTGCAAAGACAAGCTTGCGAAAATACCGCAAGACTTTTTTGACAACCTAATATATAAAATGTGCTTTAAACAGGGGCGGATAAAAACAAAATGGAGGATGGCCCAACAAACATTTGAAGTGTGATTTATACCTATATAGAATATATTCCCATGCAAGAAACTCATATATTTTGGTTTATACTCCTAGAACCATTCAGCTGCATCCGCCACTGTCTATAGACCATATTTGTTGGATGGTTTTTGTTGGGTGCATTAATTGCTCATACGCAACGTTGGTCGCTCTTCTTTCATATATCGCTTACTGTGTTTATTAATGCCTCTGTTCCAGATTTTGCTGTTCCAGCTGTTTTATGATATTTTTGCCATTGTTTGATTTACTGCCTATTTGGCTTGGCAATCCGGAGCAGAGATATAAATTCAAATTCGAAAATTTATAAGCTTTGACAAAAAATTTTTGATAAGTTCGGAGTTAAATGAACTTTTATCTGGTGCTATTATGTGGAGCCAATGGGGTTTTGTAATAGGGAGCTAACGTTTTTGGGGCTTAAAGAGATATTTTGAAGGGGTTTATTATTTGTAGGCTGTATATCAGACAGAGCTCAGATCTAGTAAATCTTTTAAGTCTTATTTTTATTTTTAATAAGCTGCAATTATTGATTTTTAAGCCATAAGTGACTTTATTGCCTGATTATGGCTGTCACTTCAGCTCCTTTTGGATGGGTTGAGAAAAAGCCATAACAAATAGACACATGACCCATAAAAAAATCGCTCATAAATTACAGAAATTTATCAAAATCAAAGCGCGGAAATGGCATAAATGTTTTATGGCCCAATTTTGTCTGTAAAAAAGTGGCCGCTGCAGCTCCTCGCCCAACCCGCTAACAATTTGTCCATAGTTGGTTAAACAATTTGCCCATGCACTTCCGGATATTACTCATAATTGCGATACGAGGCTTTTAAATTATTTCATGTTTATTTGACAATAACAAAGCATTGAGCAAACAAAGTGACAAGCCCAGAATTTGACAAAGTTTAGTCAGTTCCAAATGAGCGCCACCATTGCAGGGTATCACCCCCATCTTTGAGGTGCAGACACAGGCCTCCACTTGCATGCCCGAGGGATGCGTGTGACGATAGCAGCCATTGGACATGTTGACGCGTGCACACATATAGGTGATGTTTTGAACTGGACAGAGTTAAGGAGCTATAGTATATATAAGGTTATAGTCTGGTAGTACTTACTCCCACGCTTAAAGATGTAGGAAAACTTGACGCAGGAAAAACCATCCGACATTGGACAAAGAAATTGCTGACGATTGAGTGTAGTATTTTGCCAGAGCGCCTTGACATCCGGCACGGTATCATTTACTACAAAACAAGCAGTTCAAGCAGTGCAAATCATCTTCTAATCGTATCTACTCACCCGTAGTCACCAACGGCATCTCGCAGGGTATATTATTATAATCACCCACGCGTTTTGCACAACTTTCACGCAATATTTGCGATTTGTTGGCATAGGGTCCGATCCAGGTAAAGTGAAAACATTGTGGTGCTATAAATGGAACTGAAATAATTCTTTGCCATATTTTACAACACTTTTACTAACACTCAGCTTGAAGCAATCCGGCGTAGAACAGCAGCAGCAGTGGCACAAATTTGTACCGCTGCTGTTGCATTGCCGATAAGATTTCTGTTCTGAAAAAGTTCGGGGTTACTTGACTGATATTATTCTTTTTTGGGCAGCTGCCGTTTGCTCCCTACGCTGAGAACGACAAACTGATAATGTCATGTACGATATGAGAGTTGAATATCAGAAGTTTCCAATATCTGTCGTGTCTTCTTGTCAATGAGCTCACACGCTTATCATTTACCATTCGCTCGATTTGATTGTTTATTCAAAAGCTTATTTTTGTTATCTTTACTTTTACTTTATAAAATGAGGAATGTGATAATGTAAGATCTTGTAATAGCGATTATTTATACGATTTTTTATTAATTTTATATTTATGTAAAATTTTTGAACATTTTCAATAAATTATAATATATAATTTTTCTTAAATTGTTAAAGATTTTTGGGAAATTCTAAACAGCTTGTTAATTTGAAAAAAAAATTTGTCAATAATTTATTGGAATTTGTTAAATTATGAAATTAATAAGAAAAAGTTCTTTGAAATCGGAAAGAAAATGTAAATATTATGTACAAGTTAAATTATAATTGAAAATCCAAATATTTTGTGATTAACTTATCAAAATTTTGTACCAAAGAGAAATGAGATATTGGCTGAAGAATAATTTATTTCAAATTAAATTTTACTTATCCTATTTGAAATTATTTAAATGTCTACCCATAAATTTTTATGGAAATTGCATCATTTAATGCAAATAATTAATTTATAATTAAATAATGCAAAAAATTAATTAATAGTTATATATAATAATAACAACAAGATATACATCTATATACTATAAAATTACAAAAACTTACCATAAAATTTAACATCCTAAAAACAAAATGTTTTTTCGTAAATATTTAAAATAAAAAACATTAAAAAATTGTTCTTTTATTTATTTTAACTTTGATCCACCAAATCGATTTGATTAATTTTAAAACAAAATAAAACATCTTTAAGATCACATATTTAAAAATATTGTGATTTAAGGAACATATTTAAAAAATAAATCAATAAACTTTTTTTTTAACTAGTCCTATTGTCAAATTAGATTAAAAATAAAATTAGTTCCAAAATATTCAGTAGATTAGTAAATAAAATCGATAACACAAGTTAAGTTAAAAAAATTCATTTGTTTTCTGTCTCGAACTGCATTATTAGTTTTCAAAAATGGCTGGAGCAGTTTACATTATTCAGCTTAAACTTTCGAATTATTCATCTTATGAAGAGAACAGCAAAGCTTAGTTAAACTTATATGTTATAAAAAGAAAAATAAATTTTTTTTTTAAAAATAAAATGTTGCACAAATTGATTTAAACTAATTCTAACCCGATAGGTGAACTTTTGAGCGATATTTGCCGACTCACATCACTAGCCTTATAAAACACTTTTCCAAATTTTTAATTTAAACTCGAATAATTCGTAAATTACTTTATAGAAACATTTTTACAACGGATGTTGGATTTGTTTAGAAAAGTAATGGGTTGGTTAAAATCAGAAAGGAATCACTGAAATTATAGCTTTTATTTGGTTAAGTAAATTTTCAGAAGTATGAAATGACGTAATTTCATATTTTTATAAATCTCCGAATGTTTCTTTATCGACTTCAGCAAAACATCGGATATCAACATTTTTCAAATTATATTGCTTTAAGAATGTAAATAATAAAATAATAATAATTAAAGCAAGACGTCAAAGACCCCCCAAAGGTATATAAAATATAATCAGGGTGATAAGAGAAGTCGATATAACCGCTTTTGATTGTCCATCTGACCTTCTGTCTATCTGAATGAATGCCTAGATCTCAGATATATAAAGATCTAGAGCAACCAAACTTCCAGATAATAGGTTTATATTATTTTTTTGATATCGGGATTATATTATATAGCTCTCATAGGGGTACTTCAGAGGACCTGGAGAAAAAACAAAAAAAAAAAAAATAATTGAATTTTCGTTTTTATACAATCTAAAATTAATTATAGTTTTTATTAATATTTATATTTAATTTTAAATATATTTTTAAAAAAAGAAGAATTTCGTTCTTATGAGTAATCCACATTAATTTGTATACCCTGTACTTAAAAGTACAAAGGGTATACTAGATTTGTGCAATGTGTACCAAAATTGAGCCATGTCTGTCCGTCCGTTCGTCCGAACGAACGTCTTGATCTCGGAGACTAGAAGAGCTAAAAATATCAAATTTTATATTTGATTTCCTCAGAAGATGAATTTTGTTCCCCCCAGTAGATTTTCGCTGTTTTTGGCTCCACCGTTTAATATTTTCATCTGAAATTTAACAGAGTGATGCGTTATGGTTCCACGCATGTGTGTCTCAAAAATCAAAAATTGGACAAATACAGCAAAAGCTATAGTCTAAAATATACAAACTGCGTTAATATTTGATTCTACTCAATTATATTTACAAGTGATCTCGAATCACAATTTTTGATAAGCCGATTCATGTGGCTCTAAAGAACAAATCCACATCCAAATTTTATCGTTGCGGACCCCCACCCCCCGCAATCAATTTACCGTGTTTTCTGCCACACCCCTCAATATATCAACTTGAAACTTACCCCATATACTTCAAATAGCTTTTTTGATGTAACTTTCGAGCTTCATTGCATTCGGTAAAAATTTACGAAAATTTTAGGTATAAATATCGAATTTCACCAAAAAAAAAAATTAATTCCAATTGGAAAGTTTTTAGTACAAATATGCAGAAAAAGTTTTTTCGAAAGAAAAAGTACAGGGTATTCCACTGTCGGTCACCACCTCGACTGTAACACATTTTTTTTAACATAATTTTGCACAAATTTAATATTTATTTTTTATATAATATAAAATTTTTTATAATTGCAATAGTCTATAAAACTTTTAATTGATAAATTGTGTTAAAATAAAATGATTATTTTTGATGGATTTCTAAAAAACATTTTACCCAAAATAAAAAAGGAAATAATTTTTTCTTTTTTTATCTACTAAAAATAATACTAAATATATATATTTTTAATATCTTGTATACAATTATTTATAAGCATCTTACATATAATTTTTAATGAATAAATATTATTATTTTGCTTGGAAAAGAATAAGAGGAAAGAACTTCGTTTCTGATGGGAATCGTATTCGTGATTTTTCCAGTTTTTTATAGATTGTAGAGGCGATTTTGTGATCGCCTTTAGAGGAGATTTCTTGCAGCTGGACTGACCTTTAACGTTTATATTATAATATTATTTTGAAGATTTAAAAAAAAAAAGACTACAACTCCTTAAAAAGTTAACAAAAATTTCAGGCCCAAGTGAATGATTTGTAGCAATGTCAGCCACCGTATCACCTACTTTTTAGTTTGATTGAATATCTCAATGTAAAACATTATCAATCAATGTGATTGCAATCGATGGCCGATAAGCATTTATCAATATTTTTATTTTTTTTCAATATTCATACATTTAAAAAGTGATATAAATACTTTAGGTAAACATTTTAAACTTTGTACTGAGTTGTACTGGAGTTGCTGAGGGGAGAGCGGTTCAGACTGTCGGTTGTTTCGACGGGTCTGGTTGGGTCTGGTCTGGTTGGGTCATTATGCAAATGACATTTAATTAAATTCTTACAAAAACGTTGAAATGTCATGGCAAACAATTAAGCTGAGTAGCAATTGCTCAAAAATTTTAACTAAAAGCTGCAAATTTTATTTGTTGTTAATTGTTAAGGATGTCGTAGGAGGATGTTGAGGATGTTGTAGTTGCAGCTGGCTCTGTCCAAGCCTGGAGAATAAAATTAGTTTGAAAACAAATAAAAATGTCAAACGAATGAATAAAAGTTGTCTAATTTAATTTGTTTAGCAGCAGTAGCAGAATTTCAACAGGCAAACTCACAGATACACAAATGCACACAGATACTATACACACATACAAACACACACACATGTATTTGAAATTGTAGATAAAATTAAATAAAAGTGTATATATAGAATTTATTGTCGTTGCGCTGCTCACACAAATATATATTAGTCATTTTTTTTTATTTTTTTTTATAAACTGTCATTTTTAATTGTCCAAAACAATTAAAATTTATTCGCAATTTATTTTAGTTTTATGTTTTTTATTTAACTTATTTTTTTTGGTTTTTTTAGCTTATTGTATAAAAAAGTTTTACAGTTGCAGCAATGACAACAACAGCTGTTGCCATTTTTGGGTTCTGTCAGTTACGTGCTTCCAAAACTTTGTTGTCCAGTGTAATTTGGCTGACAATGGCAACAGACAACTCCACTTTACACACACTTGCATAGAAATTTGTTTGCAACTAAGTAAAATAATTAAATTGACAATGTTTAACTTAAAGAAGGGCGTACATTTTTAATGCTGTAAATTTTTAATTTTATTAAAATAAGCAAAAAAATAAGGTATTCGTTGGGTTTTTCTATTAATTTATGTTTATTTTTATTGGAGCCATAATTCATAAGCTGTGTGCTGTTAAGTTTTAGTTTATTTAGAAAAATACCAAAAGAAAAAATTTTAATTTTATTAAATAACAATTTGTTAATAAATTATTTATTAATTTTAAACTAATTTAAATTTATTAAAAAACATTTTTTTTAAATATTCCTTAAAAAACTATACTGGAAACTCAATTTGCATCCAGGCCTATTAATATTTATATTCTTTGCTTCAATTGACCAATTTTTTAAAATTAAATTTAAAAAAAAAATTGCATACTTAACGATGTTAAACTTCATAAGTTTTATTTATAGCACCTGGTCTCACTGGATACTAGCTGCTCATGTTAATGTTTTAATAATTTTAAATAATTTAAATACAAAAATGGCGTACGTAAAGTCGGGCGCGGACGACTTTAGGATACCCTGTACCACTAGCTTGCAATAAAGTCCGGATCCTTCACAAAAAACCAAAAACAGAAGAATTTTTAAGCAAACATTTTTTTTTGACGGATCGTTCCTATGGGAACTATATGATATAGTCGACCGATTTCAATAAAATTTGACACAGTGCTTAAATACCTTAAAAAAGATCTGAATGCCGAATTTATTTCAAATATCTTTACAAACAAACGAAACACATCGAATTTTGTATAAAAAACGTTTTTTTTGGACCGATTGGTCCTATGGGAGCTATATGATCTAGTCAAACGATTTGGATTAAATTTAGTACAGTGCTTAGGAACTATAAAATACTCACGAATGTCAAATTTGGTCCGAATATCTTAATAAACAAACGAAACACAACAAATTTTGTTAAAAAATCTATTTTGTGGAAGATCGGACTTATGGGAGCTATATGATAGAGTCGACCGATTTTGTTCAAATTTGGCACATTCCTTAAGTGCTCCAAAACACGCTGAATCTGGTTACGATATCTTTATTAAAAAACGAAATATAGCGAATTTTTCTTTAAAAAAGTCCTATGGGAGCTATATGATATAGTCAACCGATTTTAATCAAATTTGGTACAGTGATTGGGAACTATAAAAAACTTTTGAATACCAAATTTGGTTACGATATCTTCATGAACAAACGAATTATTCATCTAAAACTTTTTTTTTTGTCGAGGTCGTTTCAAACACCCTATATAATTTATCCCCGATATCAAAAAAATAAAATAAACTTGTCTCCTATGGAATAATATGGGATCTAATGTGAAAGTTTGGTAACTCTAGCTCTTACCATCTCTGAGATCTAGGCGTTCAAACGGACAGACAGACAGAAGGACATGGGTATATCGACTTCTCTATTCACCCTGATTATATTTTAGGTAACTTTGGGGTGTCTCCGACGTCTCCTTCTATATGTAACATATATTTTCGGCTTGCACAAACTTAATATACCCTTTGTACCATACGGTACAGGGTATAAAAATCTGCTGGTTCGAAGTTCAAGTTGCTAAAAATTTCAATAATACTCCTTGGGTGCGCCGCGAATCGATTTTTTCTGCTTCATACAAATT
This sequence comes from Chymomyza amoena, assembly GCA_037043745.1. NCBI lineage: Eukaryota > Metazoa > Arthropoda > Insecta > Diptera > Drosophilidae > Chymomyza > Chymomyza amoena. Next base: position 211,887 of record JBAMAX010004319.1, read on the forward strand.
TACCAACCCTAATATATATAGTTCCAAAGAATTCAGAACTGGCTAGAAAATGTTCGGTATTTAGGACATACACGGAGTACATCTTGAGGAGCTTGGGCTGATGATCCGTAAACTGAAAAAAAAGATAGGGCATGAATTAGCAATGCTCTCGAAATAGGCACCCACCTTTCTCACATTAAATATAAAGCGGTTTTAAGAAAGATGACGAGGATAAGCCTGAGAAACATGAGCAATTCGTATAGTCATTCCGTCCAATGAGTCTTCTACATTCAATATCGCATTTGAAAATGAAGACTACTGCAATGGAGTTTTTTAATACATCCTGAAGGCATTTTATATTAACCCGGGCTTCTGAAGCTAAACGCTGCTTGCCTACATACTGTATAAGTCTGGTACCTTTATCCAGATATCATCAATCGCCAATCAGAACAGTCTTGACTGGAGTAGTCCCGTGTAGTGTCCTCGTACCATTACTCTATAGTGTACTAGGGGCTCCGCTCACTGTGTGCTTCGCATGATTTATAAATATTAAGAATTATTTTCGTTTTTTTCACTACCGTTGAGGTAGAGTATTTAGTGAGAGAGGGTTTCTTCCCTTCCCTAGTTAAATAAAACTTTAAATAAACATTTCTTCACTAGCAGGTGGCATTGTATAAAATAGTTCGTTAGTGCTCTCTCCTACACGTTAAAAATAAACTCCATGCATTTCCTGTGAGGATTATGCTTTACAATAGGGTGAGCATGAATAGAGTTTGTATAATTAAATCTTTCTATTGGATATGCGCCTCTAAACAGCATTCTTTGGGGTCCTGCAAATACAAAACAATCCTTTATTACCGCCGTGAAAAATATTAAATATTCTTCAAATCATGGCCTGGTTTCACCATTATCGCCACTTGAAGCCGAAATTTTCTACAATCGATAAATTGTATTTTACACTTTTAGAGGTAAAATTTTCCAAAATCGGCAAATACAATCCTTATTCAACCATTACTGGCACTTGGGGCACGATTTTTTAAACTTCGAAAAAACTACTTTTGGCCGGTATTTACCATTCTTTAAGGCCGAAATTTTACAAAATCCTCAGAATTTTCAAAAATCCTTCCTCAGTACTTACTTTCGGAAGAAAGTTGCAAGTCGACTTGGTGGGTGAAAAATTCTTCGGATACAAATTTTGACACGTTGCTTTCTCCACATTTATAAAAAATTCCATCCAGCTCTCTAGTTGTAACTTTTTGGGAAGTTTTGTGTTGATCGGCAATTATGTATATATTTACTCCAGAGTGAAGCATAGGGCTTCAACAAAATTCTACTTCTATCCGATGACATCCTCTTATTTTCACTCCAATTCGTCTCACTCGCTTCAACTTTTTTCTCTAACTGCCTTCTCCATGTGTGCGCTAGACGCCCCTTCTGCTTCATTCTTGAGGGTTATGTTCGATGGACTGCCTTGTAATGTGTTGCGGGTCTTTTCGTAGCGTATGACCAATCCAGTTCCATTTTCTCTTCGTTATATTTGTTTTGATTAGTCAATCAAAAACTTTTATAAATAAAATCTCTTTAGCTCCGAGATCGTTATTCCTGCGCCTAGACGACATACGTTCAACAGCCCGATAAAGTTGATTCTTGTGGCTTAGGGTAACGATATTCGGAAGATATTTTGCATTAAAGCCCAACATTTCACACGAAAATTTGTACACTATCCCTAATGACGTCATACAAATTTATAGGCATTATCAGCAGCGACTTACCTAGATGCGGTAAACCTCGAGTACTTTATCAAAATGGATCAACCCCACTGGCTTGTAGTTATACGAACCTTCGCTTTAAACGGTCTTTTAGAAAATATCAAAGTGACTACTTGGAACTATATTATACAGATCTGTTAAGTCGAACCACTGCAAATTTCAAACCATAGCAACTTCGTCTTATTGCTGGCGTTACCGTGACTTCAATCAGATAACCATAGAGAACCAGATTTCCTTTGTTTTTCAGCAGAAACTACAATATACACTTTTGGGTAATGTTTAATGAGAAGATTGTTGATTGATGATTCAACCGTCTTCTGTCAGCCCTTACTTACGGATTGACTGATTAAGAAAGTCCAACTATATAAAGGACGTATTAAGAAAAACTTTTTTTTATTTGGGACTTTGAGATAGGGATACTTGAGTTAAAAAGTTTTAATGCTCAGGAAAATTATCAATCTTCATTAAAATATTCTAGGAGCACCTGGTTGGTTCTCACAACAGCTAGGATATTTTTACAAATTCCGAATTATATCATGATACCTGTTCTTAAAACATCTTTTAAAAAGTGTCTTTCTTATCTATATTTCTTTAGATTTTGTTATAAGGAAACCAGATTTACGTTGGATTTTTTGGGTTTAAGCCCTCTACCCAAAAGTTGGAAAATGAGATGAAAGTCTTTTGCGAACTCTGATATTCAAAGTGTATACGAAGTGAAAACCCCCACCAAACTCAGTTTTTCTTTTTCATTTCTTATATTCCTACCGCATTTATAAGGATTATCGTGATTTTTTTCCCGTAGTCATTATTATATGGTATATATGCTACAATATAAAAGATCACTTTTTGGAAGAATAAAAAAAATTTGAAATTGGAAATCGAGGCACACAAAAAATTAATTTCTTTACCTTCATTCTTAGAATGTTAGTTCCTAAATTTAGTGCAACTAAGGAAACGACTTTTATAATGATGCTTTTCGGGAAAAAATTAAAATTGGAAAAAGTGCTCATGAGACTTCAATGAAACTTGAGAATACAGCTATAATTTAGGTATAAAAAAACCCTCGAATCCTTAACCTTTGATTCGGATTAAACTAAAACAAAAAAATTCGCACGAAAAAAGAATTGTCACATATCGGGATGACAAATGTTATAACCTTAGCAGTTTTTTGCCATTTGTCCGCTTTAAGCTAGACTTTGAGCCTCATCAATTGGTCTTGGTATTAAGGACTTTCGACAGGCTCTTATTTAATATATTTTTTTTCTATTTACTTATGAAGTCCTTTTATTTTTTTGACGCATTTTGCTATTGTGAACTTGGTACACACATGACTGCATCATCATCATCGTTGTCGTCAACTTCATCATCATCATTATAACATGATAAGCGCATTTCGCATAGAGTTCTCTTGCAAGCCCAATCCATTGACTTGGTTTAAAGTGCTGCACCCTGCCCTCCCCCCTGCTCTCCACTACAAGTATATAGTCAGTCAAATGTGGCAGCAGCTACTTACCAGTGAGCCCCTTTTGAGGCTTTGTCAACCCTCGGGGCCAATGATTGATCATTTTTATTGACACAAATGTCATTAGCTCAACAGAGAACAAAATGAAAATAAAATAAAATAAAATAAAATAGAATGAAACTTGGGAACGGAAATTAGCGTTAGTCAGGCATCCTGAGGTGGCATAAAGGAAAGCCATTTTTTTTATTTTTTATTTTTTGCGATTTTGGCAAAGCAATTGAAGCATATCGTTTATAAGGCAGACAGCAACAACAAAAGCATTCACCTAGAGCAGGTCTAAATATTACACATCAATTTAAGAATCGTCAATCAAAATTTAAAGATTGGAATGACAGTTCTAAAATTTAGTGCAATTTAAGGTTTCTTTAGAATCTGTAAATTACTCCTAGAAGCTGTCACTTATATACTAAAGTAAATTTTTTGCATAGTTTGGAATAGCTCGGACCCAGCTGACAAGTGGTGGAAATGTTGGAAAAAAAAATGTACAAAAATTGAATTTTTTTTCATCGGATTCGGATTAAACCAAAACAAAAAAATTTTCAATTAAAAAATTATCGAAAGCCAGTTTTAAAAAAGGAGTGGCATCTTTCAAAATAACAAAATTGGCGTTTTATAATTTAGCCATATTTTGAAATAATTTAAATTTGAATCGATTTTTGGTTCTGGAGGTCACACAACGTTTACTACTCCTTTCAAAAAAAAAATTTATACATTTTTTTAATATTTTTTTTCTTATAATTCAAAATAATCCAAATGAAAATATATTAAAATATTTCTAAAATTCAGCTTTCTTAAATATGTTTAATAAATATGTTTTTTAAATTAAAAATTATGATTAAAGTTTCTCCGAATTAGTATTACGGCTTAATCTATCAAATACTTTTCGAAAAAGGTTTAATGGAAACAATAAAAAAAAAATTTCTAGTTTCTTAACAAAATTTTTTTAGACTAAAAATCATAAATTACATTGTCCTACAAAATCAAAAAAAATAAAAGAACTTTTCAAGTGACCTAGTGTACGTTGTAGGTCTTTACGAGCAGATCACGATAGTGTGTTTCAAAATTGTCTAAGACCCCTAAAATCGCAAGTTATTGCTTAAAACCCGTTTTTCGGGTACTGCGATCACTCCCACAATCACAACGTCGCCATTTTTGAACCGATTGCTTTACGGTTTTGGAAAGAAGAAGATTCAAGCTTTAATATGATATACACTTGTTTATACTTTATACAAACTACGAGATTTTTTAAAAGTTATCTAAGATTTACACTTTTTTTATTCGATTTTCACACTTTGAAGTCATTTTTATATAACATTTTGTTAAAACACCTTTACTTTTTTACATTTAATCTTAAAGAAATATTAATTCCGAGTTAGAAAAGTCATGGTTTATCAAAATCGGTCAATAAATTTTTAGGTTACGACGCTTATTGTTTATGTTATGTTTTAGATGAATAATTCATTTGTTCATTAAGATGTCATAACCAAATTTGGTATTCAGAAGTTTCTTATAGTTCCCAAGCACTGTACGAAATTTGAACAAAATCGGTTGACTATATCATATAGCTCCCATAGGTCCGATCTTCCAAAAAATCGATTTTTTAACAAAATTTGTTGTGTTTCGTTTTTTTGTTAAGATATTGGGACCAAATTTGACATTCGTGAGTATTTTATAGTTCCTAAGCACTGTACTAAATTTAATCCAAATCGTTTGACTAGATCATATAGCTCCCATAGGACCAATCGGTCCAAAAACACGTTTTTTATACAAAATTCGATGTGTTTTGTTTGTTTGTAAAGATACTTGAAATAAATTTGGCATTCATATCTTTTTTTAAGGTATTTAAGCACTCTGTCAAATTTTATTGAAATCGGTTGACTATATCATATAGCTCCCATAGGAACGGTCGGTCAAAAAAAAATTTTTGCTTAAAAATTCTTCTGTTTTTGGTTTTTTGTGAAGAAATCGGACTTTATTACAAGCTAGTGGTACAGGGTATCCTAAAGTCGTCCGCGCCCGACTTTACGTCCGCCATTTTTTTATTTTTATTTATTAAAGACTTTTCATCATATTTAAAAATTATAAAAGTCCTAACTTGGGAATATTCAATTTAATTTTAATAAGTTTCATTTTTAATTTAAAATTTTAAAAACAAAATAAATTTTTTTTAATAACCTTTATTTTTAATATTATTATTATGCAAGACCGAAACATTAAAATAAAACATATTCATAAAGCTGAAAATCGTAATAAATTTTTTTTCTTTATTAACTATTCTTCATCTAATATAAAAATTGTTAAAATCTAAACTTGGGAATTTTTTCAATTAGTATATTAAATATTATATATAGTATATTTAATATAAGTTTAATATTGAAAATGTAAAAAATAATCATTTTTTGAATGTAAGATTTATAATAATATAATTAAGATCAAAATATTAAAAGCATAAAAATTAATTAAGTAGAAAGTATCAAGCATTTTTTATTTTTATACAATGCTTTTAATCTTAATTTTAGAATATTTGGTTGTGTTTTTGAGAATTTTGAAACTTACTTTTATGTTTGTTTTAAATCTTTATTATGGTAATATGCCTTAATTTAAGATTTTTTGGACTATTCTAAAAAACTTAAGATTTTATGAATTTTCTAAATGCTTTTAATTTTACTTAAAAATTTTTGTTATATTAAATAATTTTCTAATAATTTTGAATACTATTTAAAGTATTAAAAAATGCTAAAATGGCAATTATTTTATTATATAAGGCTTTAAATCTTTATTCTAAGATATTTAGTTATGTTTGGAGTATTTTGAATCTTATTTTTTTTTCTTGTTTTAAGACCCATATGCAGAAAGAGAAAATTTCATATATGAAAAAACATTCCACTATTTTTATATATTTTATATAATATATTTTAATAGGACAAATCTCTATTTAAGATATAATTCGACACTGAGACAATTTTAAAAGGATTTTATCTTTAATATAATATAAGAATTTAAGCAGATGTCTCCCGAATTTTTGTTTTACTTTAAGAAATAAATTCAAGCAAGCAGAACGCAGAGCAGCAATATTTTCGTTATTTTCCTAGAATCAATATTTCATGCATTTCCGGCATTTTCATGATTTTAACATACAAGCATTGTTAAAACGCTTTTATTCAAAAATTTTAAAAATGTTTATGCCAATCTTAACAGGCTGCTCGGTTCCCATTCTCTGGGTTCACATAATTCATAACCTATCCAAAAAAAAAAGAGAAGAAAAAAAAACCGAGACAATTGCATTCCGTTTGGATGTTGATTTTGTGGCCACACGCATAAATCTGTTGGTGTTTTTGATTTCACTTGCGACGGATAATGAAATTAATCGCCCGTAATGGTTTATTGTGCGATGATTCCAGAGTTTCATGCAGTTTGTTTGCTCTTCAAATGATAGCTCCAAAAAAAATAAACCAAATAAAATTGTGCAGCAGTCAAGAAGGTATCCGACATGCTGATGCACTGCAAAAAATTTTAGTGTTTTAATTACGAGGGCTGCCTTTGGTATTTGTAGCCCTAATGGAATAATATAAGATGGTGTCATTCATAAAAGCTGTTGCTTATTTCACATGCCGTAAAGAAAGAGGTTAAAAGTTTCTCTAGATTGTGATTGAGAGAGATTTAAACATTTCACTCAAATATTAAGTCTAAAACCAAATACAAATGAAATGAAGTTAATAACATTAACATTAATCATAAAATTTTTTAACAAATATGAAATATATAATTTCTATAGTTCTCAATACTGCACTGTGGGTCCAGATTCTCACATTTTTTCCAAAACTCTGCCATTTTCAAAATAATTTTGTTAGAGTGATGAAATTGTACAAAGTGTTCGTAAAGGATTGCAACATTTTTTTTTATTCTCCTCAGATTTTTTTAAGATTTAGTCCAAAATTGTAAAAAAGTTTGAAAAACAAAAAAAATTTTTTTAATTAAAAAACAAACTGTTAAATTTTTCATTGGTTCATTTTTTAAAATGCAACTTTTAGATAGAAAATTTAATTTCCGAAAATTGTGAGGAATTATATTTTCTTGTAAAATATTTAAAGAAATTTATACAATTTTCTTTTTAATAAATATCGACTGTTAGTTGGAGGTACCCTTGAACTAAGTTAGCCAAATGATAAAATCAATAAATTCTTTATAGCTACTCAAATATATTTAAAAACAAAAAAACCAAATTAGCCAAATAATAAAAAAAGCCAATAAAATCTTTGTAACTACTCAAATATATTTCATTGTCATTGTGTGGCCATGACAACCTGTTCTCGGGTTAAGGCCGACCTCAGCAGCTCTCGCCAGGCACCTCTGCTTTGTGCGCGCCTTCCCCAATTAGAAATACCAAGGGAGGATAGGTTCTCCTCCACTTGATCTTTCCATCGGAGTCGTGGTCGTCCCCTTCGTCTCTATTCGTCGGATTTCGCTTCGAATACCTTTTTCGCTGGAGCATCGTTATCGCATTGAGATGCGCTGGACAACATCTATGTCATCGTAGAGCTCGTTTAGCTCGTCTTCAAAACGAACGGGAACGAAGATTTTACGAAGAATTTTCCTCTCAAACACCCCAAGAGCAGATGCATCTGTCCGCGACACAACCCATGCTTCTTCGCCTTGTCTGAAACCTCGAACAGTCTTGAAAGGTTCGGAGAGGTCCGTTCCTACCTTGACAGAGCTGATGGTGCCGCTCAATGTCATTCTGCAAAGACGATTCAGCTTTGCAGGAATACCGAACTCAGACATGGGGGTGTATTGACGATCAGGCTATCGAATGCAGTTTTGTAATCGATGAAGAGCATCATCTCTTCATCTTGGGTATCGATCTGTTTTTCGTGGGTCTTTTCCAGGATTTGGCGAAGAGTGAAGAGCTAGTCTGCGGTGGACTTACCAGGTCTGAAGCCGCACTGATAGGGATTTTAAGCTTAATTATATTTTTGTCTGAAGTAATATTTAATAAATAATACAGTGAATGAGGATTTCGTAGGTACACTTAGGTTTTTTTAAGTTATCGGGAAAGCTCATAAAATACAAAATGTTAACTTTGATTGCCAATAACTTAAAAACTACTTAATATAATTTATTAATTTACTACTTCATATAATTTATTAATTTATTTTTGCACACGATACCTTAATATGTGTAAAATCATATTCAATGATTAATTTGTCCAAATTTCGACTTCCTTTGGGGAGACTTTTGGCCAAAATCTGGCTACGCAGTCCCTTTGGCTCAATTTTGTATGGAGGCTATATGAAATAGTGAAACAAGTTTCATCAAACTGTGCTATTATGCGTTTTATGTTAGTCTAGATATTTATGGAAAGTTTGATCAAAATTGGCCCGCCAGTACATATGGCAACCATACAAACATTGAACGGGCGCTCTAATTTTTAGAGAGACATAAATAGAGAATCTGCGCATTGCGTGACCTTCTAATGGCTGGATCATGTCTTTATGGTATGGGTGAATTTCTGAATCGATCTAATCAATTATTTTATCTGCTAATAAAATCGATTTTTGTTTATTGAAAATCGATCTTTTTGAGTCATTCAACTTCGCGACATACATTAGGGTGGATCAAATTGTATGGGCTTTCAGCGAATTTAAGTTTTTAGGTCATTTTAAGTACTTTTGCCGAAGAAACAAGGAATGCTCAATAACGCAAAAAAAATCGAATCGAAGTATTGAGTATTCCAAAAAACTCGATAGCGATCCGATTCGATTCCTCCTAAAAAGAAAACGATATCGACGGTATCGGTATCGATTTTTTGACGTTTTTTAAAAGGAGAATTGAACAAAATGGAGTCGTTTGCTCGACAAAGAAGCCACAATTTGCTAATGTTCATAATAAATTTAAATTAAACTAAGAAGGATATAAACTTTTTGTTTTTATACGCAGTGGTGGTTCATTATAACTACTGAGTTCACTCTATTATCCTTTGGAAATGGAGCCAGCTATACCCGAATATATGTCAAACGAAATTTATCTCGATACCGATACTAAGAAAATTGGTATCGCATCGAAGATTAATCGAGAACCAAAATGTTGGTATCGAATATTCAGTCTCGGCTTTGATATTCTAGATATTCAAAATATTGGTACCGATATCGCACATCCCTACAAGAAACTATGGGTTTAAAATATATTTCGAGTCGGCCACTTTGTCAAAATAGGTTTTTTTAAATATTCAAAAATTAACTTAGACCTTCCATTTACAAGACGAAAAAACGATATTTTTCTTCTTGGCAAATATGTATTTGGTGGTTTATGGGGTCGAGGAATCCATTTTTGAAATTTTTAATTTATTTTGATCGCCGCCAGAGGAAACATTTGTCTTTTTTTCAAAGTTTTTATTTTTAAAAATTGAAAAAATTTCAAATGAATTGCTACTTATTTTTGAAGTTTTCAATTTTAATCCTTTTTTTCTTTTATGATGTTTTCAATTTTTGTTTTCGTTATATTGAATTATGGAAATAAATTTAAGTGCATTTTTCATAAGTACATATAAAGATTTCTTTTTCTCTGATTATCTCCGGTTTTATTTTTCAAGCGTACACCGTTTTAGTGCGATTAATCGATTTTTTTAGAGAATTGGTCGAAAAGATAGATTCTCGAAAATTTGTGATCGCACCCAGCTCTAGGTGAATTCTCTTACGAGGGAACCAGACTTCAATAGAAGTTTGGTATCTCCAGTACTGACTCCACCTGAAATCTACGTGCTCATAAAGACCCATATATCTCCATCACTATCCGATTTGCTGACGACCATTTTGGTCTGCCACGCCTACTTCTCTCTGTTATATGCTTTGCATAAATCTACATCACTCTTGACCCTATTAATACAGAGTATAAAAAAAAGCTACATTTGGGGATAAAAAAAATAATGTACGCCCAATACAAATGCCATTTCCGGTTTTCGATTTCGCTTTTTATGCCATTTTGTTTTTTTGGTATGTGAAAATACATTGAATTGTCATTGAATGTCGCGTCGCTATAAATAAGCAATGCTAATGGCTCGTAGTTTGTGGATATTTGTGATTTAGTACGGCTGTACGATTTAAAATGGCCACCCATGGCTCACGATATTTAGCCATATATCAGTGGATTACTTAAAAACTGTTGGAGGATGGCTTGGCTGAAAATCGAATGTCACGCTTCCTAAACTAATAACACAAATAGTCATCATAAATCCATAAAAGAAAATCTCATTAATCCGTCCCATAGACGCACACACACACACTCACACACCCAAGCAAAATATTTGATGTTGTGTTGTTGGTTGGAAAAAACAAAGAAAAATCGAAAGGCAACCCACGCCTCGAAAGGACGTCCGTCCGTTGGTCTATAGGTCCGCCTATCAGTATTACTGTCTGTGTGTTTAACGTATAAGACTTATAAGCTTCATTTCATGCCACACACTTCAAATTCAAATTACTACACATTATATAATATCCTGCAGGCTCTTAACACTCACACACAGTGGCAGACATTCCATGCAGCCAGTCTGACACGTACACAGTGTGCGGGGGGGTTACGTGGCATGCATGTTGCCACAATACAGAAACCGAACATTACTACGGTTCGGGTCTGGGGGGCATGACACAGGTTTGAGTGGAAAGTTGTTACAAGGTACAAATAGGTTGGGTTCAACTCGGGGTGGTGATGAGTTGGGTAATTTGCCTGGACGCTACACCTCTGTGTGGCAGCTCTTGGTACACTGGCTTGGCAGTCTATTATGAAGCCATCATTGGAAGTTTAAAAACACGACAAAATTACATGAAGTGGAATGGGTGTACAGTAGGTGACAAAAATAAGAGCTGCGAACGTGCTTATTGGTTGGTAAATGGATATATGGATGTAATGAAACTATGGGACTATCAATTTCTTTAAAAGCAGGCATTGTCTTTAAAAGGATTTACTTTGCTTCAGGAAGCTGCTATGAAACATTTTTTATTTAATCTAATTTTGGGAAGCTGCAATCCTGACAAGTGATTCTGCTGGGGTTGAATTTGTATGGATCTTTGATAAAAGTCTTTTTGAGAGTTTTGTTTTCTAATATATAGGGCTGTCACAGAGAACAATTTCTTTTAATTTACTTTACAATTCCAACTCTCGGTGCCATAGACAGCCCTTCGAGGCAGTTTTAAAATCACTACGAAATTTGTTCGAGATTTGATACAATTAACGAATATCACTACTTTTCTTCCAAGAAACTGCAACTTATTTTAAAGCATATTTTACTTTTGATTTATTTGTATCTCCATATTTTAATAAATCAACCGTTCATAATTATAATTTTTAAAAAATTTCTATAATAATCTCTAGCAACTATTTCATTCTGTGTCAAAATGCAAAATGATCTCTAGCAAAGTAGTTGCCAACTAGTCTCAAAATCTCTAACAATCCCTTAGGCACTTCAGATAGGCTCTTTTTAACCTCTAAAAAAAAAAAAAAACTGAACTGCTATCCGTGCTATCACAGGACACTGGCTGGTGGCTCCCCACCATGACATCTGTAGAAGTTGTGGCGATGGGGAGTATTCGAATTCAGATTCAGGTTCCTAAAGTCACATTTTCTTGATGAACTATCTCAGCTTTCTGAACAGAGTCCAAAATTATAGGCTTTTGGATGGCTTTCGCACTTCATATAGGGAACCTCTCAAGTGGGGGAAAGAGTGGTGAAACAGCTCATTGTAGCGGTATCACAACGGCCCTTTTCTTGGCCTAAGTTAGTTGGGACCTAACCTAACCTAGTTAAGCTCTTTACAAAGTTGTGAGGCATTCAGTCAGAAATCATATTCTATATATAACTAGTGAGCCCAGCAGACGTCGTCCTGCCCTATGTATAAACATCGTAAGATTCTCTAGTTACCTTATCTAGATAATGATAAGAATTTTGGATTAGTTGACTTTCATGACTCTCTAAAAAGCCGTATGGATGAACTTAAGTATTCTTAGGAGATTTCGCATCTCTTATAAATTCATGCCCCACAGAAACTACATTTGAACCCCTTTGCGACTACGCTTCTGTCTCCACTTAATTTCCAATACCCGCGATATTCACAAAAATGCGTATATCTCACGAACCAATACACACAATCACATCGCAATAGGCTTAAAACCTCCGTATTGAGAACTTCTAACACACGCAAAATCATATTTGAAATTTATCAACGCGTTCATAAGAACACCCGTAACTCGTAAGACATTAACATTAGTTAATCTGACAATGTACACAATGCCACACTAAAAAAAATTCAAAAAAATTGTTCCAAAAAAAAAAAATTTTTAGGGGTGGCAACCCTTATCACTTAGGGGTATGAAAAATAGATGTTGTCCGATTCTCAGACCTACCCAATAGGCACACAAATTTCATGAGAATCTTTCCAGCCGTTTCGGAGGAGTTTGGTAAAAATTACAACAAAAAAATGTCAGGGGTGGCAGCCCTGGGCACAAAAAATAGATGTTGGCCGATTCTCAGACCTACGCTGTTTCGGAGGAGTATGGTTACTAACATTGTGACACGAGAATTTTATATATAAGATACGGAATTCTCAACATTTTTTTCAGAAACAGTCCAGACTGTACTTTATTTATAAAACTGTTTCCCGATTTCTATACCAATTACCAAATGACTGTAGAAATTGTTGTAGGTCAAGTCCAAATCGTAATCAAAGTCCTAACCAGACCTTATATATTTAAATTCTTCAATGTCGCTTACCCTGACTACTACCTCTGTTCTCCTTTTTGGCATTTAGTTCTCTCCAACTCTCCAACTTTTACCAGCAGATCTTTAATTACACTACACTTTAACACCTCGAATAATTCTCTTACAACTTTTAGGATTTATAATTCAACTCAACTGCCAACACTGGCACAAAAATTTTGTCTTTGTCTTTTGGGGTCGCTTGGTAGTCAAACTTCGGAATTCGCAACTTCAGCGTGGTTACCACGTAGCATAACTTGCGCACACAACTGTACTTTCACACACAATTTCAAGTTATAATCAGTGCTCATTATTATACCAGACACGTTTTCAGATTTCGCATGATTATGCGCGGCGGCTCAGCAAAAGGAAGGCGGAGGGAGTGGAGGGAACTTCTTACAGCAAAAAACAAAATGCCGGAAAAAAGAATGCGGTAAAGTCAAAAAATTAAACTTGAAAAATAACTTAAAAGATACATTTTGTGTATCTGCCAGATACACACGGAGCATCCATCCATTGCTGTTCATAATGTGCCCAGGCCGCTGCCACTTAAACCAGCAACGGAACGACGACGGCGTTAAGAGCTGCAGCACAACTATCGTGTCTCATGCCACAATGCTGCTTATTGTTGTCATTTGCTAGTTCGAGTGGGTTGTGGGGCGTGGCAGAGGGAACTGCCATGCCATGCCCGCTGTGAGCATGGGCCAAAAAAGTTTATGCGTTGGCGAAAAATATGCAAATTATAATGAAAAACTTGACACTTTACATGCAAAAGAACAACGTTGTGAACAACGGCAAGGACAAAGACAAAGGCGGGAGGCAGGAGTCAGGAGGTGTGTGCACACCCCCAACGATCCAAACCCGACCTGCCCAATTCCTCTCGACCAAACAAAACCAAACCAAAAGCTATTCCGGACTAGGCCCATGCTGATGCGAATCTGTGGCACGCGATTAAGCGCACCAAATGAAGCGCTCGCACTGGCTGCGCATTTTAATTAAGCAACCAGCCAAATAGTCCTTGCTCACAATGTTGTTGCTCCTGTTTTTGCTATTGTGCTTCCTTTCTGTAGCTTGTGTTTGCTTCGAAGCAGCAATGAAGCATTCAACAGAACACTGCTTGAAGAAGTTATTGAATAAGTCTTTTTAGTTCAGCATGAATATGCTTAATTTAGCTTGCTCCTAAGCAGCATTGATGCATTCAGCAGAAAACTGCTTCATGAAATTATTAAAGTAAAATTTTCGTCCAGCAGAAATGTGCTTGATTAAGCCACTGCTTCCACCTAAGCAGTATTGACGCATGCAGCTTTAAAAATCTATTTCAAGAATTTTGTAGTCCAGCTTAAATATGCTTCAATCAGCTTGCTTCTAAACAACACTGAAGCATTCAGCAGAAACTTGCTTGAAGCAGCTATTGAAGAAAACTTTTCGTGCAGCACGAAAATTATTGATTTAGCTTGTGCTTGCTTCTTGGCAGCACTGAAACGTCCAGCAAAGCACTGCTTTAAGCATTTGTTAAAGAAGACTTTTTATCCAGCGAGAATATGCTTTATTGGTGCTGCACAGCGAATTTTTATTTGCTTTTAAATTTTATCAAAACAAAATATTCATTAAGGATCTCTCAATATCCATATACAAGCTTTTACAGCATAAATGGGTTAAAAATGATGAAATTTTTTTAGACTTTTATACTTTGCAATACTCTATATTTTGCCCTGGAATGCTTAAATATTCATTTACACCCCTTAGTTGTCGAAAACTGAGGGGGGTTGCCTTTGGTGGACATTAGTATTTTTCCAACTAGCATTCGATGTTTTTAGCTTAAAAACTTCTCGAGAGTTAACTAGTCTCAATTAACGAAGAGTCTCGAGAAGGTCAATCCCAGAAAAAATATTTTTTTTTAGAGAACACCAATCTAACTTTCAAATAAGATTCGATTTCCTTTAATCTTCTTCGCTTAGAAACTTCTCTTGAGGTGACTAATAATAACAGGAGAGGAGTCACGACAGGGCCAGTACCAAAAAAATTAGTTCAAGATAGTTAGGAGATCTTTGGACTTACTCCCCGCAGACGAAATTCGTTCTATAACACGATATCTTTTTACAATATTTTGGGCAGTCCCTATTCTGTCTTCTGTCTGTTCATAAGCGGCTAAGTGTCTAGTCAAATCCAAGAAGTACAAGACCTTAAAGAGAGACCTTGTAAAATCCCTTTGCAATTACATTTTATTAAATCAAAATCTTTCAATTGCAAAATTTGGTTCATACACAAAGGTTTAAAAAACATATAATTTGTTTTGTCCCCTAGTTTCTAGGGGATTATACGGTATATTTAGATTTCGATAACATCCGGTACAGTACCTGAAAACTTAAAGCTTCTGAGCCCTAAATTTGGTTACTTACTACTCATAAACAAACGAGAAGCGTATCTAAAACTTTTGGTTTTATCGAGATTCTCTGAAAAACCCCAAAAGGACATTCGAATATCGACATAAAAAAAAAATAAAACACTTATTAAAGCTAAGTTCTAGGGGTCTATACCGGGGGATTCACTGACATGTTTCTATCGACTTTTCAAGCTACCATGATTATACTACTATTGTAATTTTGGGAGTTCCGAGCTCCAAATTAGGTTACTTACTACTCATAAACAAACGATCTAAAACTTTTGTTTTTATAGTGAATCTCTGAAAAAACCCGAAGGGACATTTAAAAAAAATATAAATATACAAAAAAATAAAATTTTTATTATATCTAAGATCTAGGGGTCCTCACCGAGGAATATACGTACATGTCTCAATCGACTTCTTTAGCTATCATGATATCAGCAATTTTGGGATTTCTTAGACTGTTTTGTTTCATACGTTTCATAATACAGAGGTTATAAAAATTAGTATAACCATTCTTTTGAATAATTGTAAACAAAATTAAAAAAAATATATTGTATTTTCCTTTTTACTTTTATAATTCACAATTGGTTAAAGTATATTATTAATGCAAGCGAAAAGTGTACTATTCCTCTCTGCTTGAAAATCACAACTTCTTATAGTTTTTGTGTTGAACTAAGTTAATATTTTTTTATTTTATATTTATTTATTATTTTTACTTTGCTAAGTTTCAGTTTGCTTTATTTGTTTTGGATTTTTACACTTGCTCTATGCAATCTTCTTTTGAGATGACCTTAAGAGCCTTGTCGTAATGGGGCTTTTTTGGCCTACAAAAATATGATGTAAACGGTCACATATATAAATCTATAATTTATTTTTTTTTTTAATTATATTCAAATTGGTCAGTTGTTTAACCAGTAAAGATATTAAAAATTAGCTAAAACTATTAGGGTAGCCATATTTTGCCAAAAACTAAAGCAACTGCTTGAAGCAGTGTTCTGCTGAATTAGCAGACAAAGCCTTCGGTAAGCGCGAAAAGTGGCGCAAAAGTTAGCAAAAACACCAACAAAAACAATACCAAAAAAACAACAAATACAACGGATGTTGTGAAGGAAAACTAAAAACCTTTAAGCCAAAATCGTCAAGCCATTGCATTTACATAAACTTTGGCGATGGCATCTTGGCTAAGCTCACTTTTTGGTTAGAATTGCAGCACATGCCCGCCAGACCACCCACCCACCGAAAGCTATCTAGTTAGTGCTTTACATACAAGGGAAAGTCACGAGCAAGTCTCACGAGGAATTTCATTTCAAAGCTGGCAAAGCATTCATTGCGTTTTAGTTTACAACTTTTTTAAATTGCAGCTCAGGTCAAGGTTAAAAGTTTTACTATTTTTTAAGTAAGTGTTGGTCAACCACAGAGGCAGTGGGCTCGAAGACAACTTGGCTTAAGGAAATTTTTACACTGGGTAAAATTAACATATAGACATGATTTTTGATGGGTTGGAATGAAGAGTGTTGAAACCTGCAGAGGGAGTGGGGTGTTTCAAATCATTAGCTTTAACTAGCCATCGCCTTAATACTTGAACATTTTTACATTGTTAGGATATGCCTCACCTTGAACTTCGTGAGAGCTTCTGGAAATCACAATTTTTTTGTACAATATGAATTTTTAAAATTAATAGGAATCCCAAAAGAGCAGACATAGGCACTTCTACCTTCTAGTGTTGAAAATAAAACAGATATGTAGAATATATGAAACCAAAAGCGATCTACGGTGTTCAATTACGATTTTAAATAATGCCTACGAAACACTTACGAAATATAATATTGGGATAAGTATTCTGAATCCGAAATCTAAGACAAAGATGTCCGGATTTTGAGCTAACTTTAAAAACAATGTTACATAAATTAAAAAAAATGTTGTAGTGAGTGGTTCTCCATCGATCATCATGGTCGGTTGGTTGGCTTGGGTGCCGTTTGAGTGACAACATATTCAAACTCAATTAGCGCTAATGCGCCATTTTGTTACACCACTTATGGGAACCACTGCTGTTCGGTTTACTCAAACCATCTCGATCCGATAATAAACCTGCTGATGTCAGCTAAGTTCTTATCTGCCAAGTCACGTAGGCTTCCATAAGCGAAGCTTCCTAGTGCTCTGTGGCGTAAGGGACCCCAATCGTGGGCACTCACATAAATAATGCTAAACTGTCTCTTCTGTGTTCTCCTGGTCACAGCTTCGGCATCTGACGTTGTAGGGCCAGTCCATTTTCTTTGCATGGTCTCCTAACGGCCAATGTCCGGATATTGTCGATGCTATTCTGAAGATCATTGTTCTTGGCTTGCTTAGCAGTTCGGCCGTTCTACGCTTGTCGCCAAATTTCCTTTGCAATCTTGCAAGTGCCAATATTTTTCCATCTGGATTCAGCCTTGTTCTGAGCTCGCAGAAGAAGTTCTCTCTTGATAGCGCTGAGGGGGTATTTGACAGCTACCTCCGCTGCTTCGCCATCTAATGCTCCTTTTCTCGCCAGTTCATCAGCTTTTTCATACGAATATATACGTTCCTATGTCCGGGAACCCATACGAGAGCGATGTTCATTCTGCTTGCAAGGGCATTGAGATCTTCTTTACATTGTCTGATAATTTCTGAGTTCACGGATAGCGATTTGATCGCCAGCAAAGCTGCTTAACTGTCGGAGAATATACACACCTCCGCCAGCTGACTCGGATGATTATTCAACACCTTACATTCTTCTCTGATGCCAAAGACTTCCGCCTGAAAGATGCTGTTTCTGTTGCCTAGGCGATAGGAGAGAGATACTTCGAGTTCGTCCGAGTAGACCGCTGCTCCTACACCACGATCCAACTTGGATCCGTCAGTATAAATTGCAGCTGCATCTGCTCTCATTACCCTGTTCATAACCCTCTCCTTTCGCGTCGGGAATCTGAAGTCGAACCTCTTCTTGAAGTCCAGTACTGGTGTTATGTAATCTGTTGATTTGCCAGTCTCTTGACCCTTCACTAGTGCTAGTCCTCCAGAGTCCAGTTTCTTTGATTCTGGTGGCCGTGTTTGCTATCGATCATCATATCTTAATATATAATAAAATAGGCGCTTCGCCCCCTGGGTGCTTTGCTCGTTAGCTCGCTCTTCTTTATTTAATTCACCTTATCTAGATAGTTTTATACCTTGTAAATATTGCTATTTCCATTGTAATGCTGAAGTCGGTACTGTCCGAAATAACGATATTTTGGAACAGCAGCGACTTATTTAATATTTCTAATTATTCCTAAAACAAATGTTGCAACAAAAAATAAATGCCATTAAATATTAAATAGAATATGAACAACGAATCGAAATACTGTCAAGTGAAATGTTCTCCATGGATTACTATTTCCCTTTTATAATACATTTTAATGTTTCGTAACATATTAAGGAAAATTACATTGTGCACAGCCTATAAGACGTGGCTACCACATAGTCTAAGTTTCAACTCGATATGTTCGCGTATATGCACGCAATCGGTACCACACTGATTTTTCGTTGACGTATTGATGAACAATTCCTATCGAATGCAACATAAGCACCTATCGGAATTTAACAAAACTATGTGAAGAACCTTCCACACAGCATTAGGAAAACACACACATAAAAAATTTGTTTGAATATAGTTGATAGTTTTTAAGTCTATAAGGGACATACTAACATATGCATATACCGAAAAATAATAGTTCCATCCATCACCTCAGTCAAGATCACATTGTTCATCTAATATGAAGTTTTACGGATTCTGCTGCTTTCTTTCCATTTTTTGGCCAATTCGCGAATATCTCTGTTAATAATAAAAATACTAAAAAAACTAAATATAAGAAATGAAAAATTTGACAATTTGAAGATTACTTCTTTTATCGTGGTCCTTTCATATTGGTCCTTTATCCCACTGTGCGACGGTTTAACTTAAAATCGCAGTCTTCTCATTTTAATACTTAGGCGTATTAAACAGTAGGCCAAGTTTTTCACTTTAAAATTAAGATTTTATTGTAATATTAATCGAAAAAATCACAAAGTAGACCACACGGAAATTAGCATATAGCTCACTAATAAAGAATAATTTTAATTTGGTGAATATTGAAAATGTCTGAAAGTAGCGACGATTCAGACGTCTCCAGCTCGTCTCCTTTTCTCTCATACCAAATCTACCAAATATTGGTAACTATAGGCCAGCCGATTACATTTGATTACTTGCTCAACGAGGTGAGCGTGAAGAAAGCATTGCCCAAAGAATTCATAAGTGACGATGTGAAGGACATCTTAGATCAGTTAATAGAAGATGAGCGAATTGTGTTTGAGAATGGACTTTATAAAAAAAAACCACATATAATACACGGTAAGTTCGTTTTCTAACTAATTTAAACAGACTTTATCGCAATGGCTTTTTGTAGAATTTGAGGATTAGCAAAGCGTGGAAATATTAGTATTTTTTTTGGATAACTAACTTGAAACAAATTCATGAGAGATGATGACAATGGGACTGTGGCAGATGCAACACGAAACTTACAAGCATAAAATTTAAGTAAACCAATAATAGAAACAGATTTTTATTTATTACTAGTGAATTCAGCTGACGTTCTACTGATTTCAGAGAGAGTTCAGGCAAGGTTTGTTGAACTATTTCTGTAGGTCATGAGGATAAATATCCCATTCAAACGAAAATTAATCTTCATAAATTTCAGTTTCTTGGGACCGGAATTCTGTAAAACGATGATTGACTAAATTGTTAGTTATTCGTAAGCATAAAATATTTTCCTCGCAAAAACATCACTATTTTTCAAAACTTTCCCATGATTATGACCAATACCATGAAACATAAAAATTAATTTACTTAGAAACTTTAAGCGGACCCTACCTCAAAATTTTGGATTTTGTTGAATTTTGCATTTAGCCGTGCTTCGTAAAACTAAAAAGCCAAACCGTTCGTGCTCCGATAACGAATTTATTCGTCGATAACTTCCCTTTTTATTTTCGATAAGCTTAAACATTTTCCTTAACTTATTTATGGCTAATTTTGTTAAAAGGGAAATTTTCTTTGCTTTGACTCTGCATGGTATTTTTAGGTTGAGTCAGAAAAAAATAGTTTAAAATAATTGGCAATCGGAGTTGGCATGAATATAATCTAAGAATATCAAGAAAGAAAAAATATTTTTTAAAGTTAAAAACAGGGACTTGTGGGATCGACACTATCATTATTACCAGTGCGAGTATATTTCTCATACCTATAAAGGGCTTTTCAATAAGAGCAGTACAAAAGTTTTTTTAAGCTAAACAAAAACGGTTTGGGATATCAATGAAATTCTTTATTCCTGTGAAAGTATATTCGATGCCATTATGTATGGAACTCGATTTCTTTTGCATGGCCACCACGGGCACGCTTCAGGAGTCCAGACGCTGAACCCAATTTTCGACGGTTTTCAAGCATAAATCGGCCCATACTGCTGCAATTTCACGTTCGATATTCGTACTAAGTTCATCAATCGTCGCTGGTTTGTCAGGATAGACCATAGACTTGACGTAGCCCCACAGGAAATAGTCTAACGGCGTCAAATCGCACGACCGAGGCGGCCAATTGACTGGGCGATTTCGTGAGATAAGACGTTCACCAAACTTGGTTTTCAATGAATCGATTATGACATACGATGTGTGGCTTGTGGCGCATTCCTGTTGAAACCACATATTGTCCAAATTTGGTTATCATTGATCGGTAGCGATTTACATCACAGTAACGTGCCGGTCCTGATCATCACGGAAGAAGTACGGCCCAATGACACCGCCGGCCCATAAACCGCACCAAACCGTAATTTTTTCGGGATGCAATGGTGACTCATGGAGTACGTGTGGATTGCTGCCTGACCAATAACGCATATTTTGCTTATTGATGAAGCCATTCAGCCAAAAATGAGCCTAATCGCTGAAGATAATTCTCGATGAAAATCTGGATAGTTTTCAAATTGTTGCTCAGCCCAATTAACGAACATACGATGATTCTGGTGGTCAAGCGGCTTCAGTTCTTGCGTTAATTTAATCTTGTAGGGATTTAGGCCAAGATCTTTTCGCAAAATTCGCGAAAAGTCTTCCTCAATTGATGCGCTAGCAGCAGCAATACGGTCACTTTTTTGTCCCACTGGCACGAGAACATTTTGTACTGTGCCTGCGGATTAAAATTTTTCCATTATAGGCTCAATTGTTGATCTGGCAGGACAATTATGACGACCTTAATTGGACGTAGCGCTCTTAAAGTTGAGGCCACTGAATCCGAATTTCGGTAGTAAATTTCAATAATTTCGACTCGTTGTTGGATCGTATATCTTTCCATGATGAAATGGCAAACCTTACTGAAGAGAAATGTCAAGAGAGCGGGAAAAAATATGGATTTTGCTGTCCTTATCGGTCTACTTTTGTAGCGTCCCTATTAAAAAAACCCATATAAGTAAATTTTTTGCCAAAAATATATGTTGTCGTGCAGAAGCAGAAGTGCAAGACTAACAAAATAAGCTACCATAAACCGATGCAGAAATGCAGAATTCCCAGACTGCCTAATAGGGAACAAGTATCACACAACGATTTGCTCTGAAAATATTAGTTCAAAGTAAGTTCTTTGGGAAGACGCAAGAAGAAGTTTGGTAGAACTAACACGACTTAGTAATTGTTTATGCAGTAATAGCCGTGGCATGTACTACGCTTATTTAAGTCAAGGCAATTTCATGCGCCAAATTTTGGTGGAAAAAGGTGATAGTTGTCAAGTGAAAAAGGCATATATGTATACCATGTACATGAATATACATGGTATATATGTGAAACAAGGGGTCTCCCCCAAACGCTCATTTCACGTAATACCTTCAATACAAAGTAAAATTATAATTAAATTGTTGATGACTAATGGTGCGAAAATAAAAACTTTTACATAATTTGTAGCAACTTGAACTCATCATACGGTTGCCACAAATGGAATTACTTACCTCAAATCTTGGTTTAAACTTGCCCCAGTTGCTCAGCAACAACAAACAACAACAACTTCAAATTGTATCTCGAGTGGTGCATGCTACAAGATGATTATGTGCAACCTTTTGTATACCGACAACTAACTCTCTTTTGTCAACAATTCCGACAACTTTTTACCCTACTGCGCTTGCTTGCAACGCTTACCAACACTTAAGCATGAAGTGAGTACGAGTTGCAATGGTGAGCACCCAAGTTGTGAGTGCCCCTCAACCCCCCCCGTCATGTTTCCGTTCCGCACGCATACAACAAAGTCATACAAAATATAGCGGAAAATTACCTTAACGAAAGGGCTTCCGCTGCTATATAACCTCTGACACAACTGTACCTGGGCCAGAGAGCGGGCGTACGCTGACTTTGACGTCGACGTCGACCGCAGTGAAAACAAAAGCAATTAGATGAAGGCAGCGTCGCAGTTGACGTCAACGTCGCTGTCGCAGTCACAAGCTGTGATTGTGTGTGTCCCTGTGAGTGTGTGTGTGTGTGTGTGTGGGAGTGTCGCATGCAGAGACCTACTAAAAAGTTTTCCTAGCGCGATTTTCTTGCTAAAACTATAAATTTACAACCACAATCATGGCCGCAATGGAGCCGCCAGTGTACCGTTATGTACGCCGTCTTTGTTTGCCTGTCGCTTGTAAATGTGTGTATGAGTGTGCGTACGTGTGTGTGTGTGTTTGAGAGTGTATTAAAAAGCATTCAAGTGAACCTGTTTCGTTGTTTTTCGTGATTTTGTATGTGCGAGGGGGGTTTGAGAAAAAGTCAAGTCGCTTGGTTGGGCAGGTGAGCTGACAATTTTGCAGCTTTTATATTTGTTGCTGGGATTTTTATTGCCATTGTTGTTGCTGTTAGTTTAAAAAACAACAAAAACAACTTCAGCAACAACAACTACAACTTACAAATTGTTGTTCTTGTTGTTGCATGTCGCTTGGATGGATGGTTGTTGTTGAGGGGTCTTATCGTTTGGGTTGGCTTGAGCTGGCAAGTGTTGAGCATTTATCTCAGCACCGAAACTTTTATTACACACTCGAAACAGTCAGAACAACAGAAAAACAATAGCAACAAATTTCAGGTGCTTTAGCTGAAATAAGTTAAATGATCGGAGTTATTTAAAGTATATATATACTATATGTGTGTGTGAGTGCGTATAGAGCACAACTTGGTATATTTATTTGAAGCAAAGAACAACTAATCTGTCTAATCAGCATAACATATGAATAAAACTTTGGACTGAGTAAGCTTTAGATGAAGTTTAGCTTGATTACCTCAGCAAATAGCCAAGAGATAAAGTTAATTTTTGTCTTGGTTGTAAAATGAAATAACATTGATATACTTAAACCAAAGGCGCTTTATTTTAATACGTTGGATTGTCTGTGTTCTAATGAGATTAACCTAAATAGCATTCAGCTTAAATCCTCATCATAAAAAAATACCGATACGTATGAATTTGTCATCGTTAAAAGAATGTTGAATTAACTATGTAAAAATTCTTATTAAAAATACTTCACCTAATTTTATATCCATTGGTGTCATTTTATAACTCAATTAACAATTAAAAAACTTACATCGTTCAAAGACTCATATATGGTTCTCAAACCAAAAACAATCAACCTTTTTTATTCGTTTATACCTTTAGGCTTTTTACAAACTGTTTAGACTGCTTTACCTACAATTTTTATTTGATTCTTTACATACAAGTTAAGGTTCTTGTAAATTTTCAAATAGTTGACTTCTCAGTCTGTCAATATTTTAAAGTGTTACAAATGGTTATCTTTGAAGAATTGCGATAATTGCCTTTGCTGTTGGTTTCAAAATTTCATTTTATTTTATTCTTTTTCATTCATTGTAAATAATAAGTTCTCAAATTGGTTAATTTAAAATAAAGATTTATATTTCTTAATTACATTCGTATTCAAATCGCTAGCTAAGATAAAAATTGAGACCGCAAAGATTTGAGTCGTTTTAAAAAAACTAATTTTTGTTTATAAAATAAAAGAAGTGGCTTTACTTTAATAAAACTATAAAAATTTATTTACATAATTTTTATCCGAAAATCCAAATAATTTAATAGTAGATAGTAATACGATAGGATTCGACTATCTAGATCTCGTAATCCTTAGAGCAGAACATGAAAATGTTGCAATATGACATCGTTGGGTAATCAGGTGCTCGTGAGCCTTAGAAATGCATGTGACGAAGTACCATTCGTGATCCCTAGATAGCAAGTCGCCAGGAGAATATGTCAATGCTAATAATAATAATAGTGCAGCATGCCACGAAGTCGCCTTGGGTACGTGGCAATGCTGCAATACGACAGCGTTGCGCCATGTGGTGCTCGTGAGTCTTATATCTGCATGTTATGGAGTCGCCTGGAGAATATGTCCTTGGAAAATCCCGTGATCCTGATCCATATAGTAGCAAGTCGCCTGGAGAATATGTCAATGCTCGTAATCATAGTGCAGCTTGTCACGAAGTCGCCTGAGGTACGTGGCAATGCTGCAATAAGACAGTGTTGGACAATTTGATGTACGTGAGCCTTAGATCTGCATGGTACGAAATCGCCTGGAGAATATGGTGTTGAACAATCCGGTGTTTGTGATCCCTAGAGTAGTAAGCCACCTGGAAAATATGTCAATGCTCGTAATCATAGTGCAGCTTGTCACGAAGTCGCCTGATGTACGTGGCAATGCAGCAATAAGACAGTGTTAGACAATTTGATGTACGTGAGCCTTAGATCTGCATTTTACGAAATCGCCTGGAGAATATGGTGTTGAACAATCCGGTGTTTGTGATCCCTAGAGTGGTAAGCCGCCTGGAGAATATGTCAATGCTCGTAATCATAGTGCAGCTTGTCACGAAGTCGCCTGAGGTACGTGGCAATGCTGCAATAAGACAGTGTTGGACAATTTGATGTACCTGAGCCTTAGATCTGCATTTTACGAAATCGTCTGGAGAATATGGTGTTGAACAATCCGGTGTTTGTGAACCCTAGAGTGGTAAGCCGCCTGGAGAATATGTCAATGCTCGTAATCATAGTGCAGCTTGTCACGAAGTCGCCTGAGGTACGTGGCAATGCTGCAATAAGACATTGTTGGACAATTTGATGTACGTGAGCCTTAGATCTGCATTCTACGAAATCATCTGGAGAATATGGTGTTGAACAATCCGGTGTTTGTGATCCCTAGAGTAGTAAGCCGCCTGGAGAAAATGTCAATGCTCGTAATCATAGTGCAGCTTGTCACGAAATCGCCTGAGGTACGTGGCAATGCAGCAATAAGACAGTGTTGGACAATTTGATGTACGTGAGCCTTAGATCTGCATTTTACGAAATCGCCTGGAGAATATGGTGTTGAACAATCCGGTGTTTGTGATCCATATAGTAGCCAGTCGCCTGGAGAATATGTCAATGCTCGTAATCATAGGGCAGCATGCCGCGAAGACGCCTGGGGTACGTGGCAATGCTGCAATACGACAGCGTTGGACCATGTGGTGCTCGTGAGCCTTAGATCTGCAATGCGTCAAAGTCGCCTGGAGAATATGGCGTTGTACAATCGAGTGTTCGTGATCCTTGAGTCGCCTGGAGAATATGTCAATGCTCGTAATCATAGGGCATCATGCCGCGAAGTCGCCTGGGCTAAGTGGCAATACTGCAATACGACAGCGTTGGACCACGTGGTGCTCGTGAGCCTTAGATCTGCAATGCGTCAAAGCCGCCTGGAGAATATGGCGTTGTACAATCGAATGTTCGTGATCCTTGGAGTTGGAAGTCGCCTGGAGGATATGTCAATGCTCGTCATCAAGTGCAGCATGTCACTAAGTCGCCTGGGGTACGTGACAATGCTGCAATACGATAGCGGTGGACAATCTGGAGTACGTGAGCCTTATATCTGCATGTTACGAAGTCGTCTGGAGAATATGGCGTTGGAAGATCCCGTGATCCTGATTCATATAGTAGAAAGTCGCCTAGAGGATATGTCAATGCTCGTAATCAAGTGCAACATGTCACGAAGTCGCCTGAGGTACTTGACAATGCTGCAATACAATAGCTGTGGACAATCTGGAGTACGTGAGCCTTATATCTGCATGATACGAAGTCGTCTGGAGAATATGGCGTTGGAAAATCCCGTGATCCTGATCCATATAGTAGAAAGTCGCCTGGAGGATATGTCTACGCCCGTAATCAAGTGCAGCATGTCACTAAGTCGCCTGGGGTACGTGACAATGCTGCAATACGATAGCGGTGGACAGTCTGGAGTACGTGAGCCTTATATCTGCATGTTACGAAGTCGTCTGGAGAATATGGCGTTGGAAAATCCCGTGATCCTGATCCATATAGTAGAAAGTCGCCTGGAGGATATGTCTCCGCTCGTAATCAAGTGCAGCATGTCACTAAGTCGCCTGGGGTACGTGACAATGCTGCAATACGATAGCGGTGGACAGTCTGGAGTACGTGAGCCATATATCTGCATGTTTCGAAGTCGTCTGGAGAATATGGCGTTGGAAGATCCCGTGATCCTGATTCATATAGTAGAAAGTCGCCTAGAGGATATGTCAATGCTCGTAATCAAGTGCAACATGTCACGAAGTCGCCTGAGGTACTTGACAATGCTGCAATACAATAGCTGTGGACAATCTGGAGTACGTGAGCCTTATATCTGCATGATACGAAGTCGTCTGGAGAATATGGCGTTGGAAAATCCCGTGATCCTGATCCATATAGTAGAAAGTCGCCTGGAGGATATGTCTACGCTCGTAATCAAGTGCAGCATGTCACTAAGTCGCCTGGGCTAAGTGGCAATACTGCAATACGACAGCGTTGGACCACGTGGTGCTCGTGAGCCTTAGATCTGCAATGCGTCAAAGTCACCTGGAGAATATGGCGTTGTACAATCGAATGTTCGTGATCCTTGGAGTTGGAAGTCGCCTGGAGGATATGTCAATGCTCGTAATCAAATGCAGCATATCACTAAGTCGCCTGGGGTACGTGACAATGCTGCAATACGATAGTGGTGGACAATCTGGAGTACGTGAGCCTTATATCTGCATGTTACGAAGTCGTCTGGAGAATATGGCGTTGGAAGATCCCGTGATCCTGATTCATATAGTAGAAAGTCGCCTAGAGGATATGTCAATGCTCGTAATCATAGGGCAGCATGCCGCGAAGTCGCCTGGGCTAAGTGGCAATACTGCAATACGACAGCGTTGGACCACGTGGTGCTCGTGAGCCTTAGATCTGCAATGCGTCAAAGTCACCTGGAGAATATGGCGTTGTACAATCGAATGTTCGTGATCCTTGGAGTTGGAAGTCGCCTAGAGGATATGTCAATGCTCGTAATCAAGTGCAGCATGTCACTAAGTCGCCTGGGGTACGTGACAATGCTGCAATACGATAGCGGTGGACATTCTGGAGTACGTGAGCCTTATATATGCATGTTACGAAGTCGTCTGGAGAATATGGCGTTGGAAGATCCCGTGATCCTGATTCATATAGTAGAAAGTCGCCTAGAGGATATGTCAATGCTCGTAATCAAGTGCAACATGTCACAAAGTCGCCTGAGGTACTTGACAATGCTGCAATACAATAGCGGTGGACAATCTGGAGTACGTGAGCCTTATATCTGCATGATACGAAGTCGTCTGGAGAATATGGTGTTGAACAATCCGGTGTTTGTGATCCATATAGTAGAAAGTCGCCTGGAGGATATGTCAACGCTTGTAATCAAGTGCAGCATGTCACTAAGTCGCCTGGGGTACGTGACAATGCTGCAATACGATAGCGGTGGACAGTCTGGAGTACGTGAGCCATATATCTGCATGTTTCGAAGTCGTCTGGAGAATATGGCGTTGGAAGATCCCGTGATCCTGATTCATATAGTAGAAAGTCGCCTGGAGGATATGTCAACGCTTGTAATCAAGTGCAGCATTTCACTAAGTCGCCTGGGGTACGTGACAATGCTGCAATACGATAGCGGTGGACAGTCTGGAGTACGTGAGCCTTATATCTGCATGTTACGAAGTCGTCTGGAGAATATGGCGTTGGAAAATCCCGTGATCCTGATCCATATAGTAGAAAGTCGCCTGGAGGATATGTCTACGCTCGTAATCAAGTGCAGCATGTCACTAAGTCGCCTGGGGTACGTGACAATGCTGCAATACGATAGCGGTGGACAGTCTGGAGTACGTGAGCCTTATATCTGCATGTTACGAAGTCGTCTGGAGAATATGGCGTTGGAAAATCCCGTGATCCTGATCCATATAGTAGAAAGTCGCCTGGAGGATATGTCTACGCTCGTAATCAAGTGCAGCATGTCACTAAGTCGCCTGGGGTACGTGACAATGCTGCAATACGATAGCGGTGGACAGTCTGGAGTACGTGAGCCATATATCTGCATGTTTCGAAGTCGTCTGGAGAATATGGCGTTGGAAGATCCCGTGATCCTGATTCATATAGTAGAAAGTCGCCTAGAGGATATGTCAATGCTCGTAATCAAGTGCAACATGTCACGAAGTCGCCTGAGGTACTTGACAATGCTGCAATACAATAGCTGTGGACAATCTGGAGTACGTGAGCCTTATATCTGCATGATACGAAGTCGTCTGGAGAATATGGCGTTGGAAAATCCCGTGATCCTGATCCATATAGTAGAAAGTCGCCTGGAGGATATGTCTACGCTCGTAATCAAGTGCAGCATGTCACTAAGTCGCCTGGGCTAAGTGGCAATACTGCAATACGACAGCGTTGGACCACGTGGTGCTCGTGAGCCTTAGATCTGCAATGCGTCAAAGTCACCTGGAGAATATGGCGTTGTACAATCGAATGTTCGTGATCCTTGGAGTTGGAAGTCGGCTGGAGGATATGTCAATGCTCGTAATCAAATGCAGCATATCACTAAGTCGCCTGGGGTACGTGACAATGCTGCAATACGATAGTGGTGGACAATCTGGAGTACGTGAGCCTTATATCTGCATGTTACGAAGTCGTCTGGAGAATATGGCGTTGGAAGATCCCGTGATCCTGATTCATATAGTAGAAAGTCGCCTAGAGGATATGTCAATGCTCGTAATCATAGGGCAGCATGCCGCGAAGTCGCCTGGGCTAAGTGGCAATACTGCAATACGACAGCGTTGGACCACGTGGTGCTCGTGAGCCTTAGATCTGCAATGCGTCAAAGTCACCTGGAGAATATGGCGTTGTACAATCGAATGTTCGTGATCCTTGGAGTTGGAAGTCGCCTAGAGGATATGTCAATGCTCGTAATCAAGTGCAGCATGTCACTAAGTCGCCTGGGGTACGTGACAATGCTGCAATACGATAGCGGTGGACATTCTGGAGTACGTGAGCCTTATATATGCATGTTACGAAGTCGTCTGGAGAATATGGCGTTGGAAGATCCCGTGATCCTGATTCATATAGTAGAAAGTCGCCTAGAGGATATGTCAATGCTCGTAATCAAGTGCAACATGTCACAAAGTCGCCTGAGGTACTTGACAATGCTGCAATACAATAGCGGTGGACAATCTGGAGTACGTGAGCCTTATATCTGCATGATACGAAGTCGTCTGGAGAATATGGTGTTGAACAATCCGGTGTTTGTGATCCATATAGTAGAAAGTCGCCTGGAGGATATGTCAACGCTTGTAATCAAGTGCAGCATGTCACTAAGTCGCCTGGGGTACGTGACAATGCTGCACTACGACAGTGGTGGACAATCTGGAGTACGTGAGCCTTATATCTGCATGTTACGAAGTCGTCTGAGAATATGGCGTTGGAAAATCCCGTGCTCCTGATCCATATAGTAGCAAGTCGCCTGGAGGATATGTCAATGCTCGTAATCCTAGTGCAGCATGTCACGAAGTCGCCTGGTGTTCGTGAGCCTTAGATCTGCAATGTTAGGAAATCGCCGGTAGAATATGGCGTAGTACAATCCAGTGTTCGTTATCGATAGAGTAGTAAGTCGCCTGGAGAACACACCTTTGCCGTTGATCCATAAAACAGCATGTTAGATCTGCAATGTTAGGAAATCCGTATAGGTGGTGTTTCTTCGTCTCTGTGGTAGAAAAAAAAATTCTTAACTTTTTCAATTTTTTTTTTTATACCTTTTAATGTGTTAAATTCGTCACCACAATAATCTGGCTGACCTTTTCATGGCAACGGAAAAAATATAAATGAAACTTCCACATGATTTGTCAAATGTATTACTTTAAATCGTAATAACAAGATAGTCAAAGGTAAAACGATAATTGTTGGTTTTTAAAAAAGTAGGTTCCTCAGTTGGGAAAGCGTTTGCACTTCTCAAACACATTCTGGCAATGTGATTAAAAATCAATTTTAAATAAAACCTGTACAAAAGTATATAATTTTATACCGTATCCTAGTAGGCATCAGGTTGAAATGCCATGCCAAAATTATAGTTTACTTTGAATCTGATTTTTTCTTCCAAATTCAAAGTTACATCCAAAATATTAAAATGCTTTGCCGCCAATTAAATGTCCTATTAAAACATTTACCAAAAACAGTCCGGGCTAAAGAATTAGGTCCACAAAATTCTAGTTTACGCTGCTATACCAAAACCGCCGACAAGGGCCAGTGCAAATGTAACTGTAAGAATCGCGGCGAATGCAAATGCGGTCCGGATTGTCCTTGCAAGAAACAAAAAGTGTGTCGCACTGGTCCCGCAATTCGCGCAGCTCGTGATCCTCCCAATGGATATGCACCAAAGTGTATACAAAGCAAAGCATTTGAAGCACCGACATATATACGGCCCCTAGTCTATAGACCGCTCAAGGCGTATGATGTGTTGGGACCCAATGCAAGCAAAGCTGCGGCTTACAAAAATCCTGAATATTTTAGCTATCATAGTTTTTCTTTCTACGATCTGAAGGTGGATACTCAAACTGTAATGGATTGCTTCAAGTCCAAACAGAAATCCAAGTGAGCTTAAAGTTATCGCTGTATTAGGCCGAAACCATTTTAGAATGTAAAAATAAATAAACAAAACGGAAACTTGGTAGAACAAAGAGATGCAGCCATGTCTGAGCCCCGCTCTGGGGTGCCATTGAGACACTTAAGTCGCCAGCATTATGACACTAATCGTATTAGTTCGTCGTTAGTAAGTCGCTATCTTCAGCTTGGCGCTTTATGCGCACCAAATGCGATTTCCGCACAATGAGCCCGTGCCTCGTTTCCGGTTTACGTGCGCCATTTTCGTGTAGGTGACATAATGACCCGGCTTGGCAACATGGCGGCATGGCGACATGGCCACACTGGCGGGCGACACTCTCACGTAATTAGAGAGGGAAGACAGGCGGGCCATGTGACGTCAAGCTTCTAGCTGCTTGTTAGCCAGCTGCCAGCTCACTTGGCCAGCTGAGAACTTAGTAATTTACCAAATCGGTTTACTAGGTGAGTAAGTACAGAGAGAGAGTGAGAGAGAGAGTGGGAGACTGGGAGTGTGCAAGTGGGAACAAGTGAGTCGCTTTATTAAATTTACAAACATTAGCCTCTTAGTTACACTTCAAAGCGACTTAAGTAGCGCCCAGAGCAACAACCAACTAAAAAGTGCAGCCCACAATTTTCATCTTGTGGCAGCCACAAATAGCTACAACTTTTATTAGTTGGATGTTGTCAAGGCACCATGTCACTATACATATTAGTGTCACTGGGTAAGTGTGCTGACAATAAGTATCCTGTGGGTAGCATTGTTCTGGATGCATCCAAAAACCATGTGTAGAAGTTGTGAATCACAGATGACGCTTTTTAGGAGGTGTCATGTTAACAAAGACGTCATTGTCTGACTTTTTGCCTCGTAGCAACAATTTAGTGGATATATATCAATAGGATAATTATCTACCAGCTAAGTTCTGCAGTAGTCCAGCTATAGTCTGTGACTCTCAAGATGCTTCACTTATCGGCGACCGGCAACATCTCTCACATTAGCGCTACCCCTATTACTAAGGCCGTAAATAGAAAATTCAGTTCGTGGGAAAATGTACAGGTTCCTCTATTAAATCTTTAGCTTGAATCACAACAGTACGACAGTAATTACACCGGGCCTCTGAGAAAACGTCGGGCTCGGGGAATCTCACTTCCCCCCTCTTGACAAGCCTGCCTATCACACAGTTAGCTGACTGAGGGCAAATCGGCACGGTGCTTTATTCTTCTATGCAAAAGGTTAGGTATTGTTTCCAGGGGCGTAGCAAGGGGGGTGTAGGGGTTGTTACACCCCTCCTAACATCCAGCAGTCAGGAAATCTCGGATATTAACTAATCACTTTTACCCAACTATTCGTGCAGTCGGTATATGTTGAATCGAGTCGGCATTTTTTAGCTCATTAACCTCCCCCACATTTAAAGCTCTCGCTTCACCACTGATTGTTTCGTATCAATGAGGTACAAAATCGAGTCCTTGAGGCGATTTCCGACTAAACTTCGAACCACAATCTACATACTTTGGTGAACACCAGTCGCTGTAGGAATATATTGAAGAACCAACTTAGGAAACGCTAAAGGGTCTACTTCCTGCAAAGCCACTCCGTTGCTTCACGAGACATTCTTAAGTGGAAAGGACAACTCGCGTCTACTCTGATAAAATAATAGTTGTGCGAAATCTGTTTACTGTATTCTAAAAAAAGACGCGTTTTTACTCTGATGAAATTTCGAGCCATTTGTGATCCTTCCCGCCAAGACCGAGAAGACCAACGCCATTGTTGCTGCTTCTCTCAACACAATAACGTCATGAAGAATCATGAAGACATCCTGCTTAGCCTTCTTATTCTCCTTATTCTCATCTATCTCCATTCCATGCATACCCTTGAATAAGAGAGCTCCCATATTGCATTACTTCAGAAATCGGATGAATTCCTAAGAAACCAGCTTTGTGCATGCTTTTGCTGTAGAATTGTAGATGACCCATTCATCTTAACCCATCCATTTGTATAAAGCTTCAGTCAAATTAAATTTGACTGTTTTAATTTTTCTTATTACTTCACTTATTCATGGGCGTACCCAGAGGTGGTGTTAGGGTCTATACCCCCTTTGTACGAAATAAATTTCGTGCTACATCCTTACACCTATTGCAAGTGGTTTAGTTGTTGAAAAGCTAGGGGTCATCCGAATCCGTGGTCAAAATTGGACTTTGTGATATTTGGGCTTACGTTGCCGAAAAACTGAATTTTGTCCTACTTTTGAGGTTAAGTACAAGGTGGAAATAAAAATTGTGGTCTGTCTCTCCAGTTACATCACTTAGTATCACTCTTACCCTTTATTTTCAGATTTTAAAAGATCAAACGTAAGGGATACATTTCGTAACTTCAAATAGCCATAACTTTGCGAAAAAAAAAACGTAATTGATCTCATGACTCGGATCCAGGCACCGTTTTAGTCTCCTATCCAATATATTTTTTCGTGTTTACCATATTAATATGGTCGATTTATTAGCTCCACAATGAAGATTTTTAACGCATTTAACTATTCGGTAGGATGAATTGTAAATAATATTTTATATCCTTTACTTCTCATAGAGACTTTCCAAGATTCAAGTTAATTATAAGCGAAATGTTAATCATGGACCAATTTTCTGTAGATGATATCTAACAGTGTGGTGGCCTGATAGGTAAGCTACCAGGAGCTTTAGGTCCGCTCTGCCAAGACCTTTTGTCTTGATTGCATCCAGAGGTTTGACAAGCACTTTTGCTTGACGAAGCCCCGGAAGGGAAAATCAGTATTTCCTATGTTCTCCTGCAGCCCATTTGTTTATCATGGTTTTGATCGTGGACCAACCAATACCACAAAACGGCGCAGGAGATGTAGTCTGGGTGGAGGCACCCTGTCGTGCTAAATCGTCAGCGATCGCGTTACCATCCACTCCCGAGTGTCCAGGCACCCAACATAGCACGACTTTGTTCCGGGCGGACAGGGTTTGGAGGTACTTATAGCATATTTTAACCATCCGGGAGGAGATGCTCCAGGAAGACAATGCCCTAATGGCTTAGTAAAGTGTACCGTAAATTTACCATGGACTGTTAACTTTAAAAGCAATAAGAAAAATTTAATCATTATGACCTACTTCCTAATTAACTGCATCTTCATGTGAGCCTTATTCATAACAAAATGTTGACTATTTTTTAAACCATATCCCAAACCCGATATGACGCTTGTATATGCTCCTAATACTCAATATCGAGCCGAAGTTGAAATAATTATTTTTTTCTGTGAAAAGTATATTCCGCTATCAGCTAACGTCTCGGGTCTCACATTCTTATTAAAGATTGCTAAAAGTCATTCCATTTAACTCTTAAAGTCAAGTGATTTTTTTAATCAATTCTCGTGCAAAAAGACAAGATATTTTAAACAGACCCAAAGAGTTTTCGGTGACACTGAGATTTCTTTGACACCTCCATATGCATGGTTAACCCAACCCAATCCACAAATACTCACAACCAATTTATCAATTTTAATCTCATGTAAATTTTATGCAGGATTTTGCCATTAGCCAAATTCAAACAACGTTTGTTTTGTTCTTCCGCTGTTGTTTGTTACCCAGTTATATACATAAAGTATATACCAACCAGGCTTACATATATACAACATATGTACCATATTTCAAATGCTGTCTGGGGCTCTCAGCTCCGTTAACAACTTATGCAAGGCTTTTGTAGTTTTCGACTAACGGCTTGTGTTAATCACATGGTAGTTTTTATGACCCAGGGCTGAAAGTTTTGTTTAGCGACTTAGTCGCGCCATTTGCATTTTGGTGGCATAATTTTTGGTATATTGTCAGGCCGGATATCCCAAAGTACTGGACCCAAAAGTATGCCGACCACAAAAAGCATTTGCATAATTAATGAGCTAGTTGCCTTGATTTGAGTGGACAATTTTCAAAATGGATTCATTAAGAAAGAGAGAGGGTCTTTACAGAATCTTCGGAGTTGTTTGGAGAGAGCTATAGAAAAGGTAAGAAACAGAGAAGCAATAGGAGAATTATCAAAGCGAATGTGTAATATCTTTCTGTGACACAAATTAGAGACTCTTCTGCGAAAGAAAAAAAATAAAGTTGTAAACCAAAAAACTAAATAGAGCTTTATCTATGTAATATATTTAAAAGCAATATCAAAAGAAAGAGGGAATTTATAGAATCTTCTGAGTTGTTGGATAACGGATAGAGCTAAAGAAAATGGTAAGAAAAAGAGAATCTTAAGTGGGAGAGAGAGACAGAGAAAGTCTCCTCTAAATTGCTTGCTAATATATAAGAGGGTTAAAGAAAAAGATTATAAACAGATAAACACCAAAGAGAGTACCAAATATAAAATAGAGATTTACCTCAGTAGAATATTTAAAAGCTTTATTAAAGTGAAGAGAGCGACTTCAGAGACTTTTCTGCGTTGTTTGTGTATAAAACATTGAGAGACCTGCAGAAATATTTAAGAAATAGTAGAGCAATAAGGAGTTCAATGAGATTTCTGAAATAGAACCAATCAAAACGAGAATTGTCGCGTTTCCCGAGGGTTTCCATCTTCTAGAAAGTATACAGCTAAAATTTTGTGCCTCCTGTGGCCTAGGGCCGCACAGTTTGTGATCAGGTGTTTCGTAGACCTTCCTATATGCTTCTTCTCTTCATGTTTTTTTTTGCTGGCGAAGTTGGCCCTTTCCAGAGAGTTTCTTCAGACTTTTCCTGTTTAGAATGAGTGTAGTGTTCGCTCTTTTGGAGTCAAAATGCATGATTTTTATACCCTGTACCGTATGGTACCAAGGGTATCTTAAGTTTGTGCAAGCCGAAAATGTATGTAACATATAGAAGGAGACGTCGGAGACACCCCAAAGTTACCTAAAATATGATCAGGGTGAATAGAGAAGTCGATATACCCATGCCCGTCTGTCCGTCTGTCCGTCCGTCCGTGTGAACGCCTAGATCTCAGAGATGGTAAGAGCTAGAGTTACCAAACTTTCACATTAGATCCCATATTATTCCATAGGAGGCAAGTTTATTTTATTTTTTTGATATCGGGGATAAATTATATAGCTCCCATGGGGGTGTTTGAGACGACCTCGACAAAAAAAAGCGTTTTAGATGAATAATTCGTTTGTTTATGAAGATATCGTAACAAAATTTGGTATTCAAAAGTTTTTTTATAGTTCCCAATCACTGTTACCAAATTTGATCGAAATCGGTTGACTATATCATATAGCTCCCATAGGACCGATCGGCCAAAATAACTTTTAAAGAAAAATTCGTTATATTTCGTTTTTTAATAAAGATATCCTAACCAGATTTGGCGTTTGGAAATTTTTTAGACCACTTAAGCAATGTGTGAACAAAATCGGTTGACTATATCATATAGCTCCCATAGGTCCGATCTTCCAAAAAATGGATTTTTTAACAAAATTTGTTGTGTTTCGTTTGTTTGTTAAGATATTGGGACCAAATTTGACATTCGTTAGTATTTTATAGTTCCTAAGCACTGTACTAAAGTTGATCCAAATCGATTGACTAGATCATATAGCTCCCATAGGATCAATCGGTCCAAAAACACGTTTTTTATACAAAATTCGATGTGTTTTGTTTATTTGTAAAGATATTTGAAATAAATTAGGCATTCATATCTTTTTTAAGGTATTTAAGCACTGTGTCAAATTTTATTGAAATCGGTTGACTATATCAAATAGCTCCCATAGGAACGATCGGTCAAAAAAAAAATGTTTGCTTAAAAATTCTTCTGTTTTTGGTTTTTTGTGAAGAAATCGGACTTTATTACAAGCTAGTGGTACAGGGTATCCTAAAGTCGTCCGCGCCCGACTTTACGTCCGCCATTTTTTTTTAATGATTTAGGATCTCAATCCCATTCCAATTTTCTATGATTTTTGTTGCATCCATTTTTTGGTCTCATGTTTAATGCTGTTTTTGTTGAAGCCAAAAAATGGACATGGGCCTATAAATAGCTTTTCCGCTCCCTTTTTGACGTCAAAGTGCGACTATTCATTGCCTTCGTGCCTTTCATGTCCGGATACCCAAATCAAGGAGACTTGGTTATAGATGGCCAGTTGATTAGTCCGTTGATACACTCTATAAGGACTTTAAAGCTCTTTAATGCTTTAAGGACAGATTGACAGTCTAAGAGTATTTTACTATTATTTTATCTTAAGTTCTTCCGAGCACTTAAGCCACGTTGTTATCTAAGCCGAACATCCGAACTTCTGCGATGTCATAGAAACATGACCATGATGATCGCAGGAGTTTTATAGGAGCACTGCAGCATGGGCCTAATCCATGGAGATACAAACCATCCAGGCAACTGCTATGAAACTGCCCTGCACTTCTTGGAAATCGCGTTCAGTGATTTCAATAACCCAACCTTATAAATTTGAGCAGTCTTCCCTTAAAAGACCTGATACTCTGTATCCAATACTCAGAGAGAGAGTAACCATTCCATAATTGCTCAGTGACTGCCATGTATTTCATAGAAAAATCTCACAGTATCTTGACAAGCTCTTCTTCGAAGATGTAAGCTTCCTGGTAAATGTGCCCATAGAGAGGTGCGCTCTTATTTTCGAATTCTCAAAGCAGATCGATTACTCAGAGAACAAGTATCCCTACTTGATCAGTGACTACCCTCAAAGAAAAAGCACTAAGTATCCGGTCAAACTCTTCTTCGAAGATCCAAGCTCTCTGGTAAATGTATCCATAGAGAGATCCGCACTTATTATTGAATTCTTCGAAGGAGATGGATACCTATATCGAATAATCAGATATCCCACACTTGATCAGAGACTGCTCTGCGCTTCTTAGAAAAAGCACCTAATATCTGGAATCATCTTCGAAGATCTAAGCTCTCTGGTAAATGTGCCCATAGAGAGATCCTCTCTTATTATTGAATTCTTAGAAGGTGATAGATATCTATATCGAATAATCAGATATGCCACACTTGATCAAAGACTGCCCTGCGCTTCTAAGAAAAAGCACCTAATATCTTCCCATACTTGATCAAAGACTGCCCTGCGCTTCTAAGAAAAAGCACCTAATATATGAAATCATCTTCGAAGATCTAAGTTCTCTGGTAAATATGCCCATAGAGAGATCCGCTCTTATTATTGAATTCTTTGAAGGTGATAGATACCTATATCGAATAATTCTGATTATAAGGGATATCTGTATCCCTGCCCTTCGCTACTAAGAAAAAGCACCGAGTATCTGGACATACTCATCTTTGAAGATCTATGCTGTCTTTATCGATTTTTTTAAAGAAGACAGAAATCATCCAGCACTTGCTCATACACATACCAGAATATTTTAGAAAACGCTACCCAAATTGTTCTGCGAAGATCTGGGTAAGTTGGTGCTTACGGATCTGACACTCTTTGCCGAGTTCTCACAGCAAATGGATGGAATCCCATAACGACTTCGTTTTTTTTTAAATAACATCTATTACCTGGGAATACCCTTTTTTGATAATCTAAGCTCTCTTACAAATGTATCTTCTCTTTATCGAGTTTTCAAAAGAAGTTAGAAATTATGTGACACCTGCTCTATGATATCTCTGCCCATCTTTGAAAACAAACCCACTTTATGGAAAAACTCACAAAAGGGATGGATGGAAAAAATTCACGATGTCCTATGCTCTAGTAGGAGTAATACGACATAAGAGATATCTGGAAAAACGATTTTGCGATGGTCTGGAATATGCGAAAATCTGCCCGCAGCGAACCGGGCTGTCTTTATCGAATCCTCAAAATGGTTTAGCAGGTTGACGGATTAAGCTTATAATATTATAGTCAAGAATTTCCTTCAATATATTTTCTGCTGTATCTATCGCCATTGTTCAATACTTTAAAGTAATAAGTGACCACCATCTGTTATTTTTTGTAAGAAAAACGCTTGGCTTAAGGACAAAATTTTGACTTATTTTACATGTGAGCTCATTTCACGATTACAATTTTGCTCTACGATTAAAAATGTTAAAATCCGACGGTGATTGAAGAAACCGTAGTGCATAGACATACTAATTACCATCCGAACAGGCCATTTGGTGCAGGAACTCTATTATAGTGCGTGTGGGACGCCCCGTCATGCTCGTACCTGCCAAATAGGGTTTTGCATTATTGCGCGTAACCAATGCCACGCCGTAGATATCCAGATGTGCCCAATCCGCACAGGGCACCAGCTCGTGGAGCACTGCAGCTGCTAAACAAGATGTAGCCGGACCCCTACCCCTGTTGCTTATGTCAAAAGTTCGATTTGGCGTCACCAGTTGCTTGTAGTAATTCCATAATGGCAAACGCCATACACGATCACCCGTCACGGCGCCAGCCGTCTCAAACTTTTTGTATATAAAATTTGAGTTGGAAAATATACCAGCAGCAGCTCCACCCAAGGCGGTATTGACGCCAGGACCTATAGTTGCCACATCTATAACCAAACGCGGCTTGTACATATTTTGAGCATAGATTAAAGGATCAGCCATCACCACTACGCCGGCATTGTCAACATCCATAACGCCCAGGGTTTTACCATTCATCAGTGTGATCACATCACCCGGTTTCACCGCCATGCCAGAGGGCATATGTTCACAGAGTGGCAACACTGCAGTAATGTTAACGGGTAGCGAGAGTGCAGCTGCCGCTCGTATTGCAGCCACGCAGATGGCAGCTCCAGCCATGCAACCACGAAAAAATGACATGCCATCTTTGGGACGCAGGCAAAGTCCACCGCTATTGAAGGTGATGCCCTTGCCACAGAGCAAAACGGGCTTATCGTCGGGTGAAGTGCCAAAGTAGCTGATTTCGAGAAGTATGGGCGGTTCACAAGAGCCCTTGGCCACGGTAAGAAATGAGTTCAAATAATTGTCTTCTATCCACTCCATAGAGCGTATTTCCACGTTCACACCACAGGGGCACAAGGCATCCGCGGCGGATTGTGCAAAAATGGTGGGCGTCATTTGATTGCCCGGTGCATCACTTAAACGTCTGGCCAGATTCTGAGATTCGGCTTTGAACAAACCACGCGTCCACGCATCCGAATCGGGTGAATCGTAAAGTTCCAGCTTAGGTATGAGCGTACGATCAATTTTGCGTTTGTTGGCGTTACTGCTCCAAATGGACAGCGCACTACCTTCTGCAGCCTGTTCCGGGTGCTCCATGGGGTCTACAAAAATCTCGCTGCAACCGTTCATTTGTAAAGCTCGTGCACCAACGGCGGCTGCAACGCGTACATTTTCCATACCTTCGTCGAGTATTTCCAGTTCATTAAAACCAGCGCCTTCGCGGCCCAGGCCCACCACAGACACGACACGAAACTCATCATCCAAATTACAGAATACTTTTCCCTTGCCCACTTGACCAGTTGCTCCCGAATCACGCACCAATTTGGAAAGCTTGCCCTGTATGCGTTCATCAAATTTTTCAGCAGCAGATGTAAGCTTGGGGTCCTCATCGCCCTCCTTCTCGTAAATGCCCAAGACCACGCCCTTTATGACAGTCTCCTCGTCATTTTTACCAGTTGCGTATCTACGAGTCTGTACTGACCCATTGGAGCCAAATCTGGAGATTTTTGTAGTTGTCACGGTACTAAAACGACGATAAATTGCGATTTTTCTTTTAATCACTGTCAAAGCGCTTCTTAAACTCATTTGAAATCTTTGGTAAAAATTGTTAAAATCTGTTAATGTTTGTGTGTGGTGAACAGACAGGAATAAATGTGTGTAGAAGTTAAAGTGTTAACGAAAGTTGTCTATCTGATAGATAAATAAAAGCTTGCTGTTTGGGCTAGAGCACGATTATATATTATGGAACAAAATCGAGTTGTTCTTTATGGAACCAGTTCCATCTCGTGGTGTTTCTTACTTAGTTAAATATGCCGCGTGGGATGAGGGAAACTTCAAAGAGCGTCAGATCTTCGATTGCTTTAGAATTCTTAAATCGTCCCACTTAATTTTCTTATCAGTTTTGGTGGGTTTAAATGAGGATCTTCTAACTTCACACTAAGTGAGTACAGTGTGCACTTTCGGGGATAACCATCATATCCAGCCCAAGCGCTCATAGAAAAGTAACTCTCTTTGAAGCACGTTCCCGAGCAATAGTCTCAGCTACCCAAATTTATTTTGAAAAGGGTTATGAGAAATCTCAATAAAGCTGCTTTAGAAGACAAAAAAGGAACTTAGGTAGATTTTGTCGAGCTAAACACTTAATGGGGTATTATGAGTCTTAATACAAAATCTTTATAAAGATGGCGTACGTTATAGTCAGGCGCTAACGACTTTGGGATAACCTGGGATACCCTACCTCTACATTGCAACCAAATACAAACTCCAAATGTTTACAAATAAATAACAAAATTTAATAACTTATGGATTTAATTTATATCTAAGAAGAGAATCAGAATGCTCCTTCCTTAGTTAATCTTCTACTTAAGCAACACAGTATATACTCCTTCTTTATTGATAGTGTAAAAAAGCGATATTTGTCTTAAATTAATATAGTTTAGAGTACGCCTCCAAAATACTCACTTTTGGTTCTTCCACAAATCCGGGCGTTTCTGGCGGATTGCTTGACCGTTCCACCCTGTGGCAAGAACTCATGATGCACCACGCCCCTGCAATCGAAGAAAACTGTAAGCAAAACTTTCACATTCGACCGAACTGGGAGCGCTTTTTTCGATCTTGGCTCGTGCGGCATCTTCCATTGAGATGATTGAGCCTTGGTTTCCACGTCATAACCATAAACCCACGATTCGTCACCAGTTATGACCTCTGGAGCAAATTTGGGTCGTCGCGGACAGAGTCCAACATCTCATTAGCAATGTTCATGCGATGCTGTTTTTAGTCGAAATTGAACAATTTTGGTACGAATTTCGTAGCGACCCGTCTCATGCTCAAATCATTGATAAAAATCGAATTGCACGAGCCAATCGATATGTCTAGGTCCTCCAACACCATTTTCTTCACGTTATCAATTTTTTCGTCTGTTGTTGAAGTGCTCGGGCGTCCGACACGCTCTTCGTCGTTCACATCTTCTCGGCCTTCTGAGAACATTTTGTATCACCGATAAACGTTGCTTCAGTCCAAGGTAACTTCTCCGTATGCCACAGTCAACATTCGGAATGCATTTTTTTGAATAGGTAAAAATCAAAGACGAGCCAACACACATGCAAGCAAAGCAGCTGTCAACAATTAAGTGAACATTCAAAATGGCCGAGCTTGTTGGCATAAAAAAAAAAATCGAAATTCGAATAGACGTAACCCGCGCAAATTCAAAATTCGCGATACTTTTTGAGCACACCTCGTTTGTTCCATTTGATTGAAAGCGGGTACATTAATTATCTACAAATTGTCCCATCTTGCATGACATTTTTAAATGTTTTAGTTGATAATCCACATTTTAAATTTAATTTTTGGGAATACATCTGCTGAGTTCACTCTAACAGCTTTTAGTTCAAATGTCTGAATCTTCCGACGTCGAGAGAAAACACTTTAAACTATCTCTAAAATAAATGCTTCGAGTTCACTTTTCATAACGTCCCAAATCGCATGAAAACTCTTGAACTTAGACTAGATGTAGAGTATATCGCAGTCGGTATACACTCGTTTTCAACGTCATACTATTTTTCTCCCACAAATTACAATATTTTTAGTGCTGCAACATTTAAAAAATTTTTTTTAGCAAATTTAGAGTCGCTTTTTTAACAATTTACTGCCAGCTCTGCGTTTAAAACTGAATTCCCTAACTATGTAATTTAAAGGCTTTTATTTTATAGCTATAAAGATATATTTTTTTTTTTTTTGGAAAAAGTTTTGCATACTTTTGCCATATCTCAGTCGTTTTTTATTTCACTTTCGTTGTCAAGCGAAATTAATGTTTAAAATTGTTATTAAATTATGGGCGATTTGTTAAAATGCGTTGCATACTTTTGAGCTGACAAAAAAACGTAAAACCCAAACTTTCAGATAAAACCTTTGTGGCTTTTCATTTGTTTTATGTTAACCAGAGCAAAAAAAAAAAGAAAACAAAATCAAATAAAAACTGAATGAAAACATTGGACCAACCACATTATGCCTTTTGGCCTACGCTCAATTCCCACGGGCGTATTTTATTCTAATTGTTTCGTTTATTTGTTGTTGGCATTTTGGGCAAGTTGTGGTTCCCTCAAAAACGAGAGAAACCAAAATAAAAATGAAAAAAAAAGTGATTCCAAACGTAAAACAAATAGAGCAAAAAAAAATAATAATGTTTAAATATAGACGAACATGCAATTCATTACACAAACAACGCATCAAGCAAGCTCACTTTTGGCGGATGTGAGTTCGAGATTCGTCTGGGACTCGCTGCGGGATGTGGCAAATATGGCGCCTTTTCCGCTTCCGCTGCGCAGTTCTTCTGCAGGGCGCTAAACGCATGTGTCTGTCTTCTTGTTGTTGTTGTTGTTGTAGTTCTCGTGTGTTGTTGGTGTGTGTTGTGTACATTTGGTTTATTTCTATTTATATTGCTATGCTTTATTTTCGTGGTCGATAGACACCACAAGAGACGTCAACGACAAGGACAACGCCAAAGCGAGCGAGTTCTACACGGAGAGAAAAATTCGAACACATTCAATAGAAATTGTGGAGCTCCAGTCAGGATAAATGCAGTCGAACTTCCTTAAGAAAGCTTTAGTTGAAAGCTTTTTGGAGGTGCATTCTAATCTTGAAGATTCTGCTGCTTCTGTTGATGGAATAAGACATTGAGCGTCAGATCTCAAACGACTCTGCAAATCATAGCAGATGAAGCTGCAGGTGGCGTTTAAAACATATGTGGATTGTCAGGCTTATGAGAAGAATGACTAGGAGAAAGCTAGGCACGATGGTAGAACCTTAAAGGAAAACCCTGTCTAGTTTCAGAAAGCGAGCCGCCCCGACTAAATACGGCCAAAGGGCTGAATGGTTAAGCCTAGTTTGGCAGCTAAAAGGATGAATTATATTGTGATTCAGTCTCGTCAGAAAGATATCAGCTTTACTATCCTCAGTGGAGTTGGTGGCATAAGGAGAGAAGAATCGGCCTACTGAGCGAAGGGATGGATCGATGGGTGGAGTCTAGATGAATAAGAATGGGTTTGATCTACAGTTTCAAATTAAATTAGTTCGGCATCTAAAAAGATGAATTGTATTGTGGTTCAGTCTCGTCGGACAGATAATAGCTTTACTATTCTCAGTGGCGTTGGCATAAGGAGAGAAGAGTCGGCCTACTGAGAGAAGATATGGGTCGATGGGGGAAGTCTTGATGCCTGAGAATGGGTACGATCTAGAGTTTGCAATTAAATTATATAAATAATTTGAGAAGAGGTCACTTACTAATTAGCTTTAAGTATCCTTAGTAGAGTTGGCAAGGGAAGTTCTTTGCTGCCTAATTAGATAAGTTTCAAGATGGGTTGATGGGGGAGGCTTGATGCTATGACTAGGTTTGATATAAAGTTTGAAATTAAATTATATGAATAATTTGTGCAGAGGTCCTTTAGTGATTAGCTTTGAGTAT
This sequence comes from Chymomyza amoena, assembly GCA_037043745.1. Classification (NCBI taxonomy): domain Eukaryota; kingdom Metazoa; phylum Arthropoda; class Insecta; order Diptera; family Drosophilidae; genus Chymomyza; species Chymomyza amoena. The sequence continues at coordinate 256,825 of JBAMAX010004319.1, forward strand.
CTTAAGTAGGAGCTGGTGTAAGGAAGTTCGTTACTGCCTAGGGAGAAAAGTTTCAGATAGATCGATGGGGGAAGACTTGATGTTTAAGACTGTGTTCGATCTAGAGTTTGAAAGACGAGAGGTCCTGTAAGGTAATTGAACTACATTACAATAGGACGGTAGCATGCTGCGGATATCGAGGCGAACAGAACTAGATCTCTCTAATATATGACACAGGAAGGAAGTAAGGTTAAGATCTGTAGAATGTAAAACGAATTGCCTGGTTAATATGATAGTCATGATCATGACCTCTTGATGTATTGTAGGTTGTCCCCTTAGTGGCAACACCTCCGCCGTTACTCGTAGTGGTTATCCCCACTGTTATTAAGCTGTATAAATGCCCTGATAGCCTTTGTAATCAAAATATTTATTTTTTCAATAATTGATTTATTGTTATAAGATGAATCGCATTAGCTCTCCTTATTTGTGATCTGCCAATACTTTAGTTTTTGAAAAATAAAGAACGCCCGCCTTTCACAAGATTTTTCGAGCACTCTCTGGAGCAAACTGGCCAAGATTATCAATACAAAGAACGTCCGGCTTTCACAAGATCTCCTGAGCACCCTCTGTAGCAAACTGACCAAGATACACTCTGAAGCGAACGTCCAAACGTCTGATATTTCACAAAAAATACATTAGAGTTGTTATAGGAGTTAGTCCATCATAAGCCTAATGGCCAGTAGGATTTACGTTCTTGAAATCAACTTCTATCGTAGCTGAGGAGGAAGAAAGAAAGTTTTAAAAACTTAGTATCTAAGAAAGGCTTTCTTTGAAAATTCGGGATGCCAGGATAATTTGAACGTGGCTCTTTTTATCGAATCTCTAAACGTATTTAGTAAAGTAGGCAATATATGGTCTCAAGTAACACTTACCAACTATTCCACCCAACCGCAATGTTTTGCACCTGCCTTCCCATCATTCTTTCAATTTCTATCTTTATTCGTAGTCACAATGGATCTTGGAAGTTGGAGTCCAGTGGCCTATTTAACGTCTTCTAACCTCTAGCTATAAAGTTAAGCAGATCCATACAGACTTTCAACAGACTCCAGTCGAGTTCCAGTAGATCCAGCTACGCATAAGGTCTTCCCCACGATACAAATACTCTGGCACGATAAGAGGGAGTGGGGAATGGATCTTGGAAGTTGGAGTCCAGTAGCCTATTTAACGTCTTCTAACCTCTAGCTATAATGTGAAGCAGATCCATGCAGACTTTCAAAAGACTCCAGTCTAGATCCAGTAGATCCATCTACGCATAAGGTCTTCCCCACGATACAAATACTGAGGCCCGACAAGAGGGAGTGGAGAAGGAGTTACCCCAGGGAACGTAGTTTCTTCAGGGTCCCGGTGAACTTGCTGTCTCACTGTCGTGTTTCCATTTAAAGGTGTTACAGAGGGGCCGATACATTTCCCCTGCGCTCGGATTTTCGCTCTACGTCCCTGCAAAAACTAATAATGATTTTTTAGTATTTAGCATCTTTATTGGCCACCATAATTTTTCTCGCTGTGTATATCTCTAAGAGCAGGAGTAATGAAAAGAAACGAGAGCTCTCGCTTTATAGATTGCTCGAGGTCATGTTTAGCTTTTTCACCCCTTTCAATTGAGCTGTGGCAGCCGACCCTTGAGGGTAGTAGCAATAGTAGCACTACCCGCTTCTGTTCTGCTCATGTTGTTGGTGTCGTTGTTGTTTGTTTGTTGTTTGTGTCTCATTGAGTGCATGAATTGTGCGAACGGAGCAAGCAAGCACCAAAGGAACGTCGACATCGGGACTTATGTACTGACTTACGTACGTAACTGACTCACTGGCTGCTTGCCTTTGATATGGCGTTCAAGCATTTTAGACGGATTTATTTGCCAACTCCGAGAGAGAGAGACCAAGTAACTATAGTAAAAAAGTTTTTTACTGTGGCACGCGGTAACTGTAATTGTCATTATGCCCGCGGGCAGTCCTACTCATACAACCCCATCCCCCCGCTCAGCTCAGCACAGCTCAATGTTTGTCTTTAGCTTTGCAAAAGGCTTCTACCCCCTTTGGACCAAGCTGTTAAAGTGCTTTTCATGTTTAGCCATAGAAATACTTAATGTCAGTGGCCTCACTCCTCTAAGCTAGCGTCCCGCCCCTTAACCTACGCTCCAGCAACCTAAGTAGTTCATCCAACAGCATGCAATTGCTGAAGCAGTTCTATTCCAGCTCATCATCATCATCATCCTCATCATCAGGAGCTTCATCAGCATCTCATTTTGTGCCTTGGCGCGCTCGCATTCTGAAAGTATGTATCAATATTTGCATTTATAAGTTCTTTGCCTTTTGGCGTATTTGTTGAGTTATTAACTGAAATTAAGAAAATTGAAATGCGTTGAGTTCGTAATACCGTAGCAGGACTTGCTGCTTCCTACAAGTTTCGTTTATTCGCTCTGTGCCAGAGCGTGAAATTGAGGCACTTGCGGCATGTTGAGTTCTGCCTCTTGGGGTTGGCTTTTGATATGGATTGAGCGTGCTGTGATACATTAAAGTATTTATAATACTGTTTATAATGTTTCCAATTTTGACCATTTGCCAACAAAGCATTTTATAGCTCAACGGTCCCAAAAACAATAAAAAAAGCGAAATGGGATCGCTGTGGATGCGTCAGCCCGACTACGACATACACTGCATTCATGGTTGCTATAAATAGGGGAACCTTCAGTTCTCTACCGAACACAATTAATAAGTTCTCAGGTTAAAACGCCCTTATCACCCTTTCAGACATGAGAAAATTATTCATTTAAAGAATCGTTTATTAGTCAAAACCATTTACTCCATTCCATATTGCCCCTAGAGTTTAAAACTCTCTGCAGCTTTCAAAATTCTTCGAATCCTGGATTCCTTATTATTAATACGAAGTGAAGGGCTTAGTATCAACAATAGTCTGGTGCACCTGTAAAAGATGGACTTTCAATATGGGGTAAGGTAAGGTTAGGGTCGTTAGTGTAGCTGTTCTTGCAGGGAGATCTTTTGGTATATTATGATGCTTACCAGGTTGCTGGAAACGTCCGTCGGGCTTAAATATTGTCTCATGAAAAGTATGGACTTTAGTCGCAAATTTTTATAGGGAGAGACTTGGTTACGCCTTAATGCAGTTTCTCTTAAAAGACCGAGATTACTCGAAAAACTCTCTGTTCATTGTAATGCCTAGTGGGTGGTTGGAAAGGTTTGCTGGGGGAAGAGTTGGATTAAGCTCATTAGGACAGCAGCTCGATAAGGAAAATTTATGTAAGTTCTTTTAGTCCTGATGTCCAAAGAGTTGCAAGAAAGGTTTGTCAGGTTTAAATATTGGAAAATAGTCGATATGGACAGGAAATATAAAAATTGTATATAAGCATGTTCAGTAGTAGTGAGGTTGTTAATCTGGTCGTTAAGGACCGAGATCAATCGTAAGACTTTCGGCCCATTGAAGCTAGTTGCATTTTGGATCAGTCAAGATTGCCAGGTGGAAAATATGGACTTTAATCACAAAATTCTACGGGGAAGCCTTAGGTAAGTCATAGTACTGCAGCTTATTTGAAGAGACGGAGTCCTACGAAATATACTTTATTTCCACTGTGACGCCCCGTGGGTGGAAGGAAAGTTCTATCGTATTTAAAGATTCCGACATACTTTTCGCTAAATTCTTAAACACTTTATACGTTATTGGGAAGATTCCGTCAATTTTGATGGTGGCATGGACTTACTGGCCGTCTTTTCATCCATTGATACAGCTCTTCTAAAGGCAACTCCGCAGACAGAGCATGATAGTATTTTTTTATATTTTTTTTCCTGCTAAGAAATAACTCATGATGAGTTCCCTTACCTAAATTTCCAAATGATTAATCGATTGGATTAGAGATAGTTATATTTCAGGGTGATGCGGATTAGGCAGCTTTTGGTGGCGTTCGGCGGCAGAGGCTTGGTAGTCATTTAACTGCAGATAAGAATTAAAATCCTCCTTTTAACTTTGTCTTCTTCTTCTTCAATCCCCATTTGCTGTTAGGCGTTGGGGTAGCCTCGGGATATCTATCTTCTCCAATTAGGTCAGTCCCGGCTCTCTCTTCTCATCTCTGCTAGGGTTCTGCCCCTCATCTTTCCCACATCCTGGATGCGATTTTCCCAAGTTTTTCGGGGTCTTCCTTTCGGTGCATTGCCTTCCGTTCTTATTTCCAGTATCTGTTTGGCTTTTCTTGACTCGTCCATCTGATGTAGATGTCCGAACCATTTTAGCTGCCTCTCCTCGATTTCTTGTATAATCGACTTCTTCTGCCCTACTTCTGAACGTATTCTTTCATTTCTGACCATATCTCTCCTGGTTTTTCCTGCGACCCTTCGTACATACTTCATTTCTGTTGCCTGAAATTTACTCAGATGTTTTTCAAAAAGCGTCTTGGTCCGGCTTAGCACTACTAGGTCTTTTTTTCCCTTACAGCTAAAAATGGTTCTAGGGTTGGTTTTTTGCCTTTGAATTGATTATAGCACTGGAGTAGGTGATTAGCCCAACTGTAGCCACCGTGACCCAGGCTAGGGCCCCTCACTCGGTACTATCACACGGGGCAAGTGAACCGCGGTTTGTTGACGGTGTGGTCCTCCCCCTTTCTCCTTTTGCAACCGGGCTTGGGGCAGGCATTGGCGGAGTTCAATTTTATCAATAATGTTTATTATTTGTAGCTGAGAATTCTGAATGAGAGTTGTTCATTTTCCGTCTCAGTTTCCTTGACATAAGTTGCTAGCTTCCGATCCTCCCACCCCATCAGACTGTAATCTGTAACCCTTACTCTTACATCCCACTTCATTATTACCATTTCTGGTACGAAGCGGCAGTCTTCAGAAGCAAATACCTTGAAAGGTTTAACTTCTCAAATCTCCTATTACGCTTCCATCTATTGAATACTTGTGAAAACCGTCTTTCTCACATTGTTAACTTCCAGGATATTACTCGTTTTTGCATCAACTCAATATACCTCTTAATCTTCAGCTTACAGTGTATAAAAATAAAATAGACCAAAGGGGACTTTTGCGTCAACTTTTGTAATTATGCGACAAGATAATTAAGTCAATTTCCATGGCGGTTGAGTAGGCAAAGCAACAAAAAATCACCAAAAACCAAAAAAAAAAAAAGGACGGCAACGACAATAATTCGAAATGGCCGCTATGGAATACAAAAGGTTCAAGTATTCCACTGAATGCAATGACCAAAAATAAAAATATTTGGCAAGCTCAAGCCACCAAAAAGTGGTGCCATGGTCACGACTTTTACAATAAAATCCAATGAGAGTGGTAAAAGCGAAGAAGAAGAAGAATACGCAGAAGAAGTTTCTAAAATGCCTGAAACCGGAGTATGCCGGGGACAGAGCTGCCAGACAATAACAATTTTTAGAACATAAACACTGTGTCGAGCAGAGCGTCGAGTAAGGAAAAGGACAATTCATTAAGCCAGCTCAGTTATGGGCTTGCAATGGGAATTTGAACTTTAAACTGGGCATTTCCGACCTTTTATTACATACATGTGTAGACCCGCCACTTTTGTGCTTATTTTGTGGCAGGATTTGTCACTGCAAATGAAAATTGTGTTTTTGGAGATGCATGAATGATGGGGATTTTAAAGTTGAAGATAAATCAGTTGCGCATAATTTTGGGAAATAATGTATTGGGGAAGATGTGCTGGGAGTGCTTGGATTTTGTAGAGAAACTATGTTATTAGCTATAAAGCTAAGAATATGATGTTTATAGATTTTTGAAGGCTGCACAACAATTTCAATTTTTCTACTCGTTACATATTTCGCTCCCTAAGTTTGTTGCCGCACGTTAGTTTCTGTTATATATGATTTATGATTTCCTTTATCTCTTGTTGGAGCATACGGCGCACAGTGGCTCAAAAGCTGAAAATCCGTTGCAAAAATCATATCTTCTAAACAAATTGAGATATTTTTATGAATTAAATTGCAATTGAAAGAAAAATCTTTAGGCTTTTAAATAAGTATTCATACATGGTGATACGATATCTACGAGTTGCGCAATTTGTTGTTCAAGTTGGATTTTGTGGACTGTGCAATATTCGCTCTTGAACAATATGTACATATTTTTTGCATATTTTCTAATCCAATTAAGATATTTTAATGAAATAAATTGTAGTTACAAGGAATATGTTCAGGCTTTAAAATAAGTACTCATATGTGATGATACGATGTCTGAGAGCTGCGCAATATGTTGTTGAAGTTGGATTTTATTGCCTGTGCAATATTCGCCATATTTATGAAGAAAATTTTAATTATATATTTGTTCGCATATCAGCATATTTTGTAAATACCATATAATCATCCATTTACATTTGAGGGGATATCTAAAAGACTTAACATTTCTTTTGAATAACTACTTGGCAATTCAGTGTTGGATCTCACATATCTAAGGGATGCAACCAGTGGATCTGATGTGGCCGCCAACATATTAAAAAGGTCCTGGTTTCTCTTGATCGCGATATTTTACAAGTATTTATGGCTCTGAATTTTTTATAATCCTTGTTTCTTGATTCCTGGGCTTCTTCTGACATCTCCCCAATGGGTAGGCAATGATATTCTATTATAGATTGGCCATGTGCCAAAATTTTGTGAAGTGTGGGAGTTAGTTTCTTTCCCGGATATTTTTCCAGTAGCAGCTCTTCAGTCTTAGTCGCATATTCACCAAATTTACTGCCGTTAATTTTTTCCTTACAGTTCAGAATATTTAAAATAGTACCCAATCTTTTAATGATATCTTCATCCACTCCAGTTATTTCTGACGAAGTTTTGTGTTCTTCAAAGAACTTGCGGGATGAGTTTCCATCAGTTGTATTACCATATCCATATTTGGGGCAATCGACTTTCAGTCCAAGTTTCTTACAAGTTTCTTATTAAAATCTTCTTGTATTTTTTTTTCCTGAAACTTTGTTTTTCTTTATCTGGAGTGTTGTCCTTAAATGAATCGTGAACTTGCGGAAGAGTATATGCAAGTTTTAAAATAAACTCCATGCATCTAATTCTGGCATGCAATGGAGAAATACCAAATTCCAGATTTTCCTCTTCAATAAAAGAATTATCCAAATTTTGAAAATCCTTTTGTGTTTTTTTACAAAAAGCACATGTCAAAGTTGATTTAGTGTTTGTCAATTCGTTAAGAACCTTACCGTCTACCATTGTTAGAAAAATTCATATTTCACAGCAATGGTTGTTCCTTCCTTGATTTGAATTAATGCAGGCCTTATATCTTCAATCTGCTTCCTAATGACGGTTACTGTAGACCTGATTAATTCCGAAGATTCCGCGGCGTCTTTATTTGCCATCTTCCATCTAACTCGATTTTCGGCTATATTTCTCAATTCGTTATAAAATCTTCTCCTGGCGGTACACGGTATTCCAACTCTGCGCTTGCTGAAAGGGATTCCAGTTTCTTTTGAGCCGAAGAAATCGAAGAAATTAAACAGCTGCTCATATTTTTCCACAAATTCAAGGAGCAACGCTGTTTTATCTCTTTAGCTCAGACCTTTTCATACTCTTATCGTGCTTGCTTGGAACAAAATGCTTGGGACCATATATAAATATTAGTTCCTTGGTGTAATAACAATACATATGTGGAATAAATAAAGAAGAGACGCCGTTCTTAGTAGAAGCATAGGGGGCAGACCCATATCTATCTCTCTTAATTCTTGTTATCCCCAGTGGGACATAGGGCCTCTTCTTACGGTGTTAATTGAACCATTTCTAGTTAAAAATTAATTTTGCATACACACCACTTGGAGACTGGTTTCCATACGGGCTTACACTCATGTTTAAAATTTCAAATTGCAATTAGTTCGATGAAAATGGAGAGCTTCAACGAAGCCTAAAGAAGATCTGGTAAGCTCCACCTAATAGATAACCAGACATATTAGAGGCCGCCTCTAACCTGAGGAACAGACGCCATTTGCAGCCGCTCACTCCGAGACTGAGGCCATAAAACTTCGGGGGACCTTTAAATCATATATGACCATATATGACGAAGTTGCACCCGAATCTACCTCTCTCGTTAGCCATGACCGTACTTCCCATACGGGTTGTTCACCTCACCTTCAGTACTGTTGCTCAGGTTACCTGGGAGGTGAGAATAGAGATTGAGGAATTAGGTTGCTATCTCAGTTTCTCTAAAATACCCTTTACCCCCAGATCCATATACTTTCATAGAAATTTCATTTCTGTTTGGAAGCGATTCGGACTGCTGCGTACATGACATTTCTAAAATTTCCATTATTTATTATTATTTGGCGATTGATAACTTTTTGAATCTTTTTTTTAATCTTTATTGCGTTTTCTCACAAAAGGGAGTTGCCACTGCGACCTGAAGATCTTTTATAGAACAAAGGACCATCTACCGTCTTTATGATGGACAGTAAGTCCTTCGTTAGGATTTGACGTATCTGAAATGGGGTAATACGTTCAGCTGCCAATTATGTGTCTCTGTCCTATACTATTGCTGGACAATCACACAAGATGTGCTTGTTCGTTTCTACCAAGACCAATAATTCTGCTGGCATCCGAGGGATGAATAATGAAAACCAATATTTCCTATACTCCTCTAAGGCCCATTTGTTGACGATAGCCCAGTTTATACCACGGAAGGCCGCTGAGCAAGTGGTGGGCGAAGAAGGACCTAGTCTGGCGAGCTTGTCAGCTGTCGAATCATCTTCCACTTTTGAATGTCTAGAGACCTAGCAGAGTGTGAGTGTGTTATGGGTGGACAGGAGTTAGATTTTGTTTACGGATTCTTAAACCAACTGGAGGAAATCCTCAACGAAGGCAATGTGCTGATAACGGACTGGCTATCTGTAAATATGTAAATGATGGCATCCCTAGTACCTTTATGGAAGATACTGTAGCGTGAATCTCTGCTTGAAAGACACCGGGCCAGATACCCATAGCTATAGAAATTCTGGTGTTGGGACCGGAAACTCCAGCACCTACACCCTGTTCCTTCTTGGATCCATCTGTAAGCCATTGCTTGCACTGCATGGTGCTTCCTTCAGAACAAGTCTTACGATTTGGAAATAGCTAAATCTAGCGTGATGCACGATTTGCCTTCACCCGTCCCTGTCTTGCTCGCGTCTTCTCCTGTTGGTAGCACCAAGGAGTATTACGGCTTCAATCACTTGGACCTCCTCACTTGTCCGGGTCTTCCTCTTCTTTGTTATTCGCCCACAACCGCATCAAAAACTTAACGAGCTGTAGTTTGTTCTTCCATCTCATGACCCAGCCATCGAAGTCTCTGAGTGTTCATTCGACTTACTACATCAACATCGTTATATAGTTCGTACAATTCGTCATTCCACGGAATACGATAGGTACCGCCAACGCAAACAGGACCAACAATTTTTCAAAGAACTATACTCTCGAAAACCTCAAGATTAGCTTGATCTGTCTTTCGCACCATATAGGACCACAGGAAGAAGTCTAGTAAAGTGCATTCTTCGTCTGTCGAGAGCTCTCTCTGTTGATTTGCGTATTGAGCCCATTTAGTACCTGTTGGTAAGTGTTATTCTCTGCTTAATTCTAAGATGACCATAACAACCCGTTATCGGGCTCAGACCAGAAGTAAAATGGCCCTCCAAATATATCTGCATCGCGTAAGTCCTCTCTACTCCGCTCAGATAGTGAAACGTTTGGATAGGCGTCTTGTACAGTTTCGTCAGACCTCTCCAAGTCTCCACAACTCAGACTATCGTAACATCGATTGATAAGAAAAACTCTCCAATGACTAAATTACAACTATTTAAAGATTCCTTACTATTAGAGCTACCTGCATTAAATTTCACCCTTCTCCAGAGGTATAATCATAACTTACAGGGCGTTACTTTAACATCGAACAATTCCCACAAACCTTATAAAATATGATTTCAAGAGCTACTCAATGACATAAATAACACGCTTGTGACGTCATAAAAATACCAAGCTGGCTTTATATGAAATAAGTGAGATTATGCCATGACTCGCAGAGGGCGTTTAAAAAACCACGTTTTTTCTTAAAAACATTTTGTTTACAAAAAAAAAAAAAAGAAATAACGCTCAACCCAGTGGGGTACCTGTAAACATGCCAGATGTGCAACACCCAAATAGCTATATATTATAGCTAACTGATAATCCGGCCTGATTAAAGATAAGGAATACACGCCCACCCGCTGACAGCAGCTAAGCTGGGATACTTGAACGCGTGCTTTTGGTGGTTGATATGATGATGACTTTACCACCATTGTTTCGTCGGAGCGTGCAACATTTGCATGTGCGGTGTGTTGGGTGTGCTTTGAGCTCGTCATCGTCATCATCATCATAATCATCAAAATAATTGCAGTCACACTCCGCACTTTTTCAAATTATGTCATTGAAGCGTGCTCTGAAATTATTTTTTACAATTTCTTTCATTTTTTTAAGGGCTTAGCTTTTGTCTGTGGGGTGTAAGATTTCGGGAGTCGTGGGTTTTGGGGCAGGGCAGTATTTGTATGCTTGCGTGACTTTGCTAATTTAAGATTAGAAGCTGGAAATTACAGGCGACACTTGACTTGCGGTGTAGGTAGGTAACGTAACCTATGCCCCAAAACATGTTAACCAACACTTGAAATACCTAACATAACATGCATAACTTGCTGCCTGCGTTGTTAACACTTTAAGTGATTTTCAAGCCAAGTTGCCAGCCATTAGCTAGATGTCAGTTGTTTTTAGTGGAAATTCTAAGACAGGGAGGGCTGTTCCAGCCTTGGCATGCCATGCGAGCTGACAGTTGCTCTACCCAGGCTCCGGCTCCAACCAAGAAATGTTAATTATGCGGTGCACTTAAAGTTAAAGCCAGTCGGATTACTTTAAACTAGGACTCAAAAATATCAGCGCACAATGGCAGTAGCGCTCCTTGGGTTTCTCTGTGTGTGTGTCTGCCACCAACCAACCACTTCTCCAAACTTCAAACCCTCCACACACAGGAATACGCTTGCCACCAAAGAAGCTGTCAAGCGTTGAATGTAAATGCCAGGCAGGCAGCAGATAAGCCCCCGCCAAGCTCTGCCAAGTCGAGCCAAGACAACAGGCCAAAAGAGAGAGAGAGAGAGCTGAAAAGCGAAGAGCCGGGGCTGCAAACAAGCCGGAGAAGTGTCGTGTTTGTTGGCAGGGCCATTGATGTTGTCTTTGTTGTTGCTGTTGTAGTTGGTGTGGCAAAAGAAAAGAAACGCGCGACAAAAATTAAAAAGGAAAATGATAAGAAATCGGCGCTGCCAACTTGACACAATGAACTTAATATTAATATGAAGTAAATAAAGCAGGCGCTGCAAACTCTTAAGGGAGCTGAAACTGAAGTCAAGTGTATTATGCGTATAAGTGTGTGCCTGTGTGTGTGCGTGTGTTCAAGACGTTCGTTGAAAAGATTTACGAGCATCAAAAAAATATTAAAAAAAAGTTGGAAACAGACAGAAAGAAGTCGGACATTGGAATACACTGCAGCCGCTAGTTCCAAAATGGTCTGCGTTAGCTATTGGCTGAGAATTGTTTCGCATTTAAGATACTTCTATTTCCATCGAATCCCCCTGAGCGTCCGAGAAACCAGATCCCATCGAGGGTGTCTTCGTCAAGGATTTTCTCGAGCGATTTGAGAAGGAAGGATGTAAGACTGATCGGCCGAAAGTCCTTAGGGTAGAGGTGGCTGGTCTTTCCTGCTTTGGGAATGAACACAACCTTTGCCTCTCTCCACGCAGTAGGCACATAACCAAGTCTCAAGCACCCTTTAAATATTGCTTTTAGCCAAGGGATCAGCATGTCCAGGGCCTGCTGAAGCATGGCTGGAAAAATGCCGTCTGATCCTGGTGACTTGTATGGGTCGAAAGATCTCACCGCCCAGTCTACCTTACCATGAGTGATTAAGCGCTGTATTTCAGCTTTGTCGCTGCTGTTTGTTGAATATTCTTGAGAATTGTTACTTGTAGGCACAGTTTTTCCAGGAAAGTGTGCCGAAACCAGAGCTTCCAGCGATTCCTGACAACTACTCGTCCAGTTGCCACAGTTATCGCAAATTAGGCCAGGAACAGAAGGCTGCTTTTATAGGAGTTTCCTAAGTCTAGCCGTTTCTATTACCTTTTCGATACTGCCACAGAAATTCTTCCACGAGTTTCTTCTGGCGGTACGGACCGCTTTCTTGAATTCTTTGAGTGAATCTTTGTTCTCCGCCCAACACACTTCACTTTCTGCCTGCTTCGCAAGCTTGAAGATTTCTCGTACGTAATGTCTTTGAATGCCCAGCTCCTTGTTCCCCCAAGGTGGCTCGGACTTACGTTTTGCACGAGTAAGAGGACAGGATAAAGGGTAGGCACTGTTAATATTAGAGGTTAGAGTTGCAAGGGTTGTTTCGAGCGCAACCGGAGAGCTACTAACCATAGGTTTACCAAGTTTACGTTGGAGTGTGCAGGCCCAGGTCCCAGTTCGTATTCTTACGATTTCTGACAGGCGTTGTAGCGATTTTTCCGTATTAGGTAGTTTTTCCAAAAAAATATCTTAGTCCGACTTAATGATATACTCGAGATCCTCTTACCACCCAAAAAAATATCAGTGCTGCATCAATTAGTCCAACTAGTTTCAGTATTCCAACCTGTTTAACCAATTCATTCTGAGACAAAAAATTTTTAAACAGAAGAGTTTATGCCGAAAGATTAAATTTTTGGCATCTTTTACAGAATCTTATTCCTTATATCCTAAATGAACTGTTGAAAGAGGGACCATCTTTTTCGGTGGTGACAATGAAAGGACTCTATTTTTCACTCGACGCCTTATCACCATTTTAGATATTTTCAATAGGCCCTACTCCCATTGTTTGATCGCAGGAATATTTTAAAGCCAACACTTCAAAAGCTATCATAGCTCACTAATAAATACTTTTCAGTCGATACGTAACAAACAGTCACACTAAAGGGAGCGATATTAAAGTTTGTCTATAACCAGTAGACGCTTCCAACAACATCTCATTTGTCAAATTATGGAAAGCAGATTAGGACTTACGAGGGAACAGACATACTTTTCATTCGATACGTTACAATCGATCACACGATATTAATTTTAATCTATAACCAGCGGACGATAGAGTCGCTTCCAACGATACCTCATTTGCCAAATTACGATAAGCAGATTAGAAGTTACGAGGGAACAGACATACTTTTCATTCGATATGTAACAATCCAAGATAAGGAACGATATTAAATTTTACCTATAACCAGCGGATGATCTAACCGCTTCCAACGGCACCTCATTTGCAAAATTATAATAAGCAGATTAGAAGTTACGAGGTAACAGACATACTTTTGAATCCATATGTACATATCAATCATTACCGATCGTAAGGAACGATATAAAATTTTGTCTATAACCAGCGAACGATCAAGACGCTTCCAACGATTCCTAATTCGTCACATTACGGTTTGCTGTATAGAAGTCTTAAGGAAACAGATAAACTTTTTTTTCCACGGAGAGGTGGGGCACTGCGATTAGAAGGTCTTTTGTACCATACCCTAAGATTAAAACAAAAGACTTTCCGCTTTCCTCATGAATAGCAGTAGGTCTTTTGTAGGTATTGACCTGAGATGGAAGTGACTAATCCGTTCCTTTCCCATGTGACAGGCTCTGTCCCATACCAGTGTTGGGCAGTCACAGAGAATATGTCTGGTGGTTTCATCGTCTTCTAGATAGAGCCTGCACTCTAAAGAGTCCGATAGGCCAATTTTTGTAGATGATAGCTAACAGTGTGGTGGCCAGTATTTCCTATGTTCTCCTACGGCCCAGATAAACATATAACATACATAACTCTACTTTTTATCTTCGCCGTAGTCGTCGATTAATACAATTGATCAAAAATGAACTTATTATTAATGAACGATAATTGGCGATCTTACCCTTCGAGATCCACCGAGAACCTCGCTCGACACGCACTTCGTTGAAACCCTCAGGGGAGAGGTCGTCGCGTTGCTGTGCCAGCAAAAAGGTGGAACTAAAAGCCGCCAGCTACTCATGGAATAATACCCGCCGTGAATCTAGTAAGAGATTTTGCTACAAGAGGATGGTCGAGACCCTATGCTCCACTGGTAGTCGAGAAAGACAGAAGAAGAAGTAGATTGGCGATCTACATTTTCAAAATATATTCCAAAAAAACATTTTTTTTAACTTACAGCACCGCTTATAGAACTTCAGGATCTGCAGCTTTTGGGTAGAATATAAAAAAATGTAAATCTAAATAATTATGATACTCACGTGGGACTAACCCCAAAAGCGTCTAAGATTTAAAATTTCAAAAATATATTTTCCAAGCCGATTCTAAGCATACTAAATGCACAAATCTAAAATACCCCTAACTCCCAGATTACAGTGTATCTAAAAAAAAATACAAGAGCTTTAAGTCAGCGCTTCAAGCGTTACATAACAGCCATAAATATTAGAACTTTTGGTCAGTACTACTTAGTACAAAATGTGGCATGTACTACAAGCCGAGTCAGAGTTGTCGCCTATTCCAACACTAACCAGCCAGCCGCCCATTGTGGCCCACTGTGTGACACTTTGTATGCGCTTTGTCAACACTGTTTTGTCTGCTTTTTTTTTTTTTTTTGTCTGACACAACTCCTTTTTGTTCTGCGGCTTTATCCTTTATTGTCATATTGTATGTAATTCGCGCCGTTTTGTGGTTTTGTTACCTTTACCCGAACCCAAACCCGAACCCCTTTTTATAAGGCTGCCTACCGTTATCCGAGCGGTCGCTGGGGCCGTTGTCACTTATTGTTATTGATGTTGTTATCAGTTGCAATTACTTTTTTGATTTACACATTTCGGGCGCCTCTCCCGTATTTTATGTACATTTTTTTTTTTTGGTTGGCTTCACGGTGGTGACAATTTTCTCGCGTCGTTTGCGGTTTTGTGAGTAGGGCGGAGATCTGGTTCTGGTACTGGTTCTGGTTGGGATGTCGTGCCGCACTCGAGAGCTTGGTATAAACAGTTTGCATTATTGACAGTTGTTGTGGAATAATCAGATTTAAAAAAAAATGTTTAAATGTCGACGGTTTTCGCTCTTTGGTACTTGGTGGCTTGGTCGGTCGCTGGTCTTGGCATATTTTTTTTGTCGGCTTTGTTTGACGCTGGTTTTTTGGTTTGTTTTGGGCGACTTTTATCTTTAATCTCGCCTTGCTTTGCCTAGCAAAAAATCGCAACAGATTGGCTTTGAATTTAAGTAGCAATTTCCCTTTGTTGGGTGATTTTTTTTCTAAGTAAATTGTATAAAGTAAATAGAGAGTCGGCAAAACAACAAAAGCCAAGTAGATATTACCTTCAGAAGTTTTTACATACGTTTTTGTTGGACTAAAGGCTAGGTATAGCTTATTTAAAATTCTGCAATCCAAACCCCAAGCACTATTTATACATAAGATCTCTAGATATTTTCTGACTGAAGTACTGAGGTAGATGCTAATTGATTTTCTTGAAGCTGTCGCGAATCAACACTGAGAAAGGGTATACGCCGCCATTTCTTTTAAAAGCTACACTTTCTTTAAGGAATCATATATACCAATAATACAAAGGTATTGATTTCTTAACTGCTTTTGCAATGGTTGAGCCTTCATTTTCAGCGCACTTTGTGCACGGTTTTTTTTTTAAGCCCACTTCATACCAACAATTGTTTTAAGCAGTTTCTTAAAGATTTGCACTTTTGGCATTTATAGCAGATATAACTACTGTTGGAGCCTATCAATTTAATTCAATATAATGTAAGCTAAAACAGTGTTTTTTTTTTCCATTTATTACTCCTCCAGGGAGCTTAGGGCTTCAACAGGAACTTTCCACCGGACTCTGTTTGGCGCA
This sequence comes from Chymomyza amoena, assembly GCA_037043745.1. Classification (NCBI taxonomy): domain Eukaryota; kingdom Metazoa; phylum Arthropoda; class Insecta; order Diptera; family Drosophilidae; genus Chymomyza; species Chymomyza amoena. Next base: position 272,738 of record JBAMAX010004319.1, read on the forward strand.
GTTTGTTTTGCTGTGTCCCAGCTGATGTTGTGTTGGGACAATTCGTTGAGTGTTATACGACGCCAGGTTGCCTTTGGCCTTCCTACTCGTCTGCTTCCTTGTGGGTTCCATTCTAAGGCCATCCTGACGATGCTGCTGCGGTCCTTTCTCAGTGCATGGCCAATCCAACGCCACATGCGTGTCCTTATCTGGTTACAGATAGGAACTTCACTAGTGTAGTGCCATAGTTCCGCGTTTAATACTCTGTTGGGCCAGAATAACCCGCATATAATCCTTAGGCACTGCAGTTTCGACATCATTCTTTGCGGGGCCATCCATGTTTCGCTGCCGTACAACAAGATGGACTTGACGCTCGCATTGAAGATCCTCAGCTTTGTTCTTTTGCTTATTTGCTGGTTTCTCCATATGCGGAATAAGCGTCCAAACGCTGATCGCGCTTTGCTTAGACGATTCTCTATATCCTCATCCACCCCACCACTGCTGGAAATTGTGGTGCCAAAGTATGAGAAACTATCGACAAAGTCGATAGTGTTCCCGCAGATGGTTATGCTACCTTGGCTGGTGTGCTTGAGGCGCATCGCTTTGGTCTTGGTCTTGAGACTCCACGTAATCCCACGCCTAGACCTGCATACATCTCTCATAGCCTCATAGCTCATAGCCTCATATAGCTGCTCTGTCTACTGAATCGAAGGCCTTCTTAAAGTCGATAAACAGGAGGTACAGTGGTGTGCGCCACTCCACAGCTTGTTCGGTTATTATGCGTAGTGTGTTAGCCTGGTCTACGCAACTCCTGTGTGGTCTAAAGCCTGCCTGTTCATCGCGAATTGTTGGCTCTATTTTTTCTTGAAGGCGCTCGTTCAGTAAAGTTGCTAGTATTTTATAACTAGTGCTTAACAGAGTTATTTATTTATTTATTTAATACAGTTAAGTAAATTTAAAAAACTAACTTAACTAAATTCTAGGCACTGGCAGCAAAAGGCCTTCGGCACTATGTACATATAATATTAACATGTAATTTATGAATATGTATAATTAATGGTTATAATCTTACAGTATTTATTTTATATTATATTATTATTAGATTAAATTGTATAGGTTAGATCTTTTGAGAAAGGTGATTTTAAAAGAGTTATTCCTCGCCAATTGTTGCAGTCTGTAGGGTCCCCTTTCTTTGGAAGCTTGACGATGATTCCTGCTTTCCAAGATGAGGGCACACACTCAGTCTTCCATATGCGAGTGAAATGTGGGTGCAATGTCTCGGCAACAAGCTGCGTCTCCAACTGCAGGAGTTCGGCAGGTATACCGTCAATGCCAGCTGCTTTGTTGCGTTTTAGTTTCCTAATTGAGTTACCAATTTCTCTCACTGTCGGGGGTGTGTGTGATATCCTGAGGTTGTTGGTGGGTGCGACTAAAACAGTGTAAACATAGCATATATGTAAGTCTAAATCTTTTAAACACATAAACATTAATACTAAACTAAACATAAATATTCAACCATCCACAAGTAAATTAACATAGAGTATTCTCTTTAGCAAACGCAACATAATGTTAACATAAATTAAAAAATGTTAGTAACATAAGCGCAACAAGCAAACGAAATAAACTGACACAAATAAATTTCATGTTATTTACATTTATTTATTATGTTACTTTTTCAGCACTGTTAAACAATAACAGTGCCTAGTAGGTCATAGAGCAAAATCATTGCGCTTATTAGAAACTGAGCAACTGGCAATGCTGTCAAGGCAGGCCAAAAGAGAAAGAAAGACGAAGGCGTCGTTAGGGGGATATACGTCACCCATGGCAGTTGCTGAGCTTTTGACCAGGCGAAGAGAAGGACACAGAGAGAAGCATAGCTTAAACGCTAGCCAAGGTTATGCTAAGCATTTTGATACAAAAAATTTAGGGTCTGCCACGCCTTTATCTGCCTATTATATATTTTGCAGAAACCTGCACTCTTGACCCTATGGGTACATTGATTAATAAACAAACGAAAATTTTTCTTGCTTATGTATAAAATATATAAAACAATTATTTAAAAAGATTGTCTTAACCCCCTTGAAAAAGTTGCCTAAGCCCATGGCGAATGAGAAATCAAAGAAAGAAGCTCAGTTTTAGCAACTGCAGCGACCGTGCGGTCATGCGCTGCAGTTTTATTCACATTTAATACGTTTACGCATTGCTAAAAATTGTTGAAATGTGTTAAAACATTTGCTGTTATAATTAGCAACAATTAAAAATAGTTGGCAAATGCTTTCAAGTGTTTAAAAAGTTTAATTACACAAAATTAATAAAGCGCGGTTTAAAGTTGGCATCGAAAGGCTGTGTGTGGGTGCGAAGAGCTGCGCGTGCACATGTATGCATTTTTTTTGTTGTTTTTTTTTTTGTGCAGCGGTAAAAAGTGCAAGTGTGTGTGAGAGCATATGAGAGGCGTCAAGAACGCTCTCCTTGGTTTCTTTATTTTATATATAAAAACAAATAAGTGCGAATGGTTAAACTGATCTGCAATATTTTTTGGTTTTTTTTATGTGCAGCAGTAAAAAGTGCGCGTATATGTTTTTTTATATATTAAATAGATGTGTGCAAATTTTTGTTGTTATTTTTTTTACGTGTAGTAAAACTTATGTTTTACGTGTTACGTAGGTTCTCCTGAACGCGTAAATGAATTTCAAATCTGATTTTTGCGTGTGTTAGAAGTTTTCAATACGGAGGCTTTAAGCCTTTTGCGATGTGATTGTGTGTTTTGGTTCGTGAGATATACGCATTTTTGTAAGTATCGGTTTTTGTGTGTATATTGCCATATATGTATACAAAAACTGGTATTGTTGTTAATCAATCAAGGTCCAACATCGTTTCAATCATTGAGAACAGTAAATTGGCGTATAGTGTGCAACGTATCGAGAGGCATATCAAAAATTGAATTTGTTGGAAAATAATTTGCACTGGGATCAAAGTTTAGCAGATTCTGCTATTTCTGCTCATCCATATCAAATACGTCGTCTATTTGCGATTATTTTGGCAACATGTTTTCAATCAAATCCACCTGAATTGTGGATAAAATATCAAGATTATTTATCAGAAGATATTTTGTTTCGAGTACGTCAAGCAAAACGCTATCCAGGGATGGATTTTCGCCGGAAGTTTACAATGAAGCTTTAATTCATATTGAAGATCTATGCTTAGCGATGGCTAATAAAGCATTAGGATGCATGATGCATTTCAATTGGATGACATGCAACGAATCAAATAAGTTATCAATCTAACTGTTCTGCCCAGGAACGTGAAGATCGCAATGAACGGGAAAGAATTCGGTGAAGCGTGACATTCGACTAATAATGGTGCAAGATGAATCGAGCTGCAAACTAATCTAAAAATACTATATTTTTCCAGATAAGCTAACTAGAGAATCTTACGACGTTTATTCACTTTAAGAGTATTCAAAAAGTTTGGGCAGTACATCCGGGCTCCCGGGCCCAATCTAGTCAGTGTTTGCAGATAACTCTTCTACGGAAAGTTAAAAAAATACTCATTAGTGTCCCACATTGTTTGCTATTTTTAGCATTTTGTAAATAAGAGTTTATGGGAATAAATTAAAATACAGTCGTGGCTGGATATAGCTAAAAGCTCGATATAGTGAAAACCTAAATTTTTACATAGAGTACTCTATTTAGTGAACTATCGAAAACCTCTAAATAGTGAACCAAATTTTAAAACCTTTTTCGAGAGAATCGAACGAAAAACACAAAAAGGAATCAGAAGCGAAAGCGGGTATTTCCCTTAATTGGCCTTTGGTTTTGATTGCAGCAAAATCAGCTATTTCTCAACGTTATAGCTTGTTTTGTTTACCTTTTCATTTTCCTACAAATATATTCTAATGATCTCTTGCACAAATGTCAATTTTGCACAAATAAAATGAGTTTTAAACAAAAAAAAAATCAAATTTGATATAGTGAAAAGCCTTGATACAGTGAATAGGCCTTGCAATAATTAGTTCACTATATCCAGACATGATTGTATAATTAAAGCTTTAAAAAAGTAAGAAGAAGAAGTATTAAAAATGGGATAAGAGTTAAGCAAATTAATTTTGAAAATATCTAGTAGTATAGCTGATAGCTATGAAATTCTGATCAAATCAACAAACTTATAATTATGTGCATCAATCGGTAAAATTTTGGGTGTCTAACTTTTGTGGTCTCCGAAACATAGTTGTTCATTGATAGAAGGATAGTCAAACATAGCTCAACCGCAAGATTATGACAAGCCACATCTTTATCCATCTATAGTATAACGTTCATATACAAACAACCTAGCAGTTCCTTGATGCTTATAACAAAAAAAATAATAAAAATAAGTCAATATTTGCGAAAAATTTTAACAAATTTTTTTTTCATTCTTCTACGAAAAGTTAAAAAAGTCGCAATACTGTCTCATAATGTTTGTACATTTAACATTTTGTAAATTAAAGGTTTTGCGAATAAGTTAAAATTTCAAGGAATTCCAGATACTTCGAAGAAGTTGGAGATACATACATTTAATCTTTAATAGGCTTACAGATTTTTTAAGGAATATTTTATATGACCAAAATATTGTAAGCATACAAAATTTTGTAGCATGATAAATAATTAAATTCCTAAGCATGGGAATAGCAAATTTCTTCGTATCAGTTGGTTTTAAAGTATCATAATAAATCTAACAGGGCTTAGTAAATATTTTTAAGCACGACTTTTAATTGCAAAATGAAGTCAGATATACGTTAAATCAATTACAGGCTTGTAGATTCTTTTTATAGAATATTTTATGTGATGAAATTTTGGTAAGCATCAAAATTTTGTGGCGTGAAAAATAATTAAGTTCCCAACAATGGAAATTTAAGAAAAATTCAGCGTATCATCTTGATTTATGTATCATTCGAATTTTTGGGGCAAAACAATATTCATACCTACAAGTTCTGCAAATTTGTACCGATTTTGTTGAAAAGAGAGTTACGTCCAGAAATCAATTTAAAGTATATGGGACAAAAACCTACTTGATATGTTGAGGGGTAAAGAAGAAAACACGGTAAACCGATAGAGCGGGATAGGGGTCCGCATCTATAAAATTTGTATGTAGATTTGTGCATTAGAGTCACACGAATCAGCTTAGCAAAAATTGTGATTCTAGATCGCTTATTACCAAAATTACGTAGGGTCATAAATCTACTGCGGGGGAACGGTTTAAAGATCAGGAAATCATCAGGAAAAATGCGCCTTAGGTGGTAAAGTTTCGTATGTCTAGCTCTTCTTATATCCGGGATCTATTTGTTCATACAGACGGAAGGGCGGGCGGACTTGCTATCCGAAGTTATGATAAGAGTTTTGGTATAAAGGACTTGGGGTCTGCAACGCCTCCTTCTGTCCGTAACATGCGTTGCACAAATATAGTATACCCTTTCCAATTATAAGTACAGGGTTTGAAGATCTAACTGAATCGAGTAGAAATTTCGGGCTCATGCAAAAATACCGTCCATTCGGCACATTTAAAAATTTTCTAACTTCACGCATACTAAAAATTTGTACGTCCCAACCTTATGTCAAACGTTTCTATTACGTCAAATAACGTTAAGCCTAACGTAAGCAATGTTAACGTAACCTAATATTATCTAGCTTCATTATGGTAGCTCAAATCTTTTTTTTTGTCAAAGCATTCAAACCAAAAATACATTCAAGCAGTTGCCTTACGTAGCCTCTTGGCAACTTCTATTAGAAGACAACGTAACCTAACGTAATGTAACCTTAACGAATTTCAGGCCAACGCTTGAGCCCCGAAAATCTTTTGTCTAACCAATGACATGGCATTCATTTCGTAATGCATTTGCCATATTTGCGTAGTCACACGCAATGTCTTCTTCAAGTTGAGCACCCTTAATACTCTATGCAGCAGTATATACATATATATTTGTATATATATGTACACACCCAGACTCATACACTTCCCACATACGTAGATGTAGGCATACCAACACTCGGGCATAATCAAATTCAATTGCTCATTCAAAACATTAAACTGTTTATTTTTGGATGGTCGGAGGGGTACGTGGGTGGGTTGGGGGGTAGGTGGATGGATGGGTGCAGTACGGGTACGGGTGCGGCAATGGCTCAAGTAGCACGGCACTTCATCATGCCGCCTAATCATTTGACCCACTTGAGAGTTGTGCAAATACTTTTTACGTTGTAGCAAACACCCAACACAAACCCAAACACACACACTAGACTAGACAGACACAGATACACACACACACATACTGATACAAGCGCACATGAGTTGGTCTAATCCTTTCAACAGCCGGAGCCCGGAGTCGACTCCAAGCAGCAGTTTTGCATGCAAGCAGCAATCATTTGCCAAGGGGAAAAGACATTCAATGTTGATAGCAAAAAGGGCGCAATGCGACGCAACGCGGTGCGGTGCAGGACGGAGCGGGGCGGGGCTGTTACAGGTTCTCGAAGTGAAGACAAGGAATTTGGAAAATCTCAGCTCAGTGTCAGGTTGCACGTTGAAAATTTGTCGTCATCGTGTCTCGCACACAAAAATGGCGTTAAGCATAGAATTTGCATACCCTTTAAAATATGTGGAGTTGGGGTATTATAGATTTGTGTAGGAGATTGAAGTAGGCGTGGTTGAGTATAGGAATATACTTAAGATTGTTGTAGGTTGCGACGTCCAAGCATCTGTTTCCCACAAGACAACACAAGGCCGACCATCGAATGGAAGGATCACGCAGAAGGGGGCGATCAGCGCACATAGAGTAGGCATTTAGAGAAAGAAGTTGAAGCGAGTGAGACGAACTGGAATGAAATTAAAAGGATGTCATTGAATAGAAGTGGATTAAAAGGAATAAATATATAATTATCTGTTTCGTGTCGAGTAGTCCATTGGAGCCTGGGACATCAAATCATCCAACGTCCCACTAAGCAGTTGAAGTTGATCGTTTTGTGGATGTATTCGAGTCAATTGCCCATATAAGGATTTCGCCTTTGGGAATCACTGTTTTTATTAAGATCGATTGAAGGCTTTAAAAGATATCGACTAACATTTCTTTATTGGGATCATCCACAAATTACGTGATGCTGATTTTCGTTAAAATAGAGCCCCCCTCCCCCTCGTGACTCAGTAATGGAATTTAATTTTGAAGATTTTCCATTTGATTTTTATGTCTCGTGACAGATTAACCCTACCCTCCCCCTGGATCATAATGTAGTTTATGAATGATTCCATTATAGATCCCTCCTATAAGCTTTAAAAATATCCCACTATCCTCTTATATTAAGACCTGGGCCTAAGACCTAAGATATGACCTTAATTAATATTTATGTAAGCCTAATAAGCAACCACAGGTTGACCTTAATTGAAGCATTCACCCTATCCCTCTACCCTGTGGAGCCATTAACCAACGACTATCCACCACTGATTTAAGACCACACCATCATTTTTTTATTAAGACACATGTGAGCCTAATGGATCATTCATAAACTACGTGACGCTCCAGGGGGGAGCGAGATTCTGGCAAAGCGTCACTAGACACAAAAATCCTATAGAAAACGTTCAAAAATATTCCCTTACTGTGTCACAAGGGGAAGGGAGTGGAGATCTATTTTGACGAAAATCAGCGTCACGTAATTTATGGATGATCCCTAATAAATAACCAAATGTTGGATTTTTGTAATACAATCATCCCATCCGTCAAACTATAGAAGAATCAGATCCACCCAATGATATTTGTCACTCGAATTCTCTAATACAACTATATTATTCCTCTGACCCTCCCCAATCTATTTTAGCTAAACTAAACAAAAATTCTTATCGAATTAATTAGAGATAGGATCGTAACGGACATGCTTTAGGCTTTGTTAAAATTGGGGAATATGTTACTTTCTCAGAGATCCGAATTTGCTGTAGACCTTCGAAGGTTTTGTGACAAGAAAGTACTTAAAGGGAAGACAATTCGGGTTGAACAAGCGATATAAACATAAAAGACCGTAACGGATGGAGTTTTATCATATAGTAATTTCCATGATTCTTTACATACTTAGCACAGTCTTTTCCCAAAGTTGTTGTGGAGTTCCGAATGTTTTGTTACAAAATAGTAGTTGAAAGAAAAAATTGTCGGGTTAGATCAGAGCGGGCGATATAAAATTTAAAAGCCGTGACTCGAAGAAAACCCTTTAAAATTTTCGGATGGCTTAATAAACTTTTGTTTCGTAAAGTTCATGATGGCGGATGATACCTTTTCCTTGTCTATATATATTCAATATGGCCCTTTCCCAGATACCCGAATTTGCTGAGGAGCTCCGAATATTTTGTTACAAAATAGTAGTTGAAGGAAAAAAATTTGAATTGAATCGGAACAGGCGAAATAGATAAAAAAAAGACAGTGACAGGAAGGATAACCCTTTAAAACTTACGGATGGGTTAATGAAGTTTTATTTCGTAAAGGCCAAGATGGCATATGAGTTTCTCTTTTGTTTCTATATATACTGAATATGATCCTTTTCGGGAGACCCTAAGTTGCTGTGAAGCCCGGAATGTTTTGTTACAAAATAATAGTTGAAGGAAAAATATCGAGTTGGATCAGAACGGACGATATAAAATTTAAACACCGTGACTGAAAGGAAACCCTTTAAAACTTACGGATGGACTGATGAACTTTTTTCAAGTAAATTCAGGGATGGCATATGATTTCCTTGTTCTGAATATGGCTCTTTCCCAAAGACCCGAAATCGCTGTGGAGCTCCGAATGTTTTGTTACAAAATAGTAGTTGAAAAAAAAGGAAGGAAAAAATTTCGGGTTTGATCGTAACGAGCGATATAGAATTAAAAGAACGTGGCTGGAAAGAAACCCTTTAAAATTTTCGGATGGGTTAATGAACTTTTGTTTTGTAAAGTTTATAGTGGTATAGGATTTGCTTTTCCTTACAAAAGTAAGATAAGAATTCCTTATTTAGATTAAGTTGGCATATGATTTCCTTTTCCGTTTCTGTATATGTTGAATATGGCCCTTTCCCAGAGACCCAAATTCGCTGAGGAGTTCCGAAAGTACAAAGTTCTTACAAAGTAGTAGTTGAAGAAAAAAAATTTCAGGTTGGATCAGAAGGGGGAATTTAAAGAACGTGACTGAAATAAATCGCTTAAAATTTCCGGTTGGGTTAATGAACTCTTGATTCCTAAACTTCTTGAGGGCATATGAATTCCTTTGCCATTTCTATCTTCACAACGTATAGAAACAAAATAGGGTAAATAGGGGTCCTTATGTAGATTAAGCTTCTGCAGGGTATTCCTTAGTCGCTCACCTTCTCAATAGCTTCCCACTTTTTGCAATGAGCAAAAAGACGTTCCTGATGACGATGACTACGAAAACGATGTACTATACGAAGATGATTACGGAGCTGGTAACGCTGGGCGTGAGCTCGCGGGCTCGGGGCGAAGGCGCAACAAAGACAAACACGTCACTCGCCCAGGACATGGGCTGCTGGCTGTGGCTCAAGGATAAGACAAGAAATAATAAATTATATTTGCGTGATTTGTGTTAGTTGTTTTTCAGAGCTGCTTCTTAAAAATGTCGTTTTAAAAAATTCTTAAGCACCAAAATTCGAAGACAGTTTTATCCTTTGCCTTTACTCCGCTACACTTTGCTCTGCTTTGCTTTGTTTTGCTTGTTCTTGGCTTGTTTGTTTGTTGCCATTTGTTTATATAGTGTGGCCAAAGTCGACTTTGCCGCAGCTTTGATTAGCCGGCCTTTTGTTTTTATGCGTATGGTCTCACTCTCTCTCTTTGAGCGCTCTCTCTGGAAGTGCGTCAGCTGACAGAGCTGCGCAGTGAGCGTGGAATTTAAGAGAGCGCGACAAAGCGTCGTAATTTGCGCTCTTAAATGGCCGCAGGGTTGCCAGGTTGTTGCCTGAGCCAAGCATTATTTGACAAAATTTGAAATAAGCTCAAAACTAGCCACCCTAAAATACTATTTTATTTTTTTTCCCAAACAAAAGCCTCGCATCACACATGACTTGGCAATAAAAAATCAAAACAGCATTATTTGCAACTATTACCACCTTTATAAGTCGGTCGCTCGCAAAAGGGCGCATTTAAACTGACGGCGTGTCACACAATTTAACTCGGAGCAGGGTCATCAACTTAAGGATACGTAGGATAGTTTGTGCCTTGCACACCCCAAAAACACTTGAACAACAAATAACAAATACAAATACAAACAAACAGCTCGGACGGACGGAGTGTGTGACGCGTGCGGAGCCAGAAATTTAATTTCAATTGAGCGTCAGTTTTGTATCCCTAAGATAAATTTAGCAAAGTCATTGGCAAGGCGACCACAGCAAGTGGTGGGGGGTTGGGTTGGTGGGATGGGTTGAAGGATATACTTATATAACTATAAGCGCGTGGTGCAGCTTCTTAAGCTTGCCAAGTGCATTCACTCATAATGAAAACTCAACTGAAAAGCAAATCCTGCTTGCAAATTGCGCCATGTCATGGTGTTGCAATGCTAGAGTTGCCACAAACCCACACACACCCAGCGCAGCTTAACCCCATAAAGACCAATGCATGGCAACGACTTTGGCGACAATCTTTGCAGGAAGTGTGGGACAAACGAAATGAGCTGCTGGTATTGCTGGTATAAAGAGTATTTCCAAATTAGTATAAGACTTGCAAGGAGCTATTCATGCTATTTATAGAAGACTTCCCACAATAATCCTTAAGAAATGGAAGTAAGATTAGGCATTGCGTCACCTTATGATATTAGCGATCCAATTAGCTGTTCGCAGTATAATTAGAAAGCACGACTTACAAAAGGACTTTAGGTATGGAATGGGACATATAGAGTATATTTTTAAACCACTAAAAAATTGATGAACTCCATTTAAAGAGAGCTGTGGCTTGAATCAGTTGTTATTATAGTTATTAGGCCCTAAGCTCCTGCAGGAGATAAAGGAAATGATGAAGATGATGATTGTTATTAGTCATTTACATAAGAAGATGACTTGGATTTCGGGATAATCCTGTTTTTAGAATATTGAAAGATTATTTATGAACGAGTTTTTATGTATTTTTTGGCAAAATTTAAAGAAATGGGAAAATTCAGAAATAATTTAATTCAACTACAATCTGTGACCTTAGGATAACATTTTAATTGAAGGCAATAAGATGAAGATTGGGTTTTAATAGATGCTCTTAAATAGTTGTAGGAATTAAAATAATATTTTTTTTTTTTAAGCTAAAGATAATGTGCTTAAATCAGCTCTTCTTTCGCGATATTATTTCGTTTTATCGCTTCAATTTTTCCGAGCAATATATATTTCACTCATTATATTTTGCTTATGATAGATAGGAAATCCCATGACATTGAGTCCCTTCTAAAAAATAACAATCATTAGAGAATTTAATCTTAAGATTATTATTATTATTTTTTAAAAGTATTTCACATAATTACTATAATACAAATTTTTGCTCAATATACTTAATTAATGATGATATTAAGTTTACACCACAATATACCTAAGTAAAAAGAAGTCAAAAGAACGAACTTCTAGATATATCGAAAAATCACTTTTCGAAATTAAAAAAAATATCTGCTTAAAAGTAAATATCGCTATATTTTATATTTTTTAAATACAGTACTAGTGAGCCCGACAGACGTTGTCCTGCCCAAACCTTTTGAATATTTTTAAAGTGAATAATCATCGTAAGATTCTCAAGTTAGCTTATCTGGAAAAAGATAAGATTTTTAGATTAGTTTGCAGCTAGATTCAAACTTGCACCATTATTAGTCGAATGTCGCACATCACGGGTCTGTCTTAATCGAATTCTTTTACGTTCATTGCGATCTTCACGTTCCTGGGCAGTACGATTAGATTGATAATTAATTTGATTCGTTGCATTTCTTCCAATTGAAATACATCATGCATTGATCGATTAGGAGACGGCATTTCCAATTGTCCTAATTCTTTATTAACGATCGCCAAACATAGATCTTGATTATGAATTACATTCTTCACTGTAAACTTCCGGCGTGAATTCCATCACTGGCTTACGATTGGCTTGACGTACTCGAAACAAAGCATCTTCTAATAAATAATCTTTATATTTTATCCACAATTCCATTTTCTCACGAGCCAATACACACAAACACAATATTATGTTATAGGCTCAAAACCTCCGTATGGACCTCTATATCACGCAAAAATCAGATTTGAAATTCTTCGAAGCGTTCATGAGAACCTTCGTAACACGTAAAACATAAGTTTCTTTTATATACATATATTATATATTATTGACTACCTTACATAAACATAGGCTTCCCCGGTAGAGCAACCAAGCGGCTGGTACTCTCAAGAACCCTTTCCCCTAACGTAAATTGCGTCTTGTTCATTAGAAGCTTAAGGAAAATCTGATTAAAGCGGCTCTTTTTCACAATACTATTTCGTTTCTTAAAGCAGTCCGAGCACTATACTTTTTTTGCTAGTCTCATTTTCTGATGATTTGGTAGCAAATCCCATGAGATTAAGCCCCTTCTGAGCAAAGTACAACCATTAAGCAAATTAATTTAAGTTATACACTAAACACTAAAACAAAAGAGACAATCCTAGCATACCATTCTACCTATAAAATCGATACTGACTTTTAAGTTTCAAGAATCGAGAATTCAACTCTTAAAACCTGCATAATCAAACATTATGATGGCATGTGGATAAAAAGAGAGGAATTTCTTTGAGAGTTACGCGAGTCATAAAATTTCTGAAAAAGCTGGATAAGGAGTTCTTTCCTAAAGATATTATTTTTAAAAAATATTTCATAATTGCTATAATAATGCCATTAATAAAACTAGTTTACAGCACTATGTACCTTAGCATATTTTACTCGTTTCCTTAGTATAATAAAGGGCAAACAATTTTCTATGGAACGAATTACGAAATATTTCGGAAAAAACACTTTTGAATTAATAAAAATGGCGGTCGTAAAGTCAGGCGCGGACGACTTTAGGATACCCAGTACCACTAGCTTGTAATAAAGTCCGATTTCTTCACAAAAAACCAAAAACAGAAGAATTTTTAAGCAAACATTTTTTTGACCGATCGTTCCTATGGGAGCTATATGATATAGTCAACCGATTTCAATAAAATTTGAACAGTGCTTAAATACCTTTAAAAAGATATGAATGCCAAATTTATTTCAAATATCTTTACAAACAAACAAAACACATCGAATTTTGTATAAAAACGTGTTTTTGGACCGATTGGTCCTATGGGAGCTATATGATCTAGTCAAACAATTTGGATTAAATTTGGTACAGTGCTTAGGAACTATAAAATACTCACGAAAGTCAAATTTGGTCCCAATATCTTAACAAACAAACGAAACACAACAAATTTTGTTAAAAAATCGATTTTTTGGAAGATCGGACCTATGGGAGCTATATGATATAGTCAACCGATTTGTTCAAATTTGGCACATTGCTTAAGTGGTCTAAAAAATTTCCAAACGCCAAATCTGGTTAGGATATCTTTATTAAAAAACGAAATATAGCGAATTTTTCTTTAAAAAGTTATTTTGGCCGATCGCTCCTATGGGAGCTATATGATATAGTCAACCGATTTCAATCAAATTTGGTACAGTGATTGGGAACTATAAAAAACTTTCGAATACCAAATTTGGTTACGATATCTTCATAAACAAACGAATTATTCATCTAAAACGCTTTTTTTTTGTCGAGTTCGTCTCAAAACCCTATGGGAGCTATATAATTTATCCCCGATATCAAAAAAATAAAATAAACTTGCTCTCCTATGGAATAATATGGGATCTAATGTGAAAGTTTGTAACTCTAGCTCTTACCATCTCTGAGATCTAGGCGTTCACACGGACGGACGGACAGACGGACATGGGTATATCGACTCTCTATTCACCCTGATCATATTTTAGGTAACTTTTGGGGTGCCTCCGACGTCTCCTTCTATATGTTACATACATTTTCGGCTTGCACAAACTTAATATACCCTTGGTACCATACGGTACAGGGTATAAAAAGCGCCTCTACTTAAAAGCAAATGTTCTTTAAATTTTGTAATTTTATTATACAGTATTATTCGTAATTCGTAAAAATTAGTGAATATTTATCCAAATCGGAGAATAATTATGTATATAACAAGAATTCTTGTAAGAAGTAATAAATGTAAATTTATTTTAAAAACCCAAAGTTATAGATTCGAAATTCTTTTTTTATAAAGATTTCGTAACCAAATTTGACATTCCAAAGTTTGTTAGATTTCTCAAGCTCCGAATTTTATCAGTTGACTATTTCATATAGCACCCAATAGGACCGATCGGCCAAAATAAGGCATTTGGTACATAATCTAGTAAACTGCTCCAAAGTTCCTATTGTTTTCTTCACTATGAACAAAATGCAAATATTGGATATAAATATGATTGAACTTATAAATATTCAAAGCATATTTTTGCTGATGAGATTAACAAAAAAATTATTAACACTTGTCATATTTAATAATATTTAAAGCTTTTTAAAGTTTACTTTTATAAAGTGTTTTTAAATGTGCATAATCTATAACATTCAGATAACATATAGGGCACGAAATTTCAGAATCTCTAGATATCTCAAGAACTTGGTCTGTAACGAAAATCGCGTTTGCTGAAATAGCGTGAAAATAAATTTTTACTGGAAATTCATCAGAATCACGAACTGTGGTCCTAAATTCTTACAACGAAGATTTGTCGTCGAAGATTTAAAGCCGTTCTTATGGTGTAAATCTTACCGTGACGAATTGTTAGTGCTTACTGAAGAATATTAAGTTTAAATTTGTTAAAAGTGACAATTGGTTTAAGAAATATATCTTTTTATACCCTTTGCCGTATGGTACAAAGGGTATATAAAGTTTGTACAAACCGAAAATGTACACCCCAAAGTTACCTAAAATATGATCAAGGTGAATAGAGATGACGATATACCCATCTCCGTCTGTCAGTCTGTTTGAACGCCTAAATCTCAGAGATGGTAAGAGCTAGAGTAAGCAAACTTTCACATTAGATCCCCCATTATTCATAAGAGACAAGTTTATTTTATTTTTTGATATCGGGGTTAAATTATATAGCTCCCATGGGGGTGAGTCAAACGACCTCGAAAAAATTAAAGTTTTAGATGAATAACTCCTTTGTTTATGAAGATATCGTAACTAAATGTGGCATTCGAAAGTTTTTTATAGTTCCCAAGTACTGTACCAAATTTAATCAAAATCGGCTGTTTATATAATATAGCTCCTATAGGACCGATCGGCTAAAATAACCTTTTTTTATAAAAAATTCGTTATATTTAATTTTTTAATTAAAGTATCATAACCAGATTTGGCATTCAGAAGTTTTTTAGAGTACCCATGCATTGTACCAAATTTGAACAAAATCGGTTGACTATACCATATAGAACCCATAGGGCCGATCTTCCGAAAAATCGATTTTTGAACAAAATTTGTTGAAAAAAACTTTTTTTACACAAAATTCGTTGAGTTTGGTTTGTTTGTAAAGATATTTAAACTAAATTCGGCATTCAGATCTTTTTTAAGGTATTAAAGAACTGTGTCAAATTTGATGATAATCGGTTGACTATATCATGTAGCTCCCATAGGAACGATAGGTCAAAACAAATTTTTTGCTTAAAAATTCTTGTTTTCATATAAAAAATTTGTTTAATGTCGGTTTGAAATATAAATATTTGGGCAATATTTTTGCTTTAGCTTAAAAATGTTTTTAATGGTAAATACAATTTTTCCAGTATGTTCTGGAAAGATAAAATTTTATCTCTTAAGTGCTCTTTTAATTAATATTTAGTTTAGTATTAAATACTAGATTAATCTTTTAAATTAAATTACAATAAAGTAAAAAAAATTGTTTTTCTCGTTTTAGATGAAGATAATCCAAATAAATTGGGAAACAACTTATAAATTGTTGAAAAAACAAAAATTTTTAAAGGTAAGCAAACTAAACTTAAAGATTATATTTTTTCTCGTATCAAATTTGGTTTAGTATTAAATACTAGACAGTATTGATTTAAATATAAATAAATACATTTTATCGTCATAAGTTTGAACCGCCTTAGATATTTATAAGAGAAGATATTTCCAATAATACATTTTTTAAATTATAATTTGAATGAAATTCTTCAAAGGCAAGCAAAGTAAAATTCACACTGAGTAAGATTAGAGGCTCTTAATATGTCTAAAATTTGACACTAATCCAAAATACTTAACGTCTTTTGAGTTGGAGCTTAAATTATTTATTTAAAGCTTTGAAACCAATTTCAGGAATTCCATCTGTTCTTAATCATTTAAAAATTTTATATGTACTTAGTTAAATTTAGATACGGACCAATCCATAATAAAATTATTTTTTTTGCTCCACTCTTTCAATTTGAAAAAAAAATGTTATCTAAATTTATAATCTTTATAATATTTTATCTAATATTTGGAAATATGAAGTATAATTAAAGGAATACGGAAAATAAATTTTGATACGCTAAGTATTGCTTTCGGATTAGCCTCAAAAGCAATACAACGAACTATGCAAATCTATCCACCCATTCAGTAACTTCCTAATACCAACAGCCCATTTACAAATTTCCCAATCAAATGATCTTTCATTAGATCATATTTCTTTCACCATCTCTCCATTCATGCCATATTGCATCATTTTGTATTATCTACGTTAATTATGAAAGCGTAAAGGGAGGAGGAGAGGGCATGTCAACTTCGTTGCATTCATAAATCATTTTGGTAAATATATTTTTATGCTTAAACTCTCTACCATTTAGCATTTCTTTCATTCGGTATTATCCATAAAAACGGTTCATAGATTTCAGCACCGAGATTAAAGTGTGCAAAAAATGAAATGAGGGGAGTAGCGAAAAAAAAATATATATAATGGTAACAATTGTTAAGTACAGGGTAGGATGAAAGGACGCGCTTCAACATTGCACATTGGTATTTTTATTTGGTGTGGCAACTCGGAGGGGTAGGAGACCCCTCTCAACCAGAATGCAATGCAACCGCAACAACAACACCAACAACAATACCATTAAAGTGCGTATATGTGTGAGTAAGTGAGTGTGTGTGTGTGTGTGTGTGTGTGTGTGTGTGTGTGTGTGTGTGTGTGTGTGTGCTGGCAATGACATTTGTCCCTTAACCCGCCGCGCTGCGTCTCACCCCACTCGACTCATTTTTCACATATTTTGCAAACTGAAACTATTTTCAGGATTTACCCCGCAACACCCGTGCCACACGCACATACACACACACGCACACATACTACAGTGATTACAGAGGGTGCATGTTACTGTTGTTGTTGTTTTTGTTGTTGCACGCATTCCACGTACTTGCCTCAATGCGTTTTGTTCCGTTTGGTTCGGGGAGTCATTCGACAGGACTTTGGTACCCGTTAATTGGTTTTATTTTTAATGATGTTTATGTGAGACAGTCAAAATCCTGACAACAAAAACACGCCTGTCTTTTGAAGCAGTTAAGTGCGAGGGTAGGCTGAAAAGTTGTGGGAGGTGTTAAGAAGGCAGGTTTTCTTAAGGAGTTAGATGCTAGATTAGAAAGTGTATACTTTCGAAAGAAGGAAAGGAAGAATTTCGATTTTTGTTTACCATCTCAAGCGTACCCTTATTGCAATCGGCCTTCCAAAAATATTTTTTTAGATCCTCAGAATATACCAAATATTTCTATTGAATTAAAAAATATCTATTTGAGCTGACTTTTCAATGGTGTGACACAGTCAAAATCCTGTCAACAAACATGCCTGTCTTCTGAAGACTGTTAAATGGCGAGGGAAGGCTGAAAAGTTATGGGAGGAATTAGGGAGGCATTATTTTCTGAAGGGCTTGTATACAGTTTCATGTACTTTCGAAAGGAGGAAAAGAAAAATTTGGTTTTGTTTTGACCATCTTAAGCGTACCCTTAATAAGATCGGTATTCTAAAAATATTTCTGAAGATCTGAAGAATATATTATTAGTAATGAATTAAAAGGAATTTATTTCAACTGAGTCTTCCATTGTGTGATACAGTCAAAATCCCGGCAAAAAACCGGCCTTATTTTTGAAAATGCGAGGGTAGGCTGAACAGTTTTGGGAGGAGTAATGAAGATATATTCTTAAAGGGGTCCATATACTTGTATGTAGTTTTGAAGCATAAAATCGATTTTTTTTTGATTATCTCAAGCATTCTCCTCAATGCGAATCGGCTATTCCAAAAAAATTTCTGAAGATCCTCAAAATATAATATTTGCAATAAATTAAAATAATATTATATCAGCTGTAATGGAGTCATACAAAAAGAAGTTCCATATTTTGTCGACTCGCACAGTGGGCCAAACAGACTTTATCAGTTGCAATAAATATAACTTCTAAACGAATGAGGATATTTTAATGAAATAAATTATTTTTTGAAAGGCAAGTCTATAAGTGCTTATTCATCTTTATCTAGGATCAGTAAAGATGGACCTTGGATTTTGTTGCCGGTGGACTGTGGGCCTAGATTCTTATATTTTGGCCAAAAATTTTGAATTGCCATAATAATTTTTGTAGAGAGATGATACAACGTGTTCATAAAGGATGGATCCATTTTTCTAGGGAGTTTGAGCCTCCTCAGATTTTTTTTAAGATACAGATAATTCAGACCAAATTGGAAAAAATTAAAAAAAAAAAATTTAGCTTAGTTTAAAAAAATTGTTGATTGGAATTTAATAATTACTTTCCCACAGGATACCTTAATGTGTGTAAAATCATAATTTATTATTATTTTGTCCAAATTGTAACTTTCTTATAAGGGAGTTTTGGCCAAAAAAAATATCTATTAGAAAGGAGGGTTTACTATGAGTAAAATGATACGAAATTCGATAGAATTTTGAAAAAATATTCCTTAATAGCTGAAGATTCACAAATTGAGTAATTTTTTACGTTTTCATAAGAATGGAAACATTAGTCAGCTAGACTATATATCATGGATCGAGGCTCCTGCAAATCCGAAGAAGCAATATCTGGAAAGTACAATGGGTGAGATAAGACATTCTATTTAAGCATCTTCTGATATGCCTTGACCGGCCTGGCGATATTCTGACAACAAATGTACAAAGGGCAAGGTAGGAGAAAAAGTTATGGGAGGAATGAAGTAGGCATATTTTCCTTATAGGTTATCTCTACGATTATTCTTTCGAAAAATCCCAATTTCCAGAATTTTTCGCAAAAGTAAATCAACGAAGTACAAATTTATACGAAAAAAAATTATCGAAACGACTAAAAATAATTGTGGTGATGGTGGCTAAGTTGCTTACCGTTTCCAAAAAAAAAAATACATTAATTGAGGTATACAGAAATCGGGTCATTTTTGGAGATTTCATAAAAGTGAAAATTTCGGTTAGCTAGACTGTGTGCCATGTATAAATTCTAATCCATAGGAGCAATATAAGGAAAGTACATCTCTTGAGGAATTTATTCTTTTTTGCACTGCGACCCTAGGGTTCTATTGCGCTAACTATAATCTATAGAGCTCCTTGACTAATACAATTTCGAAGGTAAATTTAATTCTCTGGGAAAGGTTCTAGTCTAGCGAGACTGCACATCAAGATTTTTTGATTTACAAAAAGGAATGCTCTTCGTGCAGAAAAGTCAAACTCCGTAAATCATATATATATGTGCTAGGAGGATTCCTTCCTAATTTTACAGAAACTAAATGTTTTAGAGTCTATGATTCCGTAAGCAAGCAGTATGTTGCCTAAGGGAATTCTCGCCCAAGTGGGAGATTTTCTTTAAACCACTATTTCCATATTTGAATCTAACATGCCTAATGAATGAAACTAGTGGATCTAAATAGTCTGCCAACATGTTCAAACCATCCTTCTTTGTGATAATTTTCGGTTATTCATACTTCCGATTTTTTTGTAATCCCTGTTTAGCCATTCTTGGACTTCTGCTGAAGTCTGCATATGCTGAGCTGCCTTAGATCCAAGTGTTGTCCACTACTGTGAAATTGCGGGAAAAGTTTATATTATTGTCGACCCCATCTATTAAAATATCCTTCGTATCGAAATACTTATAAGTGTTCAAAGTCTGAGAGAAAAAGGCTAAGAAAAAATAAAAGCATTGCTTGCAAACCAATCTACCCTACGTACATTACTTTTCAACCCACCCTCGTAGTAACATTAGTTTGAGTCTGAGACTCGTACCCGGTTCGGAACTCGGATGCCATTGCAATTATTTATGTAAATTCTTGGCGTTCTCACAGGGAACGCGTGATTTATGTTAGTTTCGTTGCCATCGGGTTTGTTTCGGAAAACTCAAGTGAAATTTTCTTGGTGTGAAAAACAATTAAGCAGCTAATTGACTAAGTGCTTAGAAGGCGCGGGTTCATTCCTACAAAGCCTACCTAGACTGGGCTTTGGAAATGTGCCATGTTTTAACATAGCTCCTGACATAGGAGCAGTGCCTCTGCTGACCAGTTGAGTAGAGCTAGCGAGATCCTTTATGGGTTTTAAATTACCTACAGCATTTGGGAATTGGTTTAATACTCTAAAGAATGCTTTGGTTATAGCAATAACGAGCTGCTTTTGTCTACTGATTGTAGTTTGGCTGGTTTTCGGGCAAAATAATAATTACTTTTAATTAATTTAGTAAGGGGCAGTAGGGTAGTCTATTGGGAGTATTTTAAGGGTATAATAAATTCGAAGAATTTTCTTTCAGAACGAATATTGTATTTCAAACAAGAATTTTTGTTGAGAGCAACTCTGACTGGTGTTGAGCTGCGGTTGTGAATTTTTTACGTTTAAATTCACAGCTTTGGATACATTTTTATAATTAATACAGCGTGTTGTTTTTAGAGGTTCACGACTTTGAGTTGGCAACAGTGCTTTTTAGAGAAAGCCCAGTTGATGTTGAACTGAGGCTTTGAATTTTTTTAATTGGAATTCACAGCTTTGCAGATATTTTTATAATAATTCAGAGTGCTTTTTTTTAGAGGCTCACAACTTTGAGTTGGCAACAGTGCTTTATATGACAACCGTTCTTAATAGCTGGTAGTTGCTTTTTGGTTTGATATTTGATTATAGATAGACTTACACCGCTTGTAAATTTCGGACATTTTTTATCATAATAATGGTTCGTCAAACTTTCTTAAAATTAAATATTTTGTTCTCCGATGAAGCTCATTTTTGGTTGAATGGTTTACGTAAATAAGATCACATTGCCGAAATCATATTTAAACATTGCCATAGAATTCTCTTTTCAATATTGACCGTTTCGGTTATATTATTCATTTAAAACTTGTGTAATTCTAAAAAAAACACCCTTTATAAGAAAAATTTTGTTACGGTCTTGAAAGGTTTTGTTGCTATCCAATAAAGCCCGTTTTCATTGATATTAATAATATATTTAATTGTTTTAATATGATTTTAACCTTGTGCAACTCTAAAAAAACACCCTTTATCAAACATTTTTTTAAGGTTCTTGAAAGGTTATTGTTTCTACCCTAAAAACCTTTTCATTGATATTAATAATATATTTAATTGCTTCATTATGATTTAAACCTTGTATAAGTTTAAAAAAAAACACCCTTTATTAGACATTTTTTAAAGATTCTTAAAAGGTTTTGTTTCTATTCAATAAAGCCAGTTTCATTGATATTAAACAATTATTTCGTTGTTTCATTATGATTTAAACCTTGTGTAACTCTAAAAAAATCACCCTTTATTAGACATTTTTAAAGATTCTTGAAAGGTTTTGTTTCTAACCAATAAAGCCCGTTTTATTTATATTAATAATATATTTAATTGTTTTAATATGATTTTAACCTTGTGTAACTCTAAAAAAGACACCTTTTATTAAACATTTTTTTATGGTTCTTTAAAGATTTTGTTTCTACCCTAAAAATCCTTTTCATTGATATTAATAATATATTTAATTGTTTTATTATGATTTAAATCTAGTGCCGCTCTAAAAAAACACCCTCTATTAGACATTTTTTAAGGTCTTTGAAGGTTTTGCTTCTGTCCAATAAAGCCCGTTTAATTGTTACTAAAAATATATTTCTTTGTTTTATTATCATTTAAATTCGTGTAACTCTAAAAAAAACACCCTTTAAATTGTCATAAAATTGTCTTTTTTTCATATATGTTATTTGTTCAAAGGACATTCATCATATAACTCCAATGAGCTGAACCAAATTGTCATAAAAATGAATATAGAAAAAATTATATCAAAAGTTTTTGCTCATTAGGCTCACATAAGGTTATGATCTCTTTATTCTTCAAAAAGTTGTTTTAATTTACAGAAGATTTTTATATGAAAATGCTAATCCTTTTGTAAAGGGAATATTGTTCAAAAATCATATCCCCCTTTTTTTATTTTACCTTAGACGTATTAGAATAGATTTGTCATGGATGGGAAACCCTCCTTGTCGAGTAAGTAAAAATATTTATAAATAAGTGACACTTAAAAAATCAATTTGTCGTTATATCCATTTGTTACTTTACACTTCGCTTTAAATATGGAATTATCTTGGGAAGTTTAGTTTCCGCGAAGAATGATTTATGAGTTTAAATTTTGGGTTCGGCATAATGTTAAGTAATAAAGCATATTTTTAGATGGGTCACGTGTTTAAGCAGCTGTTGAGTGCTTCTTCCAGATTCTATATGAAAATGTGCCCCATAACTTTTCAAAATCAATACTATATCAATCAATATGGGAAACTTGGCTTTATGCCTAAATACTAATAATATGAATAGCCTACACTGACAAAAAAAAAAATAATTATTTTGTATTTAAAACTCGGAAACAAACACTTGATTTGAGTGGAAGAACGAAAATCCTGAAAGTAGAATTTCGATCTTACATCAAGTATTATAAGGATTTTTTAAGCTTGTTCGATGCTTTTCAGTTCAGTAAAACAGAATTAATATTTGTTAGGTAAACTTTTTCTTAAACTAGGAATATTCGTAGTTGTTATTAGATTTTTCGGACTCATTTTAGCGTCTTTGTTGTGTTTTAAACTTAATGTTTTTCTTATTTCATATTATTAACTTAATATTATTCTTATTTCAAGTAAAACAGGATTTATTTTTATTTTACCTTCACTTTTTCTTAATTTAAGAATATTTGTACACATTATTCGTTTTTTTTGTACTCATCTTCAAGTCGTTGTTGTTGAATTCGAACTCAAATTAGGAATTTTCATATTAATTTTAAGTAAAATAGGATTTTCCTTGATTAAAGCAAATTTTTCCTTAATTTGAGATTTTTGCCACATATCAGTAATCTTAAGTAATTAAGTAATTAAGTAATTTTAAGTAAAAAATTCTTATTTTAAGAATGGTCTTTCAGGATTACAAAGTCTCAACTCAAGTGAATAGATTTTTAATTTTAGACCGTCTTTTTTATCAGTTTACCTCATAAATTATTACACTAGTTTACAAAATAATTTTCGCGAAATATGTACATACATATCTCAAAATCTGTTTCATCAAAAAAAATTTTGCATTTTATTTGCGGTTTTAGAATGCCATTTTACTGCGGAAATGAGAAAAACATTTTTAGGTTAAATTTTGATGTAAAGTACACTCCCCGAAATTCAATTAAGAACACCTGTTTTTATTTTAATATATTAAATTTAAGGTCATTGAAAAATTTTGTTTTGACTGAAATAATATTTTTAGCGTAAATTTATTCCGAATGAACTAAAGTCCTATCCTAAATAAGCAAAAACAACTTAAATAGCATTAAAATATCAAATTTATAGTGCGAAATTAAATTTTCTAAAAACTTTCTAAAAAGGATCAAATAATAAATGTTTTGCAAAAAAGTTGGGGACAATACCAAGTTAATAGTGAGTCCAGCCTCCCGATTTATTTATAACCTCATAAATTCGGGCTGGCATCGAAAGAATCTCCCTCCGAAAGTTGAAAAGTGGGATTTGAGCTCATTTTTCGGTAAATATCCTGCGCAGCTCCTGCACCGTCTGAAATTTGTGTCCGCCAGCGTAGACGTGACGGGAGAGATTCCCCCACATGTTCTCAAATGGTTTCAAGTCTGGCGATCGATGATTTTGTACTGGAACCAACCACGAGTGGATCGGAGCATTATCTAATAGTAAAATAGCATAACTTCGAACAGCATTAAAATATCAAATTTATACTGCGAAAATCAATTAAGAACACATTCTAAAAAGGATCAAAAAATTTATTGTATAAAAAGATGGTATGTACACCAAGTAAATAGTGAGTCCAGGCTCCCAACTTATTTAGAAACTCGAAAATTCGGGCTTGGCATCGAAAGAGCCATTTTCTGAAATTCATAAAGTGGGATTTGAGTTCATTCTTCAGTAAGAAACAGATGTTTTTAATTGAATTTCAGGGAATGTATTTGGATTATAGCATTTACAATTCTTACCCGATTTCAAAGAATTTTAGTAAAAAAGTTTTCTTTAATTTGTATAAACATTTTTTCGTTAATAAAAACCATCCTAAAAATGTTTAGCTTTAAAAAATTGTGGAATACGACAGTTTTTTTTCGACTTTAGTTATTTGTGGGTTTAATTATTATACCCGTACCTATATGTAAAAGAGGTAAACTAGATTTGTGCAATGAATGCTACGATCAGAAGGAGCCGTGTCAGAACCCTAGTCCTTTATATCAAAATGCTTATCATAACCTCGGGTAGCGATTGAGTTATGTCCGTTTCCTCAGAAGATAAAGTTTGTTCAATCATGTCGATATCTTTCCCCGATTTCCCGCAGTGGATTTTCGCTGTTTTTGGCAACACCTTTTAATATATTCATCCGAAATTTAACAGAGCGATGGTCCCGTGCATCTGATTGTCAAAAATAAACAAAATCGGACAAATACATCAAAAGCTATAGTCAAAAATATACAAATTTCACCTTCCTTTGCATATAAACTAAGTCAATATTTGACTCTACCTAATTATGGGTACAAGTGACCTTGAATCACAATTTTTGGAAAGCTGATTCATGTGGCTCTTATGAACAAATCCAAATCCAAATTTTATTGATGCGGACACTCCACCCCCTTCAATCGATTGACTATGTTTTCCCCCACACCCCTCGACATATCGACTTGAAACTTATCCCATATACTTTAAATAGGTTCTTTAACGTCGAGTTTCACCACAATCGGTAAACATTTTCGGAACTTAGATGTAAAGATGTAAATATCAAATTTCACAAAAAAAAAAAAATTAATTTCAATTGGAAAGTTCTTAGTAGGAATATGCAGAAACAATTTTTTCGAGTGGAAAGGTACAGGGTATTCCACTGTCGAGCACCGCTTTGACTGTACCACATATTTTTTATTAATACTAAAAAAAAGGATTCAGTTTTCTCCATAGCCAATAAGTATATGAACATATCTCTATGCTGCTTAAAAAACTACTAGATAATGCTTATTTCCAGAACTTAACGTAGTGTAAGTTAGATATTGTATCTCCATTAATATTATAAGAAAGTTTTTAGCTGCAGGTCATTAAATCAGTCGGAAAAAATTTGGGCTCATTCCACTACGAGGTCACGTTTTATGTCTTCTAGGAGTATTGCGTGATAACAAAAATGTCTTTAAATGGCTTCTCTAAAATAGTTTAAATCAGATTTTGGCCAGAGTTTGTCGTCGGTTACTCCATGAATACAATATTTTTAACCCAAAAGTATGATTTTGGAGCTTCTGCTTCGTGGTTTAAAGGCTTACAAGGCTGAAATAATCTGTTTCGGCAGGTAGATCCTTCAGATATGGGACCGAATCGTAGCTGATGATTTAATATGATATAATATATTTCTGTGAATATACGTAGGATCCTTTTACATAACGTTAATATCGGACTCTATTATGGAGGGTTTTCGGCAACCGATTCGTTCTGAATATATGTTAAAATTATAATTTATGTCTTGTAATTCTTGTTAAATAGCATAAAAATCATCCAAAATGAGGGTTTTTATCAAATTCAGTTTTCTTTGATCCCTTTTCTAATTAAATACAATAAAAACCGTCCAAATTTGTAGTTTTCCATCAAATTCGGGTTTCTTTGATCCCTTTTTATAAATATTTAAAGTATTACATGAGCCTACAATTGATATACATAAGACGGTTTCCGGCCTATAAGACCATATATTACGATTCGGACCACCTCATATTTTTAAACTACATGCAGTTTAGTAACAATGAGAATTTAATCCGAACTAGTATTTTAGCCATGCCCATTTAGATCATCCCCCAA
Organism: Chymomyza amoena; assembly: GCA_037043745.1. Lineage (NCBI taxonomy): Eukaryota > Metazoa > Arthropoda > Insecta > Diptera > Drosophilidae > Chymomyza > Chymomyza amoena. Next base: position 299,048 of record JBAMAX010004319.1, read on the forward strand.
TGCGCCCTTTCCTTAGTTTGTTGAGTAGATTTCAAGTTTTTTTTTTAAGTTTCTGATGTCATATTGAAATAAAGAAAATTTTGACCATTTAATAGAGTCCTTTTAATCCATTTTTTTCCATATCCGCAAGCACTTTTGACTATTGTAATATCCTTATCGAAAAATAATTGTCCTTTTTTAATTTTAAATGATTGCTTTTCTTCTTCTCTTCTTCTTCAATCCCCATTTGCTGTGAGGCGTCGGGGTAGCCTCGGGATATCCATCTTCTCGAATTAGATCGGTCGCGGCTCTCTTTTCTCATCTCTGCCAGCGTTCTGCCTCTCATCCCTCCCACATCTTGGATGCGATCCTTTTTTAATTTTAAATGATTGCTTTTCTTCTTCTCTTCTTCTTCAATCCCCATTTGCTGTTAGGCGTCGGGGTAGCCTCGGGATATCCATCTTCTCGAATTAGGTCGGACCCGGCTCTCTTTTTTCATCTCTGCCAGGGTTCTGCCTATAATCCTTCCACATCCTGGGTGCGATTTTCCTAAGTTTTTCGGAGTCTTCCTCTCGGTACATTGCCTTCCGTTCTTATTTCCAGTACCTGTTTGGCTTTTATTGACTCGTCCATCCGATGTAGATGTCCGAACCATTTTAGCTGTCTCTCCTCGATTTTTTGTATAATCGACTTCTTCTGCCCTACTTCTGAACGTATTCTTTCATTTCTGACCATATCTCTCCTGGTTACGCTGAGACCGCTTTCTTGGTCCGGCTTAGCACTTCTTGGTCTATCTTTCCCTTACAGCTAACAATGTTTCCGAGGTATTCATAAGATTCAACTATCTCTAATTCTCTGCAGTTGCATGTTATGTGCAGATTCTCTGTCGACCTATCCTCTTTGGAGACCCACATTACTTTGCTCTATGTTATATTTACCTCCATTCTCTTTCTTTTTAGATTGTTGGGATTGCCTTTGTATTTGTTAAAAACTCTTGAAACTTTTCTAGCAACATTATATATATATATCACGGTAAAGACCATATCAATACCTTTCGATCTAATCGTCTTTCAAGTCGATACATACTATATCCTCACGAGATATTAGAGAATAACTGAAAGCAGTGCTCAAAACATGTAGAAAAGAATAAGTTTGTCATTTACGCGTTTGTATATCCAAAATTACCCCAAAAAACACTTTTTACGAAGCTTCACTCCATGACCCCTAAATTTCCAAACTATTGTAATTAATTACAAAGCATTTCCTACAATTTGGCAACAACCTCCCAAACTTTTCATCTTCGCAGTCCCTTTTATAAGGCAAGACTTTGTCAATTCTTATTTATTATATTGTTTGCCAATGCGTACCCCTCATTTCCGTGCCACCTTCTCATAAAACACCCCGTAAACAATCCCGGCAACACTTTTTCATAGATTTAACTGTTGATCTTTCAATGTATTTATTCGTATTCCTGTTCCGCCCGCGTTTCTCTCTTACTCTATAACTACGGATTTAATTGTAATTGCCGAGACATTATAGAGATTTATTGTGACGTAGTTGGACAGCCACCTCCACTTAATACAGCTGCATTTGGCTCCAAAGAGCACAACAGGTGTGTCCGTGACGTAGGGCGGCCGCTACGCTTTCCATAGGTAGCCCCCGTGTATCATAATGCCGGGACAGACGGGGAGTCAAGAGTCGCCAAAGCTGTCCGCACACACACACACACACACAGATGTAATTTATTAGCCACCAAATCAAATGCCAAGCAAAATTAAGCCTTAAGAGAGCGCGCGCTAAAATGCCGACAAACAAAATAAGCCGGCAAAAGCAAGAGAGCGCGAGAGAGAGAGAGCGTGAGTGCACAGGCAATGCGCGCTCTTATTGGAAGCCGAGCTGCAACTGTTATACGCGCAAGGCGAAGTTTAGCGAGTGTAGCACAGTTTTGAACATAGCACAGCATCGCGCTGCAACGGCATAAAGTAAAGTTGCGCCAAGTTTCAGTTTGCGAGCGTTTGTCGTGAGTGTCGGACGTGCGTTTTTTAAAGAACGGCAATTGAAAATTCGTGAGCCTGAACGTCGTGCGTAGCCGCGTGCAAAAATTATTTCTGCAAAAATTTTCCAAGTGCTTTTCGTGTGTGTGCAATTTGCCGAAGGAAAAATAGAAAATAAAAAAAAAGTACGGCAAAAAATTGGAAAAGTTTTAGTTATTGCAGCTAATTGCCGGGCAAAAGCCGCAGGCAAAAAAATACAAAAATACAAAAGTTTTCACAGACGTTGGAAAACTCTTTAAAAAATTGGCACACAAAATTTTGTTCAATAGCAAAACGTTTGCACTAACAATTAAGCCGCCAAGCCAAACATGTTAAATGTGTTTACAAATGAAATATCATTAATTATTGCATAAAGTGCGTGAAATAAAAATCAAAATTAATTGCATTTCAAGCATATTTAAATATACTCAAGTGTTGGACAACGCCAACGCCAATCGACAACAACAACTCCCACTCAATCCCGAGCTGCATCGCGCGCGTTTCAGCCGCGTTTTATCTGCGGTTTCAATTGTCAGCGGCAGCAACAATAATTTATGGTTAATACGCAGCAAGGCGCAAAATACACTCGTTACACACACTAGTTACATACGTACCGATTGTTTTTGTTGTTGTTGCTTGTTGTGCGCGCAATTTCCGGTTTCCGTTTCCGTAACGCGGCAGCGTGTGGGCAGCGCCGTTAATAGGCACGACATTAATTTGCCAGAGCGACCAACAAAAGAGTTGAGTTATTTTTGAGTCCTTGTAAAGCTACAAAAAGTCTAGCATACTTTGCGGCAGCCATTAAAATTTAATAACAAACATAATCTGCTTAATTTTCTGTTGAACTTCCTAAACAAAAAGTTACCAACCGGCTTGTTGTATTCCTGTTAACAAGCAAAAATAAGTCAAGACATAATAAAAAAAACTTTGGCCGTCGTCGGGAACAACAGCAGGTAGGTGGAACCACCAACACTTATAGGCACCAACCAACTCCGCTCCTAAGTCCCGGAGCTGAGCAGCACTTGGCATTTAATTTTGTTTTTTTCTGATGCCAAAGCCAAAGCCGCCGCCTGTCTCTCGATTCTATGCCAAACATATTTCAGGCGTGGCAGCTCCTAACTGAAATACACAAGTTGCACGTATAATAAAAAAAATGAAGTCAGTTGTATTCAGACAGTAGAGACTGGAATTATTAGAAGTAGGGATAGTTAGAAAGGACTTTTAAACTGAATAGCTCCAAAGTGTGAAAATATGTTTCGGTTGGGAGATAAAGTTTTTAAGCCAATAGAGGGACTAGTTAGATGTTTGAGGCTTATTCTCTTAAGAGCTGTAACTGCACAGAAGAGTTTCTTCGGCGAATTTTTCACTAGTACTATTCACAGCTAATTTCCTTTTCAGGATTAATATAATCAGAGATGGGACATTTTTATGTAGCTATTAAATCTTAAATTTAATCATATGTCCAATTTTCAAAGCATTTTGTATTCTCGAACCATTTTTAAATTCATAAAGTCCTTAAGCGATTTTTTGTAATTTTGAGTTAGATGTTTGAGGATTTTCATTCAAGGATATTTTCAAAAGTTTCTTTAGAAATCACAAAAAAAATGCATTTCACAAATTCGAGTTCTCAAAGAGTTATAAAAACCTATCCTAATGAATAATTATAGAAAATAGTTATAAAATGATGGATCTACTTCTAATGGAATATGTGCCGGCAAACTGAAAAATTTTGACATTTTTTTAATGAATTCATCCGAAATCATTCTATCATTATGGAACTTCTTGATTCGATTGCAATGAAATGAGAATTAAATCTCTAGAAGGCTTTGCCTTAATTTGCTTTAGAAATCATCCACAATGCTCATAATTGTCAAAGATATATGTAATAATAAAAATATATCGTTGGAATAGTTAGAAAGGACTTTTAGACTGAGTAGCTCGAAAGTGTGGAAATATAATTCGGATGAAGGATAAAGCTTTTAAGCCAATAAAGGGACTAGTTAGTTAGTTTGAGGCTTATTTTCTAAAGAGCTGCAACTACACAGAAGAGTTTCTTCCGCGAATTTTTTACTAGTACTATTCACAGCTAATTTTCCTATAAGGATTAATATAATCAGAGATGGAACATCTTCAATTTTTTCGTGTGTCCAATTTTTGCAGCCTAAAAATATTATATTTTGTATTCTCGAATCATTTTTAAATATCTATATAAGGTTAGGTTAGGTTACACTGGCTGGCCACACAACAGAGTGCAGCCTAGCATAGACGTTTCGGTCCTTAGCTGTGCCAGAAATATCTATATAAAGTCTTCAAGCAAATTATACAAAAAAAAAGATTTTTTTTTTTAATTTTGAACGCTAAAGATTAACTTGAGGTATTAAAAATATTCTATGGGACATTTAAAACCAATAAAATGTTATTTGATATGGAATTTAGGTAAAATTTCAAAATATAGATTTCAGTTCACTGCCTTATCTAATAAACTTTCAAAGTGTTCAAACAAGTATTTACCAAAAAATTAATTTATTTTATTTTAGGCGCTAAAATTTCCTTGAGATGTTTATAGAATTCTATGGGTCGTTTTAGATTGTTTAAATTTTATTTAGCTGGGAGTTTAGACCAAATTTAAAACATTTATTCAAATGTTGAAAGAAGCTATTAAAAAAAAAGATTTTTTTTTTAATGTCGAACGCTAAAATTTCTTTAAAGCGGGTATAAAATTCTTTGGCACTTTTGAGAGCGTTTAAGTTTAATTTTTCTGGGAAATTTGGCAAAATTTAGAGACTTAGATTTCCCTTCACTACTTGAAAATTAATATTTTATTTTGAGCGCTAAAATTTTCTTGAGCTCTTTATAAAATTCTATGGGACTTTTTAGATCATTAAAATTTGATTTCATTGGGATAAATTTCCAAATAATTTGTTATTTACAAAAAAAAAGAATTTATTTTATTTTAAGCGTTAAAAATTACCTTGAAGTGTTTATAAAATTCTATGGGATTTTTTAGACCATTTAAATTTTATTTTTCTGGGAGATTTGACAAATTTTAAAGACTTAGATTTCCTTTCACTACTTGAAAATAAATATTTTATTTTGAGCCCTAAAATTTTCTTGAGTTGTTTATAAAATTCTATGGGACTTTTTAGACCATTTAAATTTTATTTAATTGGGATTAATTCCCAAACAATTTAGATTTCGATTTCATTGTTATTTACAAAAAAAAAATATTATATTTTAAGCGCTAAAATTTCCTTGAGGCGTTTATAAAATTCTATGGGACTTTTTAGACTATTAAAATTTTATTGAATTGGGATTAAGTCCCAAACAATTTAAAGATTTCGATTTCATTGTTATTTACAAAAAAAAAAAGAATTTTTTTTTGAAGCGCTAAAAATTTCCTTGAAGTGTTTATAAAATTCTATGGGATTTTTTAGACAATTTAAATTTTATTTAACTGGAATTGAGGTAAAATTTAAAAAATGCGATTTTAATTCACGTTTTTTTTTCTTATTACACATTCAAAGTGTTCAAACAAATTATTTCAAAAAAAAAATAAATTTATTTTAAGCTTGAGCGTTAAAATTTCTATGAGGCTTTTATAAATTTCTATGCGACGTTTGAAACCATTTGAATTTTATTTAATTGGGAAATTCCCAATTTTACTTAAATAGGTAAAATTAAAATATTTATATTTCAGCTCACAGCTTTTTTTAATAAATATAAAAATATTCTTTCTATTCAAAATGTTCAAAGAAGTTGCAGTTTTTTTTTTAATTTCGAGCGATAAAATTTCTTTGAAGCGTTTATAAAATTATATGGTACATTTTAGACAATTTTTATTTTATTTAATTCGGAATTTTGGTAAAACTTTAACAACTGCTTGTTTATTATTAAATTGCATTTTAAAAAATTATAAGTGTTTAATTTTTTTTTATATAATCTGTAATTAGTGCTTATATATCAAAAAAAAAAAAATAATAAATATATAATATAATATTAAAGTCTTTCTTAAGTTCTCGATAGCTTAGTATCTTAGTGATTCGGTTTGGTATAATTTAAAGATTTCCATTTTGGAGCTCCATTTTGTGCTATGCAGCTATGAGGCAGGACGATTATTCTAAATATTTAAATCCTTTAAATATATCAATCCGTCAAATATAGAAACCAAGCAACATAGAAATTAACAGAAAAACTGAAATATTTCTTATTTTAGAGAGGAATTCAGCTAAATATATCGAGGATATCTTATATGACAGATTGCAAATAAATAATATATTATGCGAATTTAGCTAATTCTTGAAGATTCCCAGATAAATTATAGAATTTGACAGATTGCCAAGAAAAGTGCCTTGATATGCAGTTAGTAAATTATCTCAAAAAAATTTGCAAATATCTCGAAAGACACCGAAATAGATTATACAAATTGACAGATTGCAATATATAAATGAAATTAGTAAATTATTTCGAAATTTTTTTATATTTATTTATTCTATTGGCAACCAACCGATACGAATATGTCGTTCATAAGGTCTAATATTGAGTGCATTTACTTAATCGCTACAAAATTTCAAAGATAAACTAATTAAGTCTGATAGTTTGCTGAATAAAAAATGGTTTTTAGTTTGATAATATCCACAGGTATTTAAATAAACAATATATATTGTGCCGAAATTCGGAATATTTTTTATACCCACATAATAAAAGCATTATATGAAATTAGCAAATATATCGAAGATTAAACAAATATTTATAAAATTATAATAAATAAGCAAATATCTCGAAGACAAAATACAGAATTTTATAAATTGCCAGAAAAAATTTATTGTAGTGCAGTGAATGATTTATCGCTAAACATATTTTCAGATAAACTATTATATCTGACAGTTTGTTTATAACAATTTACGCGAAAAAAATAATTATTTTTAGCGTGACAATGCCACAGGTTTGAAATTCCACTCTATTACGAATATCGTAATAATGCCAATATTCTGAATATTTTTTACATAGGCACACAGTTACCTTAGACCGTCTTTATTTATTAAATTAAATAATAAACTGGTTAAATTTGAAATTTAAGCGGTGTTCTCAAAAGAGTTTTTCTGCTGCAATTGCTATGCTGGTGAAATTTTGTATTTAAACCAGTGATGAAGTGAAATTGAAAATTTAATTACTAAAAGGGCTTTTTATTTAGGCAGAGAAAACTTATTTTAAATAAGTGAAAGATTTTTTGAAATTATTGAGCCTGCGTAAGCTGCAGATTTTAAAATCTGTATGCTATGCCTGTATATATTTAGTCAGTTTTTCTGTTTTATTACCATAAACTGAAAGTGAGCACGAATTTAATCAACGAGACTTTATTTTCAAAACATAAGTGATAAAAGTGAAAAGCTAAGATTAATGAAAATAAATAACGAATGACAGCAATTGAATTTTTTATAGAAAGACATTTTATAAAGACATTGCCGGCCACGGATTTTTACCAGAGACAATTCATATCGGAATAAAATTCAACAATTTTAAGTGAATTTATTACCAAAGAGCTCGTCTATTTTTATCGCATTACTGAATGTAACCTGAGAGACAGCTTATATGTAGTATCAATTATCTGTGAAATTCAAAAATATAAAAGTACACAAATGTATTAAATTTCAACGAATAATTTAAAGCCGTTAGTCCCAAAGAATTTAGAAAGCTTAATCTGACAATTTCACTAGATTTTCAAATCAGATAAATAAATCAGATAAAATTTAAAAATGTTTAAGGACCTACAAGTATTCACTTTGAAACCAATAAATTTAAAATCTACTGTTAAAAAAAATATAATAAAAAAACTGTTGCCTGTAAAGTCGGTTTTACGGGCGAAGATTTTACGTGACAACGTCTTTTTCTCGGTAGAATATTTATTGATATGAATATTATTAAATTGCACAATAATAATTCCTATTTGAGTGATTTTGTTGAGGATAGGACGATGATAGGAGAAATAGGAAATGAAAGGAAGTGTTTCTGCTGTAATGTGTCTTGCGAAAGTCAAGTCGATGGTTGTTTCTTTTAACGTAGTTGACTTAGAAACGTTTGATACGCAATCAAGATTATACGTATATTTCATGAAATTATGAAACGAGTTGTCAGACTTTACGTTTTCGTATCTCTTAATAAAATAAAATTTTCTCGGCAGTAGATAATAAATAAAAAGGTATAAACGAATGGTTTGACAGAAGAAAGGCCGAACTATGCTTGTTAGCATGCAAACAAAATAACAAAATTTTGTGTTGCTAAGGTAGCGCAGTGCGAGTTTCTATTTGTGCATTACTTTTTCCGCAGTTGTAATGCAGATTTTTGGCAGATCACTGCTTTTCTATTTGCCTCCGCTTACAATCCCTCAAACGAAACGCAGCGCTTGTAATCAATTACGTTTTCTGCGGAGGTAATGCAGTATTTCGGCAGACCGCAGAGGCTATGCGCCGCTGGGGTTAATCAGTTGCTCTCACTCAAACCTAAAAATAGCCACCGCTTTGAGCAGTGCCAGTTTGGTGCTGAGCGCTAAGCGGTGCGGCTGACGCTGTGCGTTGCTTGTTGCTGCGATTCACAAAAAGTCGCTGGTTCGTTTATAGATAAGAGCAGAGCACAAACCAAAAATAAAATAGTTATTCAGTTGCGTTCACTCAAAACTAAAAATAGCCACCGCTTTAAGCAGTGCCAGTTTGGTGCTGCCAACTTATGCCACTTAATGCCACTTATCGTTACGATTATTTATCGCTAGACTTATCGTTACGGTTATCGTTAGACTTTTTCAATGGTGCCTCCCATACAAACCTAATTTAAGACGTTGTCACGTCAAAAAAAATTACATTGAAAATAATTTCTAGCTTCAGGCTTGTGTAACCGATAACCAAAAATAGACTTGAGAGGTGCCCTGGCTATCCAGGGCACTTTCCTATGAGATAAATAAATAATTTCAAATGTTTTAGAAGCGCATATAAAATATAAATTTCTGTAAATATCAAAAATATAACCAATAATATACAATATATCAAAATAAGAAAAATATAAAAACTGTAGAAAATAGGATTAACTTAAAATAAACCAGAATTTAATTGTAGTATCTATTTAGGAGATAAGTTTGTCTTTGCTTATCTTTGAATTTATTATATTTTCGAATTCTTTTAAAGAAATGAGGATTTTTAAAAATTTTTAATTTGATTTTAAGATCTGCATTAGCAAAGAATTTGTCCCTGCTTGTCTATAATTAATTTTTATAGTTACGGCTTCTTTTAAAAAATTTAAAATTAACAAAATTAATACACAACAAAATTCACACTTATACAATGATTAAATTCCAGATGATTTCATTAAATAACAATTAAATTACAAAATTTTAAAAGTTGTCCAATTTTTTTTTATTTTTATCATAATAAAGTTTGTATATCGTGTAATTAAACAAGACTCTCAAAAACAGATAACTTTTATTTTTAAAATCATTTGAAATATAGCCAACAACAAATTACTGTTGGCTTTTTCATCAAAGGAGATGGATCTAAAGAGTTCCTTTTTGGTTAAAGTTGATAAATTAAAGGAGTCGTCGCGTTTTAGCGAAAGAATTTAAACCAATAACTCTACAAAACTCACACTGATATAACGCTTTACAATTGTTAATATTCTTAGCAGCTTCTTTAAGCTAACTCCGCTGCAAATTCTAATCCTCTCCAGCGAGTGTCTACTGTACCTACAACACCATAGATTACGTATAAAGGCAGCGAAACAGCGTGCAGTAAGACGGGCAATAAAATGCCAAGCAGGCACAGCGAGAGAGGCGCCAAGGCAGTTTCAGTTTTGCGCGCCAAAAAGCATGCAACAAAGAGCAAAAAAGGGCGAGCAATGTTTATGTGTTGAATAAAAAACTAGCAAAGGGGGAGCGGGGCGGTACGGGACGACGCATGTCTAAATCTACTATCGCCCCAGCTAAACCCCCTCCCCCCACTATCAACTATGTTTGCAGTATTTTTATTTTATGATCTTTTATGATGATATTTGCTTTTACTTTTTCGTTTGCCTTTTCGCCGCTGTCTTGCGCTAGTGTAGGTGTTGTTGTTGTTGCCTACAACAATCATAATAATCATAATCGCAATCACAGTTACTAGCATGGCGCATGGGGCAGCAGCAGCAGTAGGAGTAGGAGGCACAACAACAACAACAATGGCGCTGCAACCATTTTGCTGCCTGGCTGGACTCTTGTAGCACGTTTTTAGGCGTTTTTGCACGTTTTTTTTGCGCTCTCCTTGGAACCTAGTCAAGCGCCGCACACACACAATGAAGCAGCTCCTTTGTTGTGCACTGTGCGTGTAGCTAGGGTGTGCGTGTGTGTGTGTGTATGTAGGTGTGTTTGTGCAGGTGTCGCACTTAGCGCACTAAATTGCGCACAATTGAAAGCATACTTTCAGGTGCCTAAGCATTTAGTGACGTACTAAGCGCTTGACGCTCACTTTTGCCTTGTTTGCTGCACTCTCTCTCTTTGCACTTTACACTCTCTCTCTCTCTTCTCCCTCTCTTTTGGCCTCTTTGTGTGTGTGCTAACAAAATTTTAATGCAAACTCTGACTGACTAAACCTTTTGCTTGTCTGACTTGTCTGCCTTATTTATCGCACTTTTTTGTGCGTGCTTTTATCCGCGCGCCCTCTCTCCCCTGCTTCTATTTGTGTTTTTTTTTGTAGCATTCTTTCAGGCGCCCTTTAGTTGTTTGTTGTTTGTTTTTTTTCCTCCTTCGCTGCTGTTTTCCCATGCGCTTTTAAGTAAAAGCTTTTTTATGATTAAATATTGCAGCGCATTAAATTTGTAGCTTAAAAGTTTGGTTTATCTTGAAATTTTTAAAAGCGAGGGTTGTCTTTTATCATACGCCAAAAAGCAAAATCAAATGGAAATAATAGAGGGTATTTTTTTACACAAATATCCTTTATAACTCCGACATTTGATGGCTTTATATGTTCTGTTGAAGCTCCTTTTGCTTATCTTATTTTTGTGGAGCAAAACTTAATGTCCTTCTTCGAATTAAGCAATGTGTCTTATGTTGAAAGATGTATTATCATCATCAGTGGTTTTAACAGTCCAGGTCGTACTAGAAACGTTTCCAATTTTTGTCTCAAATGATTACGGTCTTTGGCTACAGTTCTTCAGTTTAGAACTCATATCTTCCTAGAGTCCTCGTCGACTACATCTATCAAACGTAATAGCGGATGTTCCCGTGTTCGATTTCCTTAAGTTTCCGCTTTTAGTATTCCACTACATTGAACCTTGTAATTTCCAAAATAACTTATGAATAGAATGCTATATGCTTATGTGGCCCTAACAACCCGATTACCGTATTACGGCCTGCCTTAAAACATCTCTCCTGGCGCCTCTGCATTGCGCGCGCCTTCTCCAGTTGGTCACACCGAGCGAAGACAGGGCCCCTTCCACTTGGTCTTTCAACGCAAACACGGTCGTCCTCTCCGCCTACGACCGCTGACTACCGCATCGAACACACGTCTAGCTGGAGCATCCTCGTCCATCCTAACGACATGCCCGAGCCAGCGAAGCCGCTGGATGCTGATACGCTGAGCAACGTCCATGTCGTTGAAGAGCTCATACAGCTCCTGGTTGGTACGGATGCGGTAGTCATCGCCAACTCGAATAGGACCAAAGATCTTGCGCAGTACTTTTCTTTCGAAAACTCCCAAGGCAGCTGCATCATGCATTGCAAAATCTTAATAATCTCATTCTTAAGCCTTCCCGAAAATTTGACAGCACGGACACAATAAAGAAATTCCCAAGCTAATCGGACGTTCAGTTCCCTATTTATGGAATTACTAACAATCAGGCGATTTTGTTTCATAGATACATAGATTTTACCATCATTCAGATATTATTATGGAATAAATTTCCTTAATTTGTATGGAGCAGATAACTACACAAAAGACATATTGAAGGTTAAAGATTTTTAAATATGGGAAGAGGCTTCTCGGGTTCATAATGCATGTTCTGGAGCTAATTTATTCGAATTAAATATCAAAAATAATATTTTGTCTTTGAAAGATGGTGAAACGGATGAGGTCTTTCAATCAATGGTAGCTCTTCAAAAACTCGTCTCATCATAAGCTTTGAGGTTATTTCTGAACAACTAGACTGCAATCAATGACAAATTGATGCTCCTCTTAAAATTTGTTTGGGAGAATATTCAATGAACATTACTTAATAAAATCCCTCTTTTGCGAAAAATTATTTTAAAATTATCGTGTCAAGTTTCTTTAATTAAAATATTTGCAATCTTTGGATACGTTTAAAAATATAAAATTTATTATTTCAGAAATATTCTACCTTTATATTTTACATCCCAACATTATTGCAAATCCCAGCAACCTTAAGATCAATCTTAGAGTGACCAGATAGAGTAAAAGAATAAGATTTTAATTTTTACAAAATGCAGTTGTGATGAATATATAATATTCCAACATTACTGAAAATAATCGAAATAATATCTTAATCTCCTTAATTTTTCAAATATGCGATAGAACTTAATTTTTGCAAAATACATCCGATAATATTTAATGCTACAGGGTGCGCCATTTGAATGTGGTCGATGGAAATATTGAATAACTTTGATAGATTTTAACCGATTGACGTCGTCGAACACATTTTGGAAAGGTTATTGCATTACAAATTTAACCATGAATCGATTCACGCCCAAAGAACGTGCGGAAATAGTGACAATGTTCATTAAATGTAATTGCCCGATTTTTGGGAGCGAATTTTAATGACTGATGAGGCCCATTTCACGCTATCTGGCACTGTAAATAAACAAAACTGTCGCATTTGGGGGAAAGAAAATCCTCATACTATCCATCAAACTCCACTGCATGATCAGAAAGTGACTGTTTGGGCCGGTGTCTGCTTCAATATTTCCATCGACCACATTCAAATGGCGCACCCTGTATATAAAATTCCTGCAGCCTAAAGCTCTCTTAATATTTTGATGGAGTTGGTACAGGTATCGTGCATTTACTGTGCGTAAAGTGACTAGATGGAAGGATTGGATAGGATTTAGTTTTTACACTGATATTATTTAACATCTCATTACTCATAAATTGCAGCATCCATAATGTTTCCAAATCTAATCTCTATAATTTTTAAAAGGAGTTGTAAGATATCAGATAATTTTTGTGCGTAGAGTAACCAAATAAAACGATAGGATAGGACTTCATTTTTTCATTAGTACGTATTTAACACTACGATTTTTGCAAATTGCAGCATCCTAGAGTTTCTAATCTCTATAACTCTTCAAAGGAGTTGCCAGATATTATGCATTTACCAGTGGCCAGATAAACAAATAGGATATGACTTAACTTTTGCACTGATATTATTTTCATCCCAATATCATCTAATTCCAGCATCCCAGAGTTCATAATCTATAATATTTTATGATAGAAGTTTGTCAGATATTATTCATTTACTAATGCGTCAGAATCACCAGATAGAACGATAAGGATGGGACTTAATTTTTGCAAATATACCTCTTATAATATTTATTATCCCATTATCGACAAATTTCGGCAGCTTAACTTTCTCAATCTCTATAACTTTTTGATGAGAGTTACCAGATATCATGAGTTTGCTTTATGGAGTGTGATCAGGGAGGACACATACAATTAAGTCAGTAATTTTTACAAATATAGCCATAGTATGAGAACATTTCATCTTCTTAGATTCAATTTTCACCAGGAGTCTGGCAAAGGACCGCAATGATTCTGTTGTAATCTCACTCTATGTGGAGTGCTTCTCTAAATAGGTCGTTCATTATGTAAACGAGCTTCTGCTAGTTTTTTTGCCGATTGTCCTTCTCAGAGGTCATAGTCAGGTGCACCTGGTCTATCTGCTTTCTTGTGAATTCCAGTTTATAGCTAGTCTGAGGATATAATATTTCTTGGTTTTCTGATATAATAGTATGCCCAATCCAATTTCATTTGCGTACCTCAATTACCTACAGCAACCTTTTTATCCATTCTGACTAGCAGGTCTACATTTGAAAGGAAATTGGGCCATCAAAGTAGGACCTTAAGCAAGTTTGTATTTTCACTTTCGATTGTCTTTGGAGTGTTTCCAATTTCGCAACTATAGTTGAGGAATGTTTTGACATTGCAATTGAACACGCGTAGATTCGCCCAATCATTTCAATAGATCATCGCGAATTCTGGTAGCCTTCAGTTCCTGAATTCATTCAATTTTCAGATAGGTGTCTTGTATTGACTGTACCTATATAGTGTGACCAGATAAAACGCAAGAAAAATAAACGCAAGCATTGACAGCCATCAAATTGATTGTTGTTTTAATTTCGAAACTAATTTATGTTGATATGTAAGGGTTTTAGAGGGACTTAGAAGAGCGCCAAAACGCGGCCATGACCTGAGCTGCCAAATATGGCTCCGGCTGCTAGGTTTGGTTTAGCGACTTTATTTATAAAGAGTAATGGAGCTCCTAAAATAAATTTATTTCACAATAAAACTAAATAAATGTATACATATAAGAAATAGCCTAGCCATATATTTAACCGATAATTGTCAAATTTATTAGAATTAATTTTGAATACCTATAATAACTACTAGTTCGCATATGCCTAGTCTCAATGTAGACTAGTTGCTCGTGTTATAGTTTAAATAATTGTATATAATTTACTGATTGTTTTTAACAGATTGTAAATAAAAATTGGTTGAAAAAAAAAAAAAAATGCGTATATGTATATAGGGAATAGCAATCTAATGATTGCCTCGTCTTCGCTAGCGGGATCCCTTGGTCAAAAGCTGGCTCTTGGACCAATATTTCCTGCACCATAAGGTGTTAACTATGTCTTGTGTCAGATGTCGCATTGATTCAATTCAGCACATTGGCACTGTAGCGACTATTTTGCTTCCTTACTAATCCCAACCTCTATAGTTTTCTCCATTTTGCACCACTCCCGCACTAGTTTGCTTAAGGTGTCAAATAAATATTGCTACAATGTAATGCCTTGACTTATTTTGATAGCTTCTGAAAGCTAGAAAATAACAATTAACAAGCATTGTCAAGGTTTTATAAACACTCAGTCACTTTCTAAAGTAAACTATGCCCGAAGTATTTAAGACCACCCTCGCACAGCATGATGTATTTGTATTTGTTGTGGTTAGTTTGGTCTAATTCGATTTCATACAAAGATTGGCAAAAATTTCAGCAGTCAAAATTCCTGTAGCACTAATTGACCCTAATTCCTTTAATCAATAATATTTGAGTTGCATTCTAAGCGAACACACACACACATAGACACTTTAATTGTGTTTGTGTGTGTGAGTATCTGTGTGTGCGTGTATATATAAGCGCCTTTGTCTGAGTTTGTGTGCTTGGCATAATTTCATTACATGCTGCTGCTGCTGCTGCTCTACGCAGCTTAATTAGGTTAATGAAAAATAGGATTAGGCCGAGTTGGATTAGTTCACGTCACAAGCGGCTTAAAACAATTGTGTCTCACACACACACACACACACACCCTCTGTATCTCTCTCAGTAGCTGCTTCTGTATCTGTGTTTTGCGCCTAAGTGTAGGCTATAAATTTTGGGCTGCTTTAATATATGCTGCATCTTAAAGACGACTCATTTATAGCCAACTTTTGACTTTTGCTGCTGTTTTTTTTTCGTTTGGCAACTTAAACAAACCGCAAAGTCTTCAAGTCTTCATTATTTTATGCTTAGCTGCCATTTGCCTCAAGTTCGCCCCAAAATAAAATAAAAATTTACAAAAAAAAAAAAGAAGAAAGCTTACCCCAAGTGCTTGTCCTGCTCCTGGTCCTGGTCACTGCGCGTGACATACATCAAACTCAGTGGCAGTTGGCATCAAACTTGCTCCTGGGCTCTTGGCGCCCAGTTCGCGGCTCACAGCTTGCATTTTATGTTTTCAAATTAATTTTAAAATATTTTTCTTCTTTTTTTTTCTACTGAATGCCAAAGTTTTTCACTGCCCAGCATAATCTATTATAAGCGCTTATAATAATTTTTACATTTTTTATTTCGTTCCCCGAAAATTCTCTCGTTTATTGTCAATTCCTTACTTATGGTTCCGGCACTGCAAACGATTTTAATTGTAGGCGTGTTTGGACTTAATGAGAACGCATGGGACTGTAGAAAAATATTTAATGTGAGCTTGGGGAGTGATTCGAGAGCACAATGAATGCGCTTAATGTCCTTTACCGAAAAATTTAATTAATATTTATATATGTCAAAAAAATGCAGCCAACTATTGTAGAGAAAATTGCGTAAAATCTTGAAAATTTTGTAGCCTGGGCGGCGGGTTTAACAATCTACATTCAGATTAGCTTGCTAGATTGTTGTCTGGGATTTTGCCAATAAATCAAAAAAATACACAAAACTTGCCTTGAAAATGTAACCGGCAAGGTTGTGGTCTTAACTCACACATAGATACATATTTATACACACACAATCGTACGCACACTCACACTCACAAAAGGTAGGCTGCGTTTATGACAGTGACTTATTGTGCTGGTCTAAACATGGTTAACAGTGTGAGTGTGTGTTCGTGTGTGTGTGTATATAGCTCATGTGGAGCATCATAAATTTTCCAAAAAACAAAAACTTAAGTAGCCCAGAATGTGGACCCAAGTTGTCGGTTTGCACAATATTACGTTGAGAGAGAGCATTGTCTTTTACTTTGCAGTTATTGTAGCATGCTTCAGGGCGCTGAGTGCAACTCTACATATTTATATCAGAGTTATTTTTGCGAATTTTCACAAAAGTATATTTATGATGTATCAAAATTTGTTGCCAGCTTTTCGTTTCCTTAAAGATGATAGAATACTTATTTTAGCAACGCACTAAAATGAGTTTAACTTGGAGCTTTTAAGACGAGTTGAAAATCTAATCCTCTTTATCAATATCCATCTACGCTGCTTATTTAGTAAATCTTCCATAGTTCCACAATTTTCAGGAAGTATATTTGTGATGTATCAAATTTTGTTGACAGTTTTTCTTTCTTTAAAGATGATAGAATACTTATTTTAGGAACGCACTAAAATGGCTTTACCTTAGAGCTTTAAAGGCGAGATGAAAATCTAATCCTCTTTATCAATATCCATATACGCTGCTTATTTCGTAAATCTTTCACAGTTTCACAATTTTCAGAAAGTATATTTGTGATGTATCAAAATATGTTGCCAGTTTATCGTTTCCTAAAAGATGACAGAATACTTATTTTAAGAACACATTATAATGGGTTTACCTTAGAGCTTTAAAGACGTCTTATAAGCAAGTATAATAATCGAAGCTTCTCCATCAATATACATTCATCTACGCTGCTCATTTACTAAATCTTCCACAATTATCACAAAGTATATGATTTATCAAAATTTGTTGCCAGCTTTTCTTTCTTTAAAGATGATAGAATATTTATTTTACCAAGGCACTAAATTGTGTTTAACTTGGAGCTTCAAAGACTAGATGAAAATCTAATCCTCTTTATCATGATAAATCTTCCACAGTTCCGCAATTTTCAGAAAGTATATTGATGATGTATCCAAATTTTCTGGCTGTTTTTAGTTCTTCAAAGATGATAGAATACTTATTTCAATGGGTTTTACCTAAGAGTTTTAAAGATGAGATGAAAATCTAAACTTCTATGTCACTATAAATTTACGATGCTCACTTGCTGAGTCTTTCACAAGTCTTTTAAGTAATTTGGTATAGTAACTAAGCGTGGCTTCGATTTTAAGCTATATAGATAGAAATATATAAAAATATTATAGGGGAAAAAATTATCTCAAAATGAGTTCTCAAAGAATTACGGAAAATGCTTCATATTATCCAATTAACCTGCTGCATTTAATTTTCCAAACTATTTGAAAGAGTATTTTTCAAGAGCATCTGGGCTACAGCAAAATTAGAAACATTTCTTTCTGACCAAAAGTTTAGATTTCGCCCCAGACTCAGCAAGCTGAAAGAGATACCAAGCAGAACTTCGTTGAAGTTCTTGAGCTAAAACAATTTGACGTAGAAACTTTGTCAAAAGTGAAATACGTTTTTATTCTAATACTAAGCTATAGAAGTTTGCTGCTGCCCCATTTCAAAGCTTTTTATTTTAAAAAGTCCTATTCAAAGAACTTCCAATAATTTGTAAAGTATCTCAAGCTACTCGGCATCAACTTTTAACGAAAATAAATATACACTTCAGCTAAACTTTTTCTCTTGCTCTTAATAAAGTTAATTCTATTTTATCTTTTCGAATAGGATATTTTTGAAGCAGATTCTTTGGCTTTGTTATCCTAAGTATCACAATATTGGGAAGACGACAAACTTGATGCGTATTTCATATTCCCGAATGCTATTTCTATCGTAGATTATCATCATCTTTTAGCCACTTGCCAGCTTTAAGCAAGAAGACAAGAAATTTTAAGTATATTTTGGGTTATAGTCATCTTTTAACTACTTCTTGGCTATTTGATCCAAAGATTCACGATTTTAGGAAGAAAATAAACTGTAAGGATTTATATTTCAAGCATGGATTATCATCATCTTTTAGCCAATTTTTAGGTATTTCATCCAAAGTTTCACAATTTCAGGAAGGTAAGAAACTTAAAATATATGTATTTATTTTCTCGAATATACTATTTCTATCGTAAATTGTCATCATGTTTTAGGCATTTCTTGCCTGTTTTATGCAAAGTTTCACGATGTCAGGAAGGCTAAAAACTTGGAGCATAATTTATTTTCTCGAATATGCTATTTCTAGCCTGGCTTATAATCATCATTTATCATCTTTCCGAATATGCTTTTTCCAACGTGGTTTAACATCATCTTTTAAGCTATTTTGTGTTTTTCATCTAAAGTTTTACGATTTCAGTTAGATAACAAACTTAAGTCACATTTTATTTTCTCGAATTTGCTATTTCAAGCGTGGGGTATCATCATCTTTTGGCCAATTCTTTACTAACTTGTTCTTATTGTATAAATAAATATTTCATATTTACGTATGTGCTATTTCTAGACTGAATTATCATAATCTTCAAGCCACTTCTTGGCTAATTTTTTCAAAGTTTTACGATTTCAGGAAGAAGACAAACTTTAAAAACTTTTTTATTTTCTTAAATATGGTATTTTATATTTATCTCACCTAATATGCTATTTCTAGCCTGGTATATAATTTTCTTTTAGCAACTTCTTTGATATTTCATTTAAAGTTTCATGTTTTAAGAGATGACAAACCTTAAACTTATTTTATTTTCTCGAATATGAAATCTCTAGCGCTGGTTATTATTATCTTTTAGCCTATTCATCTTTGAAATATTCTATTTTTAGTGTAAGTTATCATCATCTTTTAACTATTTCTTGGATATATAATCCAAAGCTACACGATTTTTAGAAGATAACAAACTTGAAGCATATTTCATCCTTCCGAATATGCTATTTCTAGACTGGGTAATCATCGCCTTTCAACCACGTTTTGACTAATTTTTTTATGTTCTTTAAGCATCATCTTTCCAAATATGCTATTACTAGCCAGGTTATCATCATCTTTTAACCACTTTTTGGCTATTTCATCCAAAGTTTCACACAAGGGTAACAAAATTTAAGCATATTTCATCTTTCCGAATATGCTATTTCTAGACTGGGTAATCATCGTCTTTTAACCACATTTTGACTAATTTGTTTATGTTCTTTAATCATCATCTTTCCGAATATACTATTTCTGGCCAGCTTATCATAATCTTTTAACCACTTTTTGGCTATTTCATCCAAAGTTTCACGATTTTACGAAGGTAACAAAATATTTCATCTGTTCGAATATGCTATTATTAGACTGGATAATCATCATCTTTTAACCAATTATTTTCTACTTTTTTCTTATTCTTTAAGTATATTTTATCCTTACGAACATGCAATTTCTAACGTGGATTATCTTCTGAGTCACCTACATCCTTTTCATCCAAAGTTTTTCTCGCAAGAAGACTAGTTGCTTTAAGTGCAAAATGTAGCCAAATTGGTAATAATATATACCGCAGTATCAGTATTCTTTTTATGCCAAATTAAATTAAGTGTTTCGTTTTTTAATGAGAGAAGCTTATCCCCATCAGTTATTTTTATGAATGCAATAATAATCTTGGTAAATTCAAGAAGATTCAAGAGATGATGAAACGATAGGTATATTTGTTTATATAGAATATGCTATTTCTAGCTTCTGAAGAAAACGTTTTGTATCATACTCATTTAGTGACTTCTGCTGATGACTAGGCTTTGTATGCAAAGTTTTTAGCTGGTAAGTTGGTTAAGATACCAATTTCACTGTATTTCATGATAAAATTTCATCATCTTTTCATTCCATGCCCACGTAGGCAATCCTGATGATTTTAAGATGTTTATGACAACGAGATGAAGAAACTTTCAGCATTTGTTATCATCTTCACCATTTTTCTGTCATCTCAGTTATAACGATTTAGTTTCCTTTTCCTTGCAAGAGTTCGATTTGTCTTCATATTATAATCTTTATGTTTATACTATTTATAATATTTTATATAGGCGCACAAATAAGTTTAGCATTTCCTTTTTCATTAAAACCAGTTCTTTCTCCTGTGTCTTCGCCTTTTAACAAAAGCAGTTAATCTTTGCCAATTTGTTCCCTTTTTTTTAAATCTTTGTGATTATAAAGAGGCGACGTAATTTTAAGCCTACGCAATATTCTACAATTGTTCATCATCTTCTTTCAATTATTCCACTTAGTCCATCATCTTACAAGACATAACTTTTGTCATCTTACTTCTGTTATCCTATCTTTTTATTAAAAGCTTCCACTTTTTTTAAAAATTCAATAGTTCTGCTTTTAGAAAAAGATACTTTGCTTCAATTTGACAGGTTTTTTTTTAAAATTTTTAACCTTAAAATCATCTTTCATTTTTCCATCAATTCTTTTTGCCAAAAATTGTTATAAGACTAGCTCTGCTTAATTAATGTTGCGCTTCATTGACATTTTATTTTATACCTCGTTGTTATCATCAATTGTTCCATGGACTGTAAGTAACGCATATTGAACAATATTTGAAAAATATTTCATAAGAAATTGAGAGAACACTTCCAAGTAAACATTTATTCTTGACAAGTTTTTGCTTCACTTAATTGACTGAAACTTGCAAAATCATTTGAACATAAATTTGTTTTTACTCTCCTGAAGTGTATGAAAAGATCTAGAGAAAAAAATAATGCAATTTATTTAGGAAATGGATACAAAGACTTTTGTAATATAGTATGTTTGTATAGGCATTTAATCCTGAGTAATGCTAACAAAAATATTGAAGCAAGCTGGGCTTTGTGGCAAAATCGAATTTCATGTGTCTTTGCAGGATGCAATTTTTAAAGGGTCTTTAAATTTCTATAAATGTACTTTGAGAGTGGATGAGATTGTTGAACGGTTTGTGTTGTGAGATAAAGTAGTCGGAAATGGACGATGACAGAAGAATCATCTGCAGTGAAGAGCCTTTAATCAGAAAGCATCATCTTTAGTAATGAACCTTTTTTATTAATCAAAAGAGCACTTTATAAGATATTTAAATAATTAATGAATTGAAATGGAGCAAAATTTGTATATTAAACTTGAAGATTGAAGCAGTAGAAAGCGAAACCAAGTTGAAATCAATAGATTAACTTGTTATATGGCATCATCTTTACTGATGAGCTATTGTTTTTCGATAAAAAATGATTTACAAGGCTTTAAAATATTTTAAGAATGGAGCGAAAGAAAGTGAATGCAATTTTTTACCAAAAGATCATCTTGTAATTTGGAATGAGATCTGAGCATAAAAGGTACCCAGTGCATGATGAGAAACTTACTCTTTCTCATGGATTGTATCAATCGGTCTTTTACCTTTTGCAAGAAGAAAGACCTGACAAGATTCAAAATGAATTCAATCTTTATTGATGAGCTATTGTTTTTCGATAAAAATAACGCTTTAAAATAATTTACGAATTAAAATGGAGCGAAAGAAAGTGAATGCAATTTTTTACCAAAAGATCATCTTGTAATTTGGAACAAGATTTGAGCATAAAAGGTCTCCAGTGCATGATGAGAAACTTACTCTTTCTCATAGATTTGTATCAATCGGTCTTTCACCTTTTGCAAGAAGAATGTCCGGATGATGACTGTTAATGCCGCCCAGTACTGACATGATCCAAGATGACATGTGACTTCAATAAGACGGCTAATAGAGTCGCTCTTCGTAGAAGCTGCTGAAAGAAGATTTCCTATAGGGCGTTGATTCTTAAAGAGGCATCTGTATTTTGGTCACTCGGCTAAACATCTTTTAGATGATGATTGTCTGCCTCATTTTGACGACATAATCCACGATGACATGTGTTGTTGAACGAAGATTTTCCATAGAGCGTTGTGCCTAAAGATACATCCGGATTTTGGTCATTCTGTCAAAGATCTTTCAGATGCAGACTATCAGCCGAATTTTGATGACATAATCCAAGATGAGGTGTGCTTTCAAAAAGACAACTCTAAGAGGAAGATAACAAGTTTTTTATTTTCTCGGTTTTTCTGCTATTTCTAGCTTGGGTTATCATCATCTTTTAGCTAATTCTTCGCTAATTTGTTCTTATTTTTCAAGCATATTTCATATTTTCGAATATGTCATATTTAGGGTGGATACACTTTTTTAGATGACTCATCCTTTTAATTAATAGTTTTGCTCGAGCGTTGTTTCCTAAAGAGACATCCGGATATTGGTCAAACATCTTTTAGATGAAGACTGTCAGCCTCATTTTGATGACATAATCCAGGATGAGGTGTGCTTTCAAAAAGACGACTCAAAGAGTCGCATATCCAGCTGCGTAAGAAGGGTTTAAACATGATTTTGCTTACGGAAGAAGCATGCGGAGAAAAGAAAAATTTGTTGAATATTTTGGTCATTCGGTCAAACATATTTCAGATGATGACAGAGCGCCCTACATTGCTGACATGGTCCTAGATAAGATGAGTTTTTATCAAACCTTCTTTAGGGTTCACATAGCCGGCACTGTATAGGAGCTGTAAAAAGAGTTCAAAAGACCTTCCTGAAAAGGCATGTTTAGAACATAAATGTTAGATGAAGACTTTCTTCATCCGAAAGGAGAACGCCAGATAGTGTTTATCCATGCCTCATTTGGAATGACATGATCTATAATGGAAGATGTTCCTATAGCTGGCACCACACAGGAGCTGAAAAAAGAGTTCAAAAGACCTTCCTGAAAAAGCTTGTTTAGAAAATAAATGTTAGACGAAGACTTTCTTCATCCGAAAGGAGAAC
This sequence comes from Chymomyza amoena, assembly GCA_037043745.1. NCBI lineage: Eukaryota > Metazoa > Arthropoda > Insecta > Diptera > Drosophilidae > Chymomyza > Chymomyza amoena. The sequence continues at coordinate 322,401 of JBAMAX010004319.1, forward strand.
GCCAGATATTGTTTATCCATGCCTCATTTGGAATGACATGATTTATGATGGAAGATTTTACTATAGCTGGGACTACACAGGAGCAGTAAAAAGAGTTCAAAAGGGCTTCCTGAAAAGGCATGTTTAGAAAATAAATGTTAGATGAAGACTGAAGAAGGAGAACGCCAGATAGTGTTTTTCCATGCCTCATTTGGAATGACTTGATCTATGATTGAAGATGCTCCTATGGCTGGAACATCATAGCTGGCAAAATAACGCGATTAGTTTAATCTTTTGGAATGATATGATCTCTGAAGGAAGATATTCCTATAGCTGGAACATCATAGTTGACGAGATTTAACTTCATCTCTTCTACATAATTATTTTACTACAAAGTCAACCGTTATTGGTCATCTGAAAAAGAATGTCTTTCAAATAATAGATGAAATATATTTATAAAAGCGTCCTGAAGAAACTAAACCCTCAGATCAAAGTAGAAGAGACCATTTAATTAACATTTTCATGCATGCTCTTCTATATTCTATATATTCCAACACAACAGCTGCTATTAATATTTAAAGTTCAGCCATACTTAACTCTAACACCCTGTATATGCATTTATCTTTAGCTATAGAAAATGTGTCAGAGTCTTCTTTTGGGCCATTTAAAAATTATATGTGCCTCAATTTTCTTTATATATGTTGGGCATTTTACAAATAATTTCAACTTTAACTGCCAACATTTTCAATTTGAAAAATGCTTGATTGCTCTACCATCCGCATCAGTCTCTCTAAAATTTTAGAGAGAGAAAATTTTCGCCAGTGCCAAAAAATGCAAATTTAAAATGCGTTGGCATGTCAAAAATTCACACAGTAGTATCAGGGTGCAATTGCTTTGTATATGTGGGTGTGTGTCTATGTGTGTGTGTGTGTTTTAGTGTGCGTGTGGGCACAGACATGGGTGTTACCGGGTGCATGGTACCCAAGACCCGGGGCCCGATGGGGCGTGCAAAGGCGCCCAACTAAGCGACAAAAATCGATAAACGAGAGTCAGTCATATGGTATGTGTGCGTGTGTGTGTGTGTGTGTGTGTGTGTATCTATGTGCGGGGTAAGCTTTTAGTATCTTTTGCTATGCAACTGCCATACATGAATTTGGCAAGAGTACAATACCCCGAGCCATATAGAACTGAGAGGGTATAAAAAGTCAGAGAGATAGGGAAAAAAAATAGCTTAATAGGAAATAGCGTAAAAGCGTTGAAAGATTTGCTTGCGAGACCCCAGGAACCCCTCTTACTACCATTCAACTAGTTTATATATATAAAAATCCTGCGGAGTTTGAGATTTGGGGTTGCTACTGGGCTGCTGCTGCTTTACTTTTTCTTCGCAGCATCCTTGCACGTCGCCAGCTAGAGAAATCGGCAAACGCATTGGCATGCCGCATACACAAACTTTTTATGCGCTTCCTTCAAGGGGTTATGGCCCAGATTGAAGTTTAAAACGCGTTTCGTAGCTTAGATGAATGCTTTAATTCGGGCGTAACCTCGCCCCCATGCTATACAATTCTGCTCCCGCTTTAGCATTAGTCAAATGCAAATTTTTATAGCAACATTTTAAGCACCACAACCCGCTGTCTGTTTAGTTGAAGCGCTGATAAGCTTGACATAAGCGCACACAAATGGATTTTGTGAAGCGTAAGGATGTTGCTGCTTGCCACCATGCTTGCCGCCATGCTTGCCACCATGTTATTTTTCGCCATTCTTTGCGTATCTTTTTTTTTTTTTTGGTTCTTTTCTCTCTCTTTTTTAGAAACATTAAAGCATGCTTTACGGCGTACTTTAATAAAGCGACAACAACAATAACAAGATGGCCGGATAGCGGAAGCAGCTTCAAATGAAAACATGCGTGCCACAAATGTTTGTTTGTATGCGTGTGTACGTGAGTGTGTGAGTGCGCCTAAAAGTAGGCAATAAGCGACGTGTTTATGTAGCAGCTACTAACGTTCAAGCGTATTTTTATACACTAACCTCTAGAGGGAAAGAGTTGTTACAGTGCAGGATGGAGTAGAGCTAAAAGTGTTCTTTGAGGGAGTAAAGTAAAATAAGATTTTGGTAAAACTCTTATTTTGATCTAGGGGTTACCTGCTGGCTAATGCTTCCGAAGATCAGCGCAACTCTCTCCCTCCAATAAGCAATAGCAAAATTAAGAGCTTGAAGTTGGAACCAACTTGCAAGTACTTCATGCAGGACTGGGGTATGACGGATTAAGAGTGGTAACCAAAGAATTCAATCTTGCAGTGAAACCTCCCCTTGTTGATCATTGTCTTTAAGATAAATAGGCATACCGGTCAGTAGATTGAAATGTAGCAAATACAGCTTGATCGAATCGGGTCTCGAATGGTTGGCTGATGATTATCAATCGAATTACGTTGACTCTGTCGGGGTCTCCCTGCACTGGAGGCATATCTATGGGTATCTACCTGCTGCCTACCACTTAAGAGGATGCAGTAAGTACTTAACCAGCACAGCTCTATGCAATGGAAATATTAAGAGCAAGATGGTGATACCAATCCGGAGGTACGCCATTCAGACCTGTGGTATGACGGATTGAAAATGGTATCCAAAGAATTCAATCTGTACCCAGAACTCCTGTTGGAGAAGGTTGGCTTCAGGATTAATAGGCAACACCAGTCAGTAGAGTGAAAATTGACAGGGACAGCTTCATGGAATCGGCTCTCGAATAGTTAGCTGATGATTATCAGTCAAATTACGTTGACTCCGTCAGGGTCTCCCTGAGGCATCTCTTTCCTGCCAGGAAACACCATCAATAGGCGTGGCTACTATAAATAGATGAAGCGACTACTATTGGACATTCTGGACTAGATTTATCAAATATTTGGCTTCGTACAGAACTTTTAATAGCTAAATCAGCAATGAGATAGGCTTTGAGGGCTGCAGTAGTTGCAGAACCGATGAGATCCGTGGGAGAGGTCTTGTTGACACGGGAGTCTTTGGCGACTAACTTTAGAAAGCGTATTCCAGTTTACTTTAAATTAAGTACCTACCATTGTCGTTTAAGCTTCTTGGAAGTAAAGGCATAAGTAATATTTTTCCGCGATAAATTCAAAATTTTTCTAGAGAATGGTATAGAGTATTGCTTTGTCGGGAATAATCTGGGTTTACGGCCATGCCAATGTCGGTTATTCCCTGCATAAGTAATATTTTTTCGCAATAAATGCAAAATTTTTCTGGCGAATCGTATACAGTATTGCTTTGTTGCGAATAAGATAAGCATCCGATCGAAATATTCGAAAATGAAAGATCCAAAAGCCAATTACCGTCTGCGGACAAGATGAAATTAGAAATCTGCTACAACATGACGGCGTGATGGGTCCTTCAAAGAGAGTCATTGGGAACGGCGTTAATTACCAGGAATCTTCCAAGATTTTTTTAATTTAAGATATTTCTTTGCACGTAAAATTTTGTATCTACATTTTTAATCAATTTCATCTCTTGAAAAGTAATCTCCCTTCTATTCAATGCACTTTTGACAAGTTTTTGCCAGTTCTTAAGGAATACCAATAAGTTGTTTTCCGGAATAGGTTTCAAAGCGTGCAGCGACTTACGTTAAATTTAAGCAATAGATTGATAGCGTTGTCCATGGAGCTAACTTTTTAGTTTTGGAGACTGTCAAAAGCTAGAAGGAGCTAAGTCAAGCGAATAAAGGGGTTGCGGAACGATATGATTATATTTTTAGGTAACTGACGAAGAAACTAACGAGCGTTTTTGACACCCAAAGAGATTCGACGATTCTAAGGCCCAAAGATCTTTCTAAGTAGTATGAATTAATTCTATTGAAACGCCAACCATATTGGCACCGAAAAAGATATTGTAGGGCCCTAAGATCCTTCAAAGTAATTGAATTGATTCTATTAAAACGCCAACCATATCTACAAGGTCTCTTATTGTCAATTGACGACTCTAGTCCCTCGATCTTCTTCACGTGTTGCTTATCAGTTTGCGTTGATGGTCGTTCGGAATGTTCCAAGTCTTAGGTGTAGCAATAAAGGATTCCATCTTATAGCTACCGAAGTCGTAGACGAAGTGTCTTGTATGGGACGGAAAATTGATGACTCTAATCCTTCGATCTTCTTCACGTGTTGGTCATCAGTTTGTGTTGATGGTCGATCGAAGCGTTCCAAGTATTAGGTATAATAATAAAGTATTCCATCAAATTAGATATCGTAGTCACAGTGCCTTCTCTGGGATGCAACAAAAATAATATTTTTTCCATTGCTTAGCTAAAATATAAATAAAATAGTATCTAGTTGCAATGTAGCTATCCCAATAGATTTGCGTGGTCTTCTTAATTGTCCTTCCCAAACTTGTTTCAAAGTGTTTTCGGCATAAATTCCACATCGAACTTGTTTAAGTTTATCTGAATTATGGGTCCACAAATTAATTTTAAAATATTATGTAGAGCATTTCCTTGTCGTCAATGAGCTGGACTTAGGGGTATATCAAATTCGGTCATGCCCAGCTTTATGTACAAAATTTTTATTACGGCTTTCGCACAGCTGGCCGTGAATGCACAAGTGTGTGTGCGTATGTAGGCGTGTTTATCTGTGTATGTGTGTGCCGACAAGCTCATTGCCAAATTTATGAAAATTTCTACCGTCTGATATAAAGAGGCAACTTAAGCGACGTTACGGGGGCAGCTAAAAGCGGATGCGCCAAAAAACATTAGCACCCAATACAGTTTAATGTCTGCGTATGTGGCTTGGCCTCTTCCACCCACTCTCCCACTCGCTTTCTCGACCCGTCTGTCGTTGTCTCCCTGTCAGTCTGCCTGTCTGTCAGAGAGCGTCTGCCCGAGTTAGAGCATAACCCTCAGCGGATGTGTATCCTGTCTGCGTGCACCAAAAACACGGCCGTCTCCTGTACGAGTATACTGTCTCCGGAGTCCCTTGTGGTCGTGTTGCCGCGGGGCCACAGCTGTGGGCTCATCACTAACGCTCTCCCATTGCCAACGCCAATTTGCGGCTTAACATCTTTGAATTATTGAGGCGCCCGCACTTACATTTGCTTTGGTTTATGCTTGTTTTTTTTTTTTGTTTTTGGCCCAAGTTTCAAGTTCGTGGCCCAGTCGCGACCTGCACTCCGCACTTTATTTTGACTGGTCTATAGTCGTGGGGTCTTGGCCAAATTAAAATTTTATCAAAATGAAATTTGAGGTTTTTGTGTGTTTAGTTTTCCAAAAATTTTTGAAGTGATTTTTCCTTGTCGTCAGCTATTTTGTTGGATGTAGTAAAAGTTGTGGCTGATTGTTGTTGTTGTTGTCGTGGTGGTATTCCCTGTTGCGTGTGTTTAGGGATTAAGCTGAAAAGTATGGAATATTTTAGTTAAACTGGCAGTTTGCATATTATGTGTTCCAAAAAAAAAATAATAATAATGAAGTGCTCGTATACATATAGACCTATATAGTAGAAGTTTGAGGCATAAGTTTTAAACAAAAAGCTAGACTTAAAAAATTTGTGAACAGATTGCTAAAAGTTTAAATGGTTTTGAAGTCTCAAGTGTTAATAATTTTTTGGCATTAAAGAAATTTTTGCTTACTATAGAGTGGCTTGTTAAAGATTAAAAAGTAGGTTCGGAAATAAAGAAAGAAGCGACTCGTTAGAGTTACTACCAAGCTAAGCTGAAGCTAATGGGATACTATCGATATGTGTCCATCGGCTATGAACGATGTCGTTACAACTTATGTTATGGTGAGCTTTAATAACAATCATAATTATCATCTTTATCAAGTACAATAATTCAGCAATTCTGTCAAATCATATCAGTTTTTCAATTTCAGTTTAAATTTTTTTCAAAGCAGATATCTGCTAAATTTCTTCTGCAGATGATACATAAATGAAACATGTATGATAGAAAGATGATAGATTGATGATAGATAGATGATATATAGGTGATAGATAGATGATAGAAAGATGATAGATAGATGATAGATAGATGATAGATAGATGATAGATAGATGATAGATAGATGATAGAAAGATGATAGATAGATGATAGATAGATGATAGATAGGTGATAGATAGGTGATAGATAGATGATAGATATATGATAGATAGATGATAGATAGATGATAGATAGATGATAGATAGATGATAGATAGATGATAGATAGATGATAGATAGATGATAGATAGATGATAGATAGACGATAGATAGATGATAGATAGATGATATATAGATGATAGATAGATGATAGATAGATGATAGATAGATGATAGATAGATGATAGATAGATGATAGATAGATGATAGATAGATGATAGATAGATGATAGATAGATGATAGATAGATGATAGATAGATGATAGATAGATGATAGACAGATGATAGATAGATGATAGATAGATGATAGATAGATGATAGATAGATGATAGATAGATGATAGATAGATGATAGATAGATGATAGATAGATGATAGATAGATGATAGATAGATGATAGATAGATGATAGATAGATGATAGATAGATGATAGATAGATGATAGATAGATGATAGATAGATGATAGATAGAGGATAGATAGATGATAGATAGATGATAGATAGATGATAGATAGATGATAGATAGATGAAAGATAGATGATAGATAGATGATAGATAGATGATAAATAGATGATAGATAGATGATAGATAGATGATAGATAGATGATAGATAGATACTAGATAGATATAAGATAGATGACAGGTAGCTGATAGAAAGATGATAGACAGATGATAGATAGCTGATAGACAGATGATAGATAGCTGATAGACAGATAATAGATAGATGATAAACAGATTATAGATAGATATTAGATAGATGATAGACAGATGATAGCTAGATGAAATACAGAAGTGCATTTTCCGTTCATAGACACAGTTGACTCTCATTTGTTATGCTTAAGTATTTCGAAGAACTCGAAGCTTTTTAATTGAATTCGTAGAATTCCGTAGTGGTCCTGGCAACTGCTCCTCTTTTTGCAAATATAACATTCCAGTGCATCATCTTTATACCAAGAAATACCATAACAAGCATTAATGTAACTGACTTTAGCTTTATGCGGCTTAAAAGCTTACAAAACTCCAAAGCAGTGCAAAAAAACACTGAAGAAATTTTTTTTCACAATTCCCCAGTACTTGGAAATGCAAGGGATTTACTTATTAAAACAATAAGTATAGTGGATAGATCAAGTTAAGAGGATTTCTTGGAATTGCAAGAACTTTAGCAGCATTATTGCCACAATTATAGAACATTGCAGCAGTGGGAAGCACCTATAAAATGAGTCTAAAGGACGCTGGCAGCGAACCCTCGACTCCTTGTCGGCTCTACTGACACAATTTTCTCATCAACTACAATGTTTTTGTTTGGTTTTGTGTTTCTTTTTTTTACGCTTCTGCTGGCTGTCTTTCAGTCTCTCTTTCGCATTCTCTCACTCGGGTTGTGGGTTGCTTTTGATACCGTTACCCTGGCACACTTGTTTACAATACACTTTACCTAAGCTGCCTAAAATTATGCAATAAACTTTACTTTTACGCAGACCCCCCTTCCCCGCACACCCACTTTGACAGTATGCCGCTTTTTATTTTGTTATTTATTTATTTTGTTCGCTCTTCGTTGCTTTTCTTTTACGCTGCTTTTATGTCTCGTTCTCCTGCTCATTCTCATTTTCTCTTTTTTGCTACTTTTCCATTTTGTATGCCGCCGCACTTATCCTTTGCGATTTTTGATGTTCGCACGTTGTAGCTCGTTAGGCGTTGGCCAGAGAGTGCGCCTAGTGGGCGGGTATGGGTATGGGCTGGGGACTGTGGGCGGGGGCAGTCGGTGGGGTGCGCATTGCAAATCTTATTTGATGATGCCACGGCAAATACTTTAATTTATGCAGTAATCCTATTACAAAAACAACAACGTTGGAAGAGCACAGAATGGCAGCCATAAAACAACAAAAACGGCCACAACAACAATGCATTTATGTTGTGCTTTCGTTTTGTTTGGATACCCTGTAAACAAGAGGGTAAGGTGTATAGTAGGTGACTCTAAAAAAACCTAGGGTCCAACGCTTTGACAGAAATAAAGATGATGTAGATGATCAGCAGTTAAGATCATTTTCTCATGTTCTTTCAGTCTTGAAATCCGCATAGATTTCCTATTGCTGGATTTGATCTCAATGTAGTTCATATCTATTGATTTGAAATTAAAACTATATTGATTATGTCTATCAAATTTTCTGAGCTTTCTGGATTCTAACTTAATGTAGTTCATCTTCGTTGATTAGAAATCTACGAACTTGAATAATCAGCTGCTCCTTATAAATTTTAACTTTCATTCTTTTTTTTTTTGGTTTATCAAATTTTTAATGATACTTTTGGATAAAAAGCAAAGAATTGGTATTAATGGGCTGACAACGATTAATAAAAAGATGATGGATCTTACGTGCATTTATAGCGTTCCATTAACATTCATTGTCTTCCTATAAACCTTCTTTGACGTATATTTCCTCATCCCATTAAAATTCATAGCTTCTTACAAATCTTTTTGAAAGAGATGATGCAGAAAGAGATGAAAATAATGAAAGTATTCGAAATAGGAATATCTTGCTAAACTTCTTGAGAAGAAACTATAAATGGGTTGTCCTCTCGAATCTTCTTAAAAGAGATGATACAGAAAAAGAAGAAAAGGATGAAAGAAATCAAAATATGAACTCATTGTCTTCTTGTAAATCTTCTTGGACGTGCATTTCTTAAGTCCCATTAAGTCTCATAGCTTCTTGCAAATCTTCTTAAAAGAGATGATTCAGGAAGAGATGTTAATAGTGAATCTTCTGGAAAAGAAACTGATTATCTTCTTGTTCATTTTCTTGAAAGAGATGATGCAGAAAGCAACGAAAAGGATGAAAGCACTCAAAAAAAAAGTCTCATGGCTTCTTGCAAATCTTCTAGAAAAAGATGATACAGGAAGAGATGTTAATAATGAGGTAATAGTGAAGTATTTAAAAAAAGAACATCTTGCTAATCTTCTTGAAAAGAAACTCATTGTCTTCTTGTTAATTTTCTTAAAAGAGATGATGCAGAAAACGACGAAAAGGATAAAAGCACTCAAAATAAGAAAGTCATACCAAAAGAGATGGAAAGAATGGAAATACTCAAAATTGGAATATCATGCTAATCTTCTAGAAAAAGATGATATAGAAAGAACGAAAGAAATTTAAATTTTCAAAGAGAGAAGATAAGTTAGCATGCTTTGCGTTATTTCGCTATGCTTATTAGATTGTTGATAGTATTTTTGGATAAAAGCAACGAACTAGAATTAAACTACTTGGTTATTACTTTTATAATAATGTTTAAAAGAAAACGAGAAAAAAGGCATAAAATTACTGATCCCTTTTATAGGCTGACAACGTTTAATAAAGAGATGATCGTTTTTACGTGCACTTATAGCGTCCAATTGAATCACTTTGTCTTTTTGTTAATCTACTTAAAAGAGATGATGCGGAAAAAAACGAAAATAATGAAGAAACTCAAAATAGGAACATCATACTCTCATCATAAGAGATGATTCAGAATATAAATATTATGCTAATTTTCTTTGAAGGGATGATACAGAAATAGACGAAAAAAATTAAAATTTTCAAAAAGAGAACATAGATTTTGTCATATTTGGCCGTTTATTGATCAATATTTTGGATAAAAAGCTAACAATTCGTTTTTAGGAAGCTATTTAGACTTTCAGTAAACTCAATGAATAAGTTTTAATTTTATGATTAACAAAATTGTGTTCGTATTTGATCTAAAATCTATGCAGCAGATTTAGAACGTGAAATCGTGTAATAACATTTATATGTCAGTCTTTTTGCTTTATATCTGACAAATAATTTGGTAAATAAAAGTTAATTAGTCAGCTTTTGAGCCGACAAGCTGGCCATTCTGTCTGGAAAGCTGCGGTGAGGCGTTACCCAGCCTTGCTTACAATTTTTAAGCCGTGCTAATTAGTAAATCACAAAATCCACTAATATTTGGGTCTAGTTAATAAATAGAATCCTGAGATAAAAATTTTTCCCGCCTTAAGAGTGTCCGTCCGGGTGCTTAGTTCTTCGAAGAATGCGAATTTTTAATCAAGTGTGGGAAAAAGAAAGATATCTGATCATCTCGCCAATCAATGGTTTGCTCATCATCTCAATTCCTCGATACACTCTTCAGTTCTATCCTACATGTCAAGAATAGTAGATGATTAGGTTTCATTACGATATCAACGAAATGATTTCCAAGCTAATCTGAGATCATCTGAACGTATGCTGAAGATGATCATCTCTATTCATTACCTTTTGTCCGATATCTGTTTTGAAACTCTTCATTCCTTTTTGACCATCCCAAAATCGAATTCATCATCTCAACTCCTTGACTCACTCTTTATTTCCTGCCTACAAGAGATTCAAAGAACTAGAAGCATGCACTGTTGTCGCAAGTTCTATCTTATGATCTAGTTCTTTTTTATCATCCAGAATTCTGATGCAGATCCTTTCTTTGGCAAATCGAGTTTTTGATCACATTAGATTACAAGCAACTGAAATTTCGATCTAAGTATAAAAAGAAAAATGAAAAAACGGCCCTAAAAGTGTCAGTTCTCCGAAGAGCCGGATTTTTTTTTTATCAAGTGTGGCAAAAAAATAAGATATTGGTCAGTTCTGGTGCTCAGTGTTCCAAAGAATCTATTATTATCTAGTGTGGAAAAAGAAAGATACTCGTATCGATAAAACTTAATCTAAAGAAATTATAGAAGGAAAAAGAAAGCTGTACAAGACTTCTTAGTATAATAGTTAAAAAAACATTTTAAAGAAAAATTTGTTTAGAATATATTATTATATAATATACCGTGTTCAGATGACACCAACCAAAGCATTCAATGTAAGAAGTTAAAATTAGAATAGAAAGATTTAAAGATGATTTCCAAATTTTAACTTAAATTCCGTACTAGTTAGTAACGACATTAGAGGGCATCCCATAGTCCACAATTTTTTCTTTCTGTTTAACATTCTCTCTTTTTTTGTGTTGCTCTTCGCTCTTGCAGCTTGTTGAGTATTTTATTTTGTTTTCATTTCGTGCGCCAATTTTTATGCCGCGAATGAAGCTCGACCCCGCCAAGAAGAAACCCGGAGTAACCGAGCGACAGACCAAACCCACGGACTTGACTCATTTGCATTTTCTGCGCATTTGCCGCTTGGGTTTCGGTTTGGGTTTTTTTTCCGCTTGTATTTTCTTTTTTTTTTTTTTTTTGGTCTTTGGGATCTGGACTGGGGTTTATAGGGTTTTTGTGCAATGGGGCTTTGTCTTCGGTGCTCTGGCAACGTCTTAGCAGCAATTCAATTTATTTTAATTTCTGCTTTTAACACAAAAAATTACCAATTCAATTTTATGACTTTATTTTTTCTGGCAGAGTAATAGTAAAATGAAAGCAAGACGCATCCAAGGCACTTGGGTGCTACGTAATGTTAAACACGTGGCACAATTCACAGAGTCGCAGAGTCGGAGAGTCTCAGTCACAGCTAACCCAGTGTCAGATAAGAAATCGAAGCGTTTTCCACACATACACAGCGGAGAACAAACACAAACAATCTCAACTATCTATCTCTATGTCTATAAAGATGGTATATATACAGATACATATATACTATGCTGTATATATATATTGTAGTTTACCATGAGATGCAAAAGTTGTTTGCGCTGTATTTCCCACTGCTTTAGTTTAGTTTTATGCAAACAGTTTTCCAGCCATTGTCGAGGTTCTTGTCTTTGAATTCTTTTTACTTTTTCTGGTTTTATTTTTTTTTATCCAAAGTTGTTGTTTCCAGCGTTTTCCTTTGTTTCGCAATATGCAAATCAGTTTACAAATAAATTTGCCAAGCATTTGGCAAACACTTGAAACAGCGCATTGAGTTGAGTCTGAGTCCTCGTCGAGATCAGCTTAAATCGATGTGTGTGTTAATGCTATATGGGGGTGTTACATCCCCCACATCCCGCACATCCCCCTCCCCCTAGGTAAACACATGACCCACTAATGCTAATCGGAAATTATGTGTTTTCTTCCTTTTACAGGTACGTCAAAGCTACTACAAACACGTAAATAGATTTGGACAAGTGGAAAGCGGTAAATAATGTACTTAACTGTAGTTTTGTCTACGTTTCTTTTTTTTTGTGTTTTTTGCTTTTGAAAATTGAGTTTTCTTTTAATGGAATGCGAAGCGGTAAATGCATTGTGGATATATCTACATAAAGTCAAAAGGGAAATAACTTAATTTATTTTACGTAACACGGTTACGTACTGGGTAGAGCGTAATAAACAACGTTACGCATAAATAATACGCAAACGAAAATATATAGGTTATAAAAAATGGTTGGTTTTTAAACAGGGTTAACCATTTTTTGTGGGCATATATGCAAAAGATGACCTTTGGACGAGAAGTTGGTAATTTACTTAACTTAGTGTAATAACAATCGGTCAGCGCTCAACCGTATCCATCACCGATTAATAACCCTCTGCTGGGTATCGGGTCACTCAGGTGTCCGTGGTAACAAGGCGGCGGACGAGTGCGCCAGGAACGCCTCAGACTTGCGGTTACGGACACAGAAATACCATTACAGGAAGTCGTATCGCAAATCAGGGGAACAGCTAGAGTTCTGGCGGAAAGAGAATGGGACATGGTGTCCGGTTGTTGCATCTCCCGAGCACTCTGGTGGGTTCCTCTCACTGAGGTGTCCCCGGTAACGAGACGGCGGACGAGTGCGCCAGGAACGGCTCAGCGCTCGCAGCTAACCTTGTGGTTAAGGACATAAAAAGACCATTGCAGGACGTCGTATCGCAAATCAGGGAGACGGCTAGAGTTCTGGCGGAAAGAGAATGGAGATAGTGTCCGGTTGTTGCATCTCCCGAGCACTCTGGCGAAAAGAGAATGGGACATGGTGTCCGACTGTTGCCTTTTCCGAGCACTGATTTTCCGAGATATGATCCAAGGCGTACATCTTAACTCCTGCGTTTCCATAAAAACAGGACTAGGATGCTGGTAGGTGTTGAAACGGGGCACTGCACCATAGACAATATGGCTGAGAGGTTGCACGTTCCCCATAACGATTTCAGCCGCAGCTGCAGAAATGAGGAAGAGTCAGAAAGCATCCAACACCTGCTATGCAACTGCCCAGCGCTTCTTAGAAGACGAACCCAGTTTCTGGCTTAACCATGCTTTGAGGATCTTGGTATTCTAGTCTGTGTGCCCATAGCGGATCTGCCTGCTTTCGTCGACTGCTCCAAATGGTTCTGCAACATGAGAGGCTAACGCGATTAGGGATGCCTTACAGTTTTTGATCGTCCTCCACTATTCCTCCCTTTCTTCAATGCCTATCGTCCCCTTCTTTTAATTAGACAATACAATGGACCTCATGGTCTTTGGGTGGCCTCAGTCACTATCTGAGATGCCAATATAACCTAACCTAAACAATGGTAAATCATTCTTTGAGGATCTGGTTAGTCTAGCCTATGTGCCCATAGCGGATCTGGCTGCTTTCGTCGACTCCTCCAAATGGTTCTGCAACATGAGAGACTAACGCGATTACGGATGTGCGGATGTTTTTGATCCTCCTTCACTATTTCGTCAATGCCTTTCGTTCCCTTCTTTTAATTAGACAACACAATGAACCTCATGGTCTCTGGGTGGTCTCAGTTACTATCTGAGCTGCCTATACAACGAAACCGAACCTAACGTATCACTCTCTCTTAGCTTATCGAAGATTATGTGAACTTGTGCTGAAGATGATCATCTGATCACCTCCACTATCAACAAACTTATTGCTTCTTGTCTGATATTGGTTTAAGAACTCTTCATTCCTTTTTGAACGTCTCTAATTCAAACTCACCATCTTAACTACGTGATACACGCTTCAGTTTCTTCCTTCATGCGAAAGATATTAAATGATTAGGTTTGTGTAGGACGGTTGCATAATAAATTACAACACAATTTGGTACTTACTAAACCAGCTAAGGCAGCTTATCAAGTATGTGACGCGTGAGAGCTTAACATGGAGATCAAACAGCTCATGGAATTTTATCGTCAGTCTCCCGAGATTTCTCATATTGAAGGCCAAGAGCCATCGGCACCACAAAACGAGGAAGAGGGTCGAGCGCCACCTATGTTGGAGGAGGTAAATGACTTAGTACAGTCACCAAAGAATTCTCATATTGAGGGCCAGGATCCATCGGTACCACAAAATGAGCAGCAGGTACGAGAGGCACCAGTTTTGAAGATAAATGGATGCCATAGTTGCACGTGCTAGAGATGATAACTCGCAGTTTCGAATTGAAGAAAACACAAACAAATTTCCCATCATCCCCCAACCGCAGACATGCTGGTGCAACAACTGAGAACCGAACTCGGACAAAAGCAGGAGATAATTGAGTTACTTAATGAGAGTCTTGAGAAACTGCGTGCTGAGTCCGTAGAGGTGAATACAAGGTTCAAGAACTTAATTACGATACGTACGTAACGCTTTTTCTTGTCTACTTAATCTAAGATCACCTGAACTTGGGTTGAAGATGATCTGATCATCTGACATATCAATGGTTTGCTGACAGTGCATATTCATTACCTTTGGATTGATTTTAGGTTTGGAACCCTTCCAACCCCTCTCCAATTGTAACTGATCATCTCAACTTCGTTCAGATTCTTCCCTCGAAGAACATAAGTAAGGAAAGGAAGCAAGGAACTTAATCTCCGACGATTAGGTTTCTCTAGAAAGCATGCATAATAAATTGCAAAACAATGACAATGATTTTATTTCAAAGATTAAAATATAATTGATAACAAAAACGGACCTTACTAAAGCCTTACGGTCTGTCTTGGCATATAGCTAAGTTCCACATGGACTCCTACACTGCTCCTACCGCTTCAAAACTCGACACCACAAAGAGCTTTTCGTATCCTTCTAAGTCGCTTTTATTACGGGGGACTTACTTGTTAAGCCCTACAATTGAAATTAACTGCAATCAGGCAGAAAATTACTAGTCCCCATAAACAAATAACAATGTCGAACCCACAAGCAGGCAAAAGTCTTAAGAGCCTATCAAAATGTTTAGCTAACTTGGCACGTCAGTGGCATAACATCAAAGATTAATAAGGGAAGAAACCACAGTCCCCCAACCTAACCAGCTAACATTTTAAATCCAGCAATCGATACATTATATAATGCATATTTAGAGGCAAAGCAGTACGTGATGCTTTTTACGGGTATAACTTATGTAAAACATGTCAAAATACCGAAGACCAGCAACAACAACTGGGACAGGAAAATACTAAAAATTCGGTGGGTGTTGGTAGCCTTGAGGGAGTGGAAGTTTGAAATGCCAACACCGATAAAATATATACAGCAAGTGGCAATAAACATTTCATGAAGACGCAACAAAACGCATAGTGGGGCATAAAAGTGGATTGATGAAGCCCAGATGGGTGAGGGAACAGCGATTGGGGTTGATGTTGTCGTCAATGAGCGGGGAGAGAGAGAGTGAGAGATGCTGCAGGTTATCAAACGCCATTGGCATTGGTCTCTATGTAGTAAAAATGAGGCAAGCTAATAAAAATTGAAAGCAGGCATACGAAAATCTAAAGAAAACAACAGCTAGGACTATGAAAACAAAAACAATAAACAAATTTAATATGGCCAAGGGCTGAAGCCACAGCTTTACACAGTTACAGTCACAGTTCCGGTCACAGTGACACTGACAGTCACCACAGTACGGAGCAATGACAGCAGCAGCAGTAGCAAAATTTGTCCAAGACCAAGTCGGAGACTGAACTTAGCCACATGGCCGCAGAGCTACAGCAGCAGCTGGCCAACCCAGACTACAGAGAGTTGAGAGTGAAGCGAAGAAAAAAAAAAAATAACAAAAACACAGTTAGTCACCATATAGCGACAGTTACACATGAGCTGTGGACAGAGAGAGAGAGAGAGATGCGGGCTCTGAGCGAAAACCAATTTCATTTTGGTCTTTAAATGGCATCCCATGGTGCTGACTATGTCTGGGCCATATAAAGCATACAAAGGGGTTCCCACACCCCCGTGCCAACTGTCTGTTGTTGTTTTGTCGCGCTTCTTGGGCTAAAATGTAAATTTTATCTGCACGTTAAATGCTCTCTGCCAAGCCAAGATACTATTCGCTGCGAGTTACAAATAGTGTGCCCAGCTACTGCGATTTGAGCTGCGCTCTGCAAATCTGTTGAAAATTGTTTGCCATTTTGTTGTTGCCAGTTTCGTTACGTTCGGTTTTTTTTTTATTTTTTTTGCATTTTTATGGCAACCAAATGCGGGACTGGTTTGTTAAGGTTCAGAAGAAACTAACGTTAAGCCGCTGGAATTGACTTAGTTTTGGCAAGGCGTTGAAGTTGAAAGCAAATTGTAGCCAGATAAGCAGAATATTTCGATATTGGTTTTGCGGTAAGCTTTTTGGTAGGGGGTGGAAATGTTTATATTTGCTTGCAGATGAATCCTGCGTAATCGTAATTGGTTTAGAAGTTTGTGTACAGTTGTGTTCAAGGCTTTCGCAGTCTCTCCCAAAAACCCTTGGGACTTTACTATGTACTGCTGCTAGCTTAGTTGTGGTATTCAAAAACGTTGTCTATATTTTGCATTTTGCTTGTTGATTTAAAGAGTAGAGCTGAACTGGAAATGGAACTGGGAGTTTTTGCTTGAGTCTATTTAATTTGTTGACTGCTTTTAGGCATATTTAAATTCCAATTGCTTTTAAATTAAGTCAGAGGCGTTGTCGCTTTTGTTTAGGCTTAGTAATAATGTGCTGATAAAACTTGGCTGCTAACTAAACAATCTCATCAAAGGTAGACACGGTTGTGTGAACACATGAGCGAAGATGAGGGAAGAAACGACATCTTTAATTAAGCTTAAGAAACCGCTAAAATAATTTGCTAAATAAAGTCTTAAGCTTGGTAAGGTAATAATATGAAGTTTACAGAAGGCTTAAATGTATTCACTTCAAGGAACGAAGAAAAGTTTTTTCTAAGAATTCGGTGGATAATGATTCTACAAAGATTGTATTTGAGCTTTTATGCATGTTTCCATCATAATCTGTAATCTTTTCAATAAGGCTTTATTAACAAAAAGAGCTAGGAGAAAATATTCAAAATAGTGAGATAATTCATAAAGGCTAATAAAGAGATGAAGTTTCAAAGTTTATAATATTCTTGCTAATCTTCTGGATAGAGATGATACACACAGAGTTGAAAAGAAACAAAATTTGAGCATGAAACCCTTAAAAAATTTTGCAAAATAAAGTCTAATGCTCGGCTCAGAAGGATAATATGAAGTTTACCAAGAGTCAAATGCCTTATTTTGAAACAAAATTTTTTCTAACAATTCGTTGCAGAAAGTTTTTACAAACGTTTTATTTGAGCTTGTATGCATGTTTTCATCAAAGTTTATAATCCTTTTAATTAGGTTTTACTAACAATAAAAAGATTTAGAATAAAAATATTTAAAATAGTTACAAAATTCGTAATTTCTAATTTGACAATGGTTAATAAAGAGATGATTGTTCAAAATTCATAATCTACTCGCAAATCTTCTTTTAAAGATGATAGGAAAGAGTTGAAAAAGAAAAAATATTGAGAATGACACAAAGGTTAACATTCGGCTTAAAATATAATCTTCATTGCTTAAATGACAAGATTTTAATTTTTAAACCTCTTTCGTGAAGTTATCTTCTTATAATTATGTTTGTGACTAAAAAAAGAGACAAAAATGCTTAAAACTTCTGATGCATTCTATAAGTTGACAATGGGTCATAAAAATATGGTCACCTTGTCTTCTGTATAGAGATGATACAAAAAGAGTTGCAATGTAAGAAAGTGTTAAAAAATGGCACAAAGCTTGATAATGGGTAAAAAATATGATCTTATTTGCTTAAATAACATGGTTTTAATTGGTTTCCCGTTAAAAATAATAATTTTGCTTAGTTATCTTAGCAGCATAAAATTAAACAGAAATTTCTGATGTCTTCTAAAAGTAGACAACTTGCATCCCTTAAAAATTCATAGTTTTCTTTCAAATTTTATGGAATGAGATGATATAGAAAGAGATAAAAAGGATGAACTTACTCAAAATAGGAACATCATGCTAATGATAAGGATGATGTAGAAAGAGATGATGAGAATGGAAATGATACAGAGGAAGACGAAAAGAATTAATATATTCATAAAGAGAACATAGAACATAATTTGGGATCTTTTCTATAAGTTGGCAACGGTTAGTAAAGAGATGATCGCTTTTACTTGTATTTTTGGCATTCCATTAAAACTCTCAGTCTTCGTGCAAATCTTCTTGAAAGAGATGATACATAAAGAAATGAAATGGATAAAAATATGAAACATTTTGTTAATCTTCTTAAAAGAAACAATACAAGAAAGTGATGAAAATATGGAAATACTCAAAGTGTGAGTATAATGCTAATCTTCTTGAGAGAGATGACACAGAAAGAGACGAAAATAATTCAAATATTCAAAAAGAGAAGATTGCTTAAATGACAAGGTTTTAATTTTTTTAAATATCATAATTTAAACTCATAATCTGCTTAGTTACTTTTGTTTTACAACAAAACGTTAAAAAAAGGCACAAAATTGCTGATCCCTTCGATAAGCTGACAACGGTTAGTAAAGCGATGATTGCTCTTACGTGTACATATTTCTTGCTTCTTGCAAATCTGAAAGAGATGATACTGAAAGAGATGATACTGAAAGAGATGATACTGAAAGAGATGATACCGAAAGAGATGATACTGAAAGAGATGATACTGAAAGAGATGATGCTGACAAAAATAAAAACGTTGAAAATACTCAAAATAGGAACAGCTTGCTAATTTTCTTGAAAGAGACGATACAGAAAGAGATGAAAATAATAGAAATACTCAAAATGTGAATACCATGCTAATCTTCTTGAGGGAGATGATACGGAAGGAGATGAAAAGAATTGAAATTTGCAAAAAAAAAAACATATATTGGTATGCTGTGTCATAATTGGCAATGGGTGCTAGGGATGATCGTTATGTAAATGAAGAGTTTTTTCATCATCTGATAGTCTGTTTGATAATCTTTATAATTATAGTCCTTTTAATCTGCTATCCTTGACTCCCAGTATAGCATAGGGCCTTTTTAATAAAGATAATCTAATAATTTGATTCTAATTGAAATCTCTATCTATCTTTTCATATTTTTATTCATTAAAATTTTACTATAAATTATTTTTGTTAATCCTTTTGATAGAGATCATGTAGATGGCGATAATACTTATTATTTTTGTTTTAAGCATTTAAAAGTGGACAATACAGCAGCAATGCATTCTCGCAATGGAACATAAAGCACTAAATGCATTGCCTCAGGGCTTAAATTTACTAATAAAAACCCGGTAGTAAAAATTTTAACTCACCTACATCTTCGTATACTTTGGAACATATTTTAAAGAAGCCTTTAACTTGTATGCGCTTTTCCTTCAAATAAAGATGATTTCTCAGACTGTATATTCTATTGTCTTTAAGTTTTGTGTACTAATAGCTGGACTAACTCTATATATCTAAGTATTCATGCATTGATGCAGTAATTTTGTATTTATTATTTTTCCAAACGAAATATTAAAGCTCTCAGCTTTGAGATGACATAAGCTGGGCAAGAGATGATTATAATTCTAAAAGATCTCTTAATTCTACAGAAAACATATTCAAATAAAATTGCTGCATTGGACCAAAATGAACAAAACTAAACGAGCAATGCATAACAAAGCCTCAAAATGTTCTTAGATTTAAACGCATTATGAAGCCTCTTGCTCTCTCAGATATTAAGCTATTTTTTAAGCTGATAGAAAGCAAATGGGGCTGTCGCATTCAACATAAAACAATTCATGCCTCACATCGCTCCCAAACATTCCACACATTTTGCAACATGTCCCTTGGGCACAATACCTTGTTGTACATATGTACATTTGTTTGGTCATTTGTAAATAGTCTTTAGATTTTCCTTTTTTTTTTTTATTTTTTATTTATACGTATTTTATTTTAGCTTTCCAGTAAACTTAAGCCTCTCTGTGTTATATTGTTTTCCCAGCAGATTAAATGCTTAGTTATGGTTACACTCCTGCCATTTTCGAGGATTTCATATTTGCTCTCATCTTCTTAAAAGCTTTACTCGATTTTTATTTATCTTTTTGGCCATAAATTCACCATAAATTGCTATTATATGATGGCCAAGGCTCAAAAAGTGCCGTTCTGCTTTTATGAAAAATTAAATTTGCGAAATAAAATAAATTGGTTTGCCTAGAAACAAAAGTCCATGCAACATTGTTTTGCCGAACGAGTGGCAAGACAGAAGTACTTCAAGAAATTGCTAGCAGCACATATGCCACATTATATTTGGGTTTTCTTTTCTATCTAGTATTTTTTTGT
This sequence comes from Chymomyza amoena, assembly GCA_037043745.1. Lineage (NCBI taxonomy): Eukaryota > Metazoa > Arthropoda > Insecta > Diptera > Drosophilidae > Chymomyza > Chymomyza amoena. Next base: position 342,903 of record JBAMAX010004319.1, read on the forward strand.
GTGATATTTATTTTTTGTTGCCACACTAAACAATTAGGCAAGAAATTTTCAACAAATAAACTCTATAGAAGCGTAGAAGAACACACAGACAGTTTACTATATTTAAATAAACTGGCAGCTGTTGCTTTGAATTTGCTTTTGACTCTGTGGCACAGTGGCGTAGAATGCGGCCTGCCAAAGGGGACTCAGAACAGATGAATCCATAAATTTGTTTATTTTAGAATCACTACATCGCTGGTTTGTCTTCTTCCAAGGATATATGATTATCTGGCTATATAAAGTGTCTTAGGAATTAAAAGAAAGAATTGTTGTCTTCTTTCTTTGTTAGAAAAGATGTTACCTTTAGATTTAACAATTCTTCTAGTGTTTTATCTATAACAGGCTTCGAAACCGGACTCTTGGAGGTCAGTACGTCAGAACAGATAAATCCATAAATTTGTTTATTGTAGAATCGCTGTATCTCTGGATTGTCTTCTTCTAATAGAATTATGAATATCTGGTTATATTAATAAAAACGTAGCTTAAGAATAAAAGGGGAAATTTTTATACTTCTTTTTTCTTTGGACAAGACGTTACCTTAAGATCTTGTAGTAACAATTTTTCTAGTGGTTTATCTACAACTGTCTTCGAGGTCTCTTGGACGTCATATATATATATATATAAAAATGTTGCTTAGGAGTAGAAAGAAAAAGTTGTAATATTCTTTGGCTTCCTGTGATTGACTAGGCATTACCCTAAGATTATATAGTAACAATTCTTCTAGTTGTTTATCTATAATATATAAGATGATTTTCGCGCTATTGAATTTCCAGAAGATTTCATGTAATGTAGCACTAAGAATGTCCTAGGCTCATACAAATTTTCTTCTTGCTTCAATTCTTCCAGTTATAGTTTTATTGGCAATATAGCAGAAGAATTCTCATTTTGCAAATTCTTTGCCTTTGATCAAGGAATTTTGTGAGGTATATTTTTTAATCCTCATCACTCTTGTTTAAAAATATACCACTCTCCCTCTCAAAGGCACCAGAAGATTGCCAAAAAGCATGATTATTTGGTGGCTTTTAGTGAGTTTAATCTTACTAACTATTATGGTAATAAACAAGCTCTCTAAAGGATCTATTATTTACTGTGGATTTGGCTTTAAGCAGACTCTTTGCCAATCTCTCCTGATGATGTTGAAGATGTTCGAAGAGAGCTTCACATTAGTTTCAGTCTCTTTCTATTATGGTAATAAACAAGCTCTCTAGAGTACCTTATTATTATCTTAGCCTTACTATGGAGTTGGCTCCAATCAGACTACTGCCAATCTCTCCTGATAATGTGGAAGATGTTGGAAGAGAGCTCAACTTCAGTTTCAGTCTCTTTCAATTATAATAATAAACAAGGTCTCTAGAGCACCTTATTACTATCTTAGCCTTCCTATGGGAGTTGGCTCTAGTCAGACTCCTTGCCGATCTCTCCTGATGATGTTGAAGATGTTGGAAGAGAGCTCAACTTCAGTTTCAGTCTCTTTCTATTATGATAATAAACAAGCTCATCTAAAGGACCTTACTGTTATCTTAGCCTTCCTATGCGGAGTGGCTCTAGTCAGACTCCTAGCCTATCTCTCCTAATGATGTGGAAGATGTTGGAAAAGAGCTCAACTTCAGTTTCAGTCTCTTTATGTTAAAATAATTAGCAAGCCCTCTAAGAACCTTATTATTATCGTAGCCTTACAATAGGGTTTGCTGATGATGTTGAAAAAGATCTCAACTTCAGTTTCAGTCTCTTTCTATTATAATAATAAACAAGCTTTCTAGAGGACCTATAATAAGGTCTTACTATGGGGTTCGCTCTAATCAGACTAATTTCCGATCTCTTCTGTTGATGTTGAAGATACTGGGAAGAGAGCCCAAGTTCAGTTTCAGTCTCTTTCTATTATGAAAATAAACAAGCTTTCTGAAGAATTTTATTATTATCTTAGACTTATTATGGGGTTGGGTCCTACCGATCTCTTCTAATGATGTCGAAGATGGTCGAAGAGAGCTCAACTTCAGTTTCAGTTTCTTTCTATAATGATAATAAACAAGCTCTCTAAAGGATCTTACTATAATCTGAGCCTTACTATGGGGTCGGCTCTAATCAGACTCCTTGCCGATCTCTTCTGATGATATTAAAGATGTTGGATGAGATCACCACTTCAGTCTCAAGCTCTCTAAAGGACCTTATTATTATCCTAACCTTACTTTTGAGTTGGGTCCTTGCTGATCTTTTCTAAAGATGTTGAAGATGTTGGATTCTCGAAGAGAGCTCAACTTCAGTTTCAGTCTCTTTCTCTTCATGTAAGAAGAAGCTTTTCACGTACCTCTTTGCACTTATAAGACTTCTGCCGATCTCCTCTGATGTTGTTGAAGATCTTAGAAGAGAGCTCCGCTTTAGTTTCAGGCTCATCAGTCTTTCAGTCTTCATCTTTCATGAAGGAGCACTTACCTTCTGGCGTTAGAAACAACAAACTGCCGCTCGGCTAGTTTTACCTCAAAAGGAACCCCAAGGTGACGCCAAGTTTGGAAAAGACTGTACCAAGTAGCTTGAAAGTAGATTCATCTAAAGATTCCTTTAAGTTAGTTCCATCCCCTTTGCACCAAGCCAACTATGCCACTGCTATGACAACACTTGCCAACCTGCTCTAACACTCACTTGCTAGTTAGAGTTTTTTTCACTCTTCCTCGTGCTGACTGTCTGTCTGTCTCACTTGCACTAGCATTGTTTTTGTTACTGGAGCCGCACAAAAACATTGCTTTAATATTTGCTCTTAATTAAATTCGAGTTCACTCGAGCGTAAAGCTAAAACCCTAAGAAAAAACTTTTCCAAACTACTTGTTTGGCTTTGGATGGAGCGTGTGACAGAGGCAGCATGCTGGTGATACTTGCCACACAAAAACAACTTAATCCAATTTAAGAATGCAACCACTTGAATGCATGTGCATCCCATTCCGTATTAGTTCCAAAGCTAGCTGGGTGCTTTCCTTCTTTATTTTTTTTATTTGGGTCTCACTATTTTAATAGTTCTCTATTTTTTTTTTTTAGACAATTCTTCTGCTGTTGATTTTTATCACCATTTCGGCATAAAATTTGTAAAATTTGTTTAAAAAAAAATACAACCAGAACATGGAAAGTGGTCAAGGCAACAGCTTGCCTCTTGCTTTTTTTTTCTGGTCAACATCATGCGTTATGTGGGCCATAAATTAGAAGATATTTCTTAAGCTCCCCGACCAGAGTTGACCCAGAGCGGGCGCTCTGACCCGCCCACATTTTATGTACGCTGATAATAGCCCAAGGACTATGTTTTGCATGCTTACACAAATTTTCGACTGTCGTTGGTTGCCTTTCCTTATCAGTTGGAGCAAGGACCTTGGGTTTGCTGCCCAGGCACAAAAGGATGCGTAGCGTAATAGAGCTATATGGAGAGAGGGGGGCATGGGCAGTTCGTGGAAGACCGTGCAAGCATTTTCATTTAAGTAGTAGTTTAGTGGACTTGGTTGGGCTTCTGTTGGTCATTGTTTGGCTGCAAATTTATATGTTAGGTCATTAGGTTTGTAATAATTTGTTGTACGAGTTTTGCGGAAGAGGCGCCACCATTGGAGGCAACATGTTTTTTGCAGTTGTTGCTGTAGTTGCGTTTATTGGCATCATTGTTAGGCCATGTAGCTTAATAGGCCATTAAGCGTATGTAAATGTGTGTGGGAAAATTGTTACTATATGGAGCTGAATGCGTACTGGATTTGGCCGAATGCTAATAAGTTGACAATGGGAAATTTTCAACTTTATGGAGCAAAAGAAGAACCAGGGTTGCAGCAAAAATAAACTAAATCTGGCTATATGTGGAAACTGTGACAGCTCTCTTGAGCGAAAAAAACAAAATTTATAGATTTGTTTAGACTAAGGGTTCTCTGCATGTCAGTCATTAATTTGTAGCTGTCAAAGGAATTCTCCCTATATTCTTCTCATCAGCTTGTTAAGAGATAAAGGAAAGAAAGAAGAAAAAAAGAAACAAAAAATTCCATACATTAAGCTTATATCTTTGGATTTACCACAAACTAGACAGATATTTTAGGTAAAGCAATAAAAAACCAGGGTTGGAGCAAATATTAACGTATGTGGCTGTATAAGGAATATTTAACTGATATTGAGAGAATCTTGGAAAACGAAAAACTTTAAAAATTATATATTTGATGATGAGTTCTCGTAGGTAGCTCCGTTGCATATCATACTTTCCGTCTTCAATTTCTAGCTATCAAATGAAATCTTAACACTCCAAAAATTCTTCTAAGAATCTTGTTATGAGCAATAATGAGGAGGTAAACTGAAAACTGACAACTTGAGCTTGATTCGGAAGATCTAAACGATTTGAGAAACTCCCAATTCTTTGGATTTGTCACAAATACCAAATAGATAAATATTTTTAATAAAATATCACAAAAATAAACTCAAAAACTTTCGGAGCTCTTCTCAAAATTGTTCTATTCATAATACATATGAATCAATGAAACGGAAAGAAGATTGGATACCAACAATACTTCCCAGAAACTGTTGATCTTCCAATATTTTCTTCTATTTTCTCTATACGATGTATAGAAGTGCACCATTACCTAAGATTCTTTTTTTTTAATTTCACTGTCGTTTTGTAGAATTGGGTCTTCGAATTCCGCCTATATTATATGCATTTCTTTCTATAAATTAATATATAAAAGGATTGAAATTTTAATCTATGCTTTTTTTGAAGATCCTTAGTCCGGAATGGGTCTTAGTTGAGAATTCTGAGTGTCCCCTTGAACTATTTAAGTTTTCTTTCTGAACAAAAATCGTCAGCTGGTCAAGTTCTTCTTCACTCCAAGTAAACTCAGGAGATACGATATCAATTCAATGTCTACTTATATGAGTAAAGGAAATACCAATCAATTGCTCCCTCCAATATTTACAGACGTCTTCTGCATGAAATGCTTCACCACTCCAACAAATACTTCAAAGGGGGGAATCGATCTACCAGTCGTTCTTATCAGAAAGACCAGGTGGAGTCACTCAGGCTCCACGGGAATCCCGAAACTTGCTGCAAACCCGAAACTTGCGGACAAGTTCCCCTGCGTTTCTGGCCAAGTTCTTGATTTAACTTCCTAAAGTTATGGAGTCTGAAGCAAATAAAAACGTCTAAAATAAGTTTTCAGATTCCTTAAAAGTCATTGGAAGTTTTCTAGCCAAGGGCGCATTATGGGAAAGCTTCCCGAAACTTGCTGCAAACTTGAGACTTGCGGCCAAGTTCCCCTAAGTTTCTGGCCAAGTTCTTGATTTAACTCCCTAAAGTTATGGAGTCTGAAGCAAATAAAAACGTCTAAGCTAAGATTTCAGATTCCTTAAAAGTAATTAGAAGTTTTCTAGCCAAGGGCGCATTATGGGAAAGCTTCCCGAAACTTGCTGCAAACTTGAGACAAGGGCGCATTATGGGAAAGCTTCACGAGTGTCCGGTCTGACTAGAAATTTTAGATTTTGCAAAGTAAAAGTAAATAGTTCTAGATTAATATCCATGACTTAGAAGAAACTTCTTAACCAGAGAAGGATCTCGGAAAACGAACCAAAACCGCCATATGTAAGGCTCGGACCCATTATATGCAAGCTTCATAGCCAGGATTGTATCAAAGGAGAAGCTCTCGATTGTGCAAACATCCTAGAATTATCTAAAATTCCTTCCCATTCAAGAATTAATAGTTCCTATAATAATATAAGCATTATTGGATACTTTCTAGGCGGGGTAAGATCTCATATACGAGTTCTTCTTTCTGGAATTTTTTAGCTTTCTAAACTTATCGAGTCGGAAGGAAAAAAAGTTATCATACCTAACGCACAATTTACTTATGTCATTAGAAGCTTCTTATTAAAAGGAGAGATTTTGGATATCCGGAATCCCAAGAGTTTTATGAGTTTCGTTCCATTGACTTAAAGTTGAAAAAAAATTTGTTTCTTCAATGCCTTATCAGAAATTTCCTAGCTAGTGGAGGATCTTAGGTGGGAATTCGGGATATCCGGATTCCGTAGAATTATTATAGTTTTTTGTAAATTACTGATACTTAGTTTGAAGCTTCCTTGTCAGGGGCATCTGAAAAGGGGCCTTACAGATATTTCCTAGCTAGTGGAGGATCTTTGGTGAGAATTCTGGATATCCGGATTCCGTAGAATTATTAGAGTTTTTATGTAAATTACTGATACTTAGTTTGAAGCTTCCTTGTTAGGGGCATCTGAAAAGGGGGCTTCGGGATATCCGTCCCCCTCTAGATTTATAAGGATTTCCTTGGAACTTAGAAATAAATTATTTCGATTTTACGCATGCCTTACTTAGTCTTCGAAAGATCCTAGAGCGAAGAAAAGTTCTACTTATCGGAAACTTCCATGCTACAAAAGAATATCAGATAAGATAATAAATAACAAAAAATCGTCTCATTTAAGACTTTAATTCCTAATAAGTAATTGGAAGCTTCGTAACCAGTGACACATGACAAGGGAGGCTCTCGGATTATCGGAGCCCACCAAAATTATCGAAATTTTCTATATAGAAATGAATTGTTGAAACTTCCCTACCAGGAGAGGCTCTCCGATAAGAAAATAACGGACAAAAATCATCTTACTGAAGACATAGATTCCTTATAAGTAATTGGAAGCAACCTAGCTAGGAACATATAAAAAGGGAGGCTCTGCGATATCCGGAGCCCCCCGCTGCATCGAAATTTTGTATATAGAAAGTAATAGTTGCAATTACAACCTAAGTCTTGTCAGAAACTAGAAACTTGCCAGGAGATGATCTCAGATGAGAATATAAAGGACAAGAATCTTCTTACTTAAGACATAGATGCCTAATAAGTAGTTGAGAAGCTTCGTAGCCAGGAACACATGAACAGCTAAGGTTTTGGATAAACGGAGCCCTCCAAAATAATCGAAATTTTCTATATAGAAATGAATAGATGCGATTATAATCTACGCCTTGATAGAAACTTCCTTGCCAGGAGAGGATCTCAGATTAAGAAAATAACGGACACTGAAGACATAGACTCCTAATAAGTAATTGGAAGCAACTTGGCTAGGAACACATGAGAGAAGGGAGGCTCTGCGATATCCGGACCGCTCCACATTATAATATACAATATAAAAATAAATAGCTTCGATTATAATCTACGCCTTCTCAGAAACATGCTAGCGAGTGGGGGATCTCAGTTGGGAAATCTGGCTGTCAGCACCGCTTAAAAGTAATCGTCAGTCATAAATGCTGCAAATTTCGCGACCAATTTCAACTATTCGATTACCTTCTATTATTCGGTTTAAAAGTAACAATATAAAAATAAATAGCTTCGATTATAATCTACGCCTTCTCAGAAACATGCTAGCGAGTGGGGGATCTCAGTTGGGAAATCTGGCTGTCAGCATCGATTAAAAGTAATCGTCAGTCATAAATGCTTCAAATTTCGCGACCAATTTCAACTATTCGATTACCTTCTATTATTCGGTTTCAAAAGTAGTCGTTTGTTGAACAAGATCTTGATTAGCTATTTATTAAATAATCAGGATACGCTGAAATGCTACAAATTTTTCGATTATTTTCCACTATTCGATTACTCTCTACTATTCGCTTTAAAGCAGTATATGAGAAATACAACAGAATAGCTTAAATACCGTATAATTAACAAATTTCCGTTGCAACCCTAAAAAACACACACACAGACATATTCGTGTGTGCGGGTGTGTGTGTGTGAGTGTGTTTATGTTGCATGTGCAACAGAGTCGCAAAGTTAGCCCATAGGTTTAATTAAATTATGTTGCCGCAATTGCCTAAAAGTAGGCTATTGCATTTTTAATGCCCAGATTTGTGTGCTCAATTAACATTTAGCCTGGAAACGTATTGGGTAAAAACTTTATGAATACTGCATATTTTTCCGAATTCAAACAATTTTCCAATTAAAGCATTGCCGATAGCCTAAAAGTATGCTAGCTTTTTACAAAACTATTTATTTATTTGCCATTATTGGGAGACGGCAAATGCAAAACTTAATTGACAAATGCGTCGATAAGTGAGCGAGTGAGATACATTTCTAGCCCACTTTTAATTAGTTTTTGTTTGCCAAATGAGTTTCGGAAATTGAATTTCGAGTTAATTTTTTCGGGGGTTGGGTGTTGGGTGTGTTTTATTTTTTTTTGGGAAAAGTCGATCAGTTTGCTAATTCGCATGCTAATGCCGCTCAAACTAGGCAATAAAATTGCGCAAACTAATGACAAGTAGAACAGTAGCTTGGAAATTGGAACTCGCCTTAATTTCAACTAAATCCGAGTCGCATTCTCTCTTAACTATGCAGGGGTAGCTGCTTTTATGCGATTTTTTGCGAGGGTGGGCTGTTGTGTTGCGGGAGTAAGAAATTGGATTTAAATGGAAATTGTCAGAAATTGTCAAGACAAGCGAAATTCGACGGAAATAACTTTTATTATTATAATATCGGCGATTGCTTGAAATATTTTTTCGAAGTCTTAACTATTGTTTCGAAATTAAATTATATTGTAAAGAGCTCATTGAAAACTTGTGTGGAGATTCTTGTCATGATCAGCCCTACTTTTGAATGCTTCAAATAAAATAGTTTCAAAAGATTTTTTTTGAAGACATCATATACAAATTTCGAAAATTTCGAAAATCGTATAAAGTCAGAGAAAAAAGGTGAAATAAGAAAGAGTAATATGATCAATGAGGCAAATGACTTTCCAATTCATATATTCTTGCTCAAAAAGCTGTTTTAAGAGCTTTCATTGGAAAGATTGCTTTATTATTGTTAATTCGTAATTCCAAAATTAACGGAAATTAATGATTTAAAAAAATTTGGATCCAGCGTTTTTTATTAAAATTTGTTTGAAAAATTTTATGAAGGTGTTAATGCATTTTTTGTTATGTTAATATAGACCCCATACTTAAATTTTTAAGATAAAAATAAAGTTTTTGAACTTACAATTTTCATCTTCTCGTCTACTTTAAAAACCTTATAGACATTTTAATCATTTAAAAATTGCGGAGCTACAATTGCTGCCAAAGCAAAGTAACTCCAAAATTCAATAACTCTTTTTAATTTTATTCTGATAAAATAATTTTTGCTTCCTCTGAGGTAGCTGATTACGACAACTTTAAATTTTTAAAGAAATTTCCAAATAGCGAATTCAAGATAGCTGCAGAAGCAGAACAATAATTTTTGGGATTCTTATACAAATCGGGTGCTCAAATATAGATTTTCGGGGTCGCGGATCACGAATCTTGGTCTAGAATTAAGCTAAAAGAAAGTCATTGATTTGATAGAGCATGAACCATCTTAACAAATTTATAATATAAAAATGGCGTACAGAAAGTCGGGCGCGGACGTCTTTGGGATACCCTGTACCACTTCCTTCACAAAAACCAAAAACAGAAGAATTTTTAAGCAAAAATTTTTTTTGACCAATCGTTCCTATGGGAGCTATATGATATAGTGAACCGATTTCAATAAAATTACGCGGTGCTTAAATACCTTAAAAAAGATCTGAATGCCAAATTTATTTCAAATATCTTTACAAACAAACAAAACACATCGAAAATTGTATAAAAACGTGTTTTTGGACCGATTGGTCCTATGGGAGCTATATGATCTAGTCAAACGATTTGGATTAATTTAAGTACAGTGCTTATGAACTATAAAATAATCACGAAAGTCAAATTTGGTCCCAATGTCCTAACAAACAAACGAAACACAACAAATTTTGTTAAAAAATCGATTTTTTGGAAGATCGGACCTATGGGAGCTATATGATATAGTCAACCGATTTTTTTCAAATTTGGCACATTGCTTAAGTGCTCTAAAAAATTTCCAAACGCCAAAGCTGGTTACGATATCTTTGTTACAAAACGAAATATAGCGAATTTTTCTTTAAAAAAGTTATTTTGGCCGATCGGTCCTATGGGAGCTATATGATATAGTCAACCGATTTTGATCAAATTTGGTACAGTGATTGGGAACTATAAAAAACTCTCGAATACCAAAAACGATATCTTCATAAACAAACGAATTATTCATCCAAAACTTTTTTTTTGTCGAGGTCGTCTCAAATGCCCATATGGGAGCTATATAATTTAACCCGATATCAAAAAATAAAATAAACTTGTCTCCTATGGAATAATATGGGATCTAATGTGAAAATGTGTAGCTCTAACCATCTCTGAGATCTAGGCGTTCAAACGGACGACGGACAGACGGACAGACGGACGGACAGATGGACATGGGTATATCGACTTCTCTATTCACCCTGATCATATATTAGGTAACTTTGGAGTGTCTCCGACGACTCCTTCTATATGTTACATACATTTTCGGCTTGCACAAACTTAATATACCCTTGGTACCATACGGTACAGGGTATAAAAAAATATTTTGGTATAATTTCTGTTTTAACATAATTTTTTTAAATAATATCTAAGAAGGAAAACCAAGAAACCTAAACTCTTTATTTTATATATATTATTACTTTTGTCATATCTATCTGTGGAATAAAAATTAAAAAATTCTTGAAAAAAAATTGTCAAATTAAAAATATAAAAAAAAATTTTTTTTTGCCCTCTACAATATTTTATTAATTTTTGTCTTAATCGAAGCCAGCTAAATCTGGTCTTAATTGTTTATTTAAAAATAAAAAAATATTGTATTAATTTCTGTTTAATCAGAAATTCTTAAAAATTATAATAATAACTAAATAGTAAAGGAAGAAGACTGGATTCTTTATTCTTTTTTATATTAAATCTCAAAATTTATATGTTATTCTATTGTATATAATTTTTTGACATTTTTTTAAAGTTTTTTTAAATGACAGTCTTTTAGGTAATTTATATCTGCGATCCATCAAAGATTTAAGCTCTAACTCAAGCTTTTTAGCTGTTTGAATGTTCTCAAAGATTCGTTGAATGGATCCACTATATATTCTATTTTGTTAATTAAGTTAATTTTCATTTTAAAAATATTTATTTTTATTTTCTACCCTAATTTCGTCTTCTCCGTTTACTCTTTCAAGCAGCTAATAATTTTTATCGGGCAATACTAACATTATCTATTTCCGCCATCTCTAAGGCAACCCTCTCAAGACTGCATGCGTGTTAGTGTGTCAAATTGTATTCGTGTGGGTGTGTGTGTGTGTGTGGCACTTTGGCCCTGGCAATTTTGCATTGGTTGAGCGGCACTAACGGAAATGTCTCAGTTTCAGTGCGTAATATCATAGCAGAGTACAAACATGGTAACACACACACACAGCCACACACACTCACGCACTCACACACATACAAACACATTGCAATTATCTGCTCTGTTTTCTTTTGGGCCCCCCCTGCTACATCCTGCTTCCCTCTAACTCCCCCACTCTGACTATTTTGTGTATGGCTTTTGTGCTGCCTTTTCATTGCTGCCTTTTGCTACTTACATATATAGTATATATGTATATGTGTGTGTGTGTGTGTTTGTATGTGCGGGTGTGTATGTGTGTGTCGTCTTGACCTCCATATAAAATAAATTACTTTAGTTATCTAAATACCATGCCATACACTACCACTAGCACAGACGCATGTGTCAGTGAGTGAGTAAGTGTATCTGTGTGTGTTTATGTAACTGTGTGTGTGCGTATGTGTGTGTATCTTCATACAATGGACACACATTGCGTTGTCGTCAACGCTGCTGCCTTTTACTTTTCTGCTACTATTTATATACCCTATACATATATGGATAGGGGTATTATAGATTTGTGCAATTTAATCATTAATTTATCAGCAGATGCGTCTTTAAGACTACCCATATCTCGGCGACTATTAGAGCTAAAGATATGAAATTTCTTGCTTAGATGCATAATATTCGGGAGAAGTTGATCTTTTGAAAATATCATGGATTCAACTCTCTTTTTTTCGGAAAAAGTTTATCTTTTTTTAAACCAAATAAAAATTTATTAATATTCAACTATCGCTTATTAAGCCACATTAAGGATCGAAGAAATTTGGTTTGTAGACCCATGTGATCCTAATAAAAAATAAAAAATAAAAAACCCTTTTTCCAACACAAGCTCGCAATCCTCAAGAATATGCCGAGGAGCTCTTTCATCATCATCAATTCCTTTATCTCCGGTTGGAGCATAGGGCCTCAATAAAGCACTTCCACCTGGTTCGATTTTTGGCTAGCAATTTTAGCTCGATCCATGATTTTCCGCATTCATCGACCTCTTTTTGTAGCAACCTCCTCCATGTTGTCTTAGGGCGGCCCTTTTTGCCGCTTCCTTGGGAATTCCAATCAAGAGCTTGACGGCAAACTTCCTTCGCATCCTTCCGCGGTGTGTGGCCTATCCATCTCCATTTCCTTAGCTTGATAGTGTTGGCCATGGGTTCCAGGTTGCACTTTTTATATAGGTCGGCATTGCTGATGACGTTTGGCCATCACACCTTAAAAATACGCCGAAGACATCTATTCACAAAACTTTGGATTTTGCCTGTTAGAAGGTCGGTTACAAGCCAAGTCTTGCATCCATAAAGCAGCACGGAGATGACGTTTGATTTAAATAACCTCATTTTGGTTTGGAAGGATATTTGTAACGAATTCCAGATTTGGCGCAGTTGCGCAGTTGCAGGAGCTCTTAGCTTAAATAATAATGCTAAAAATCCATTTAAAATTTTCAGTTTCGGATTAGTTATTTTTTCCATGTTCATAAATTGATTTATTTCATTATCGGTCGAACTTCTGCCTTATCGAACTTCTCTACAACGAACTTTTCTCTATTATTGTCGTAAATTATTTTAGATATTTTAAGATCCCTATATTTTTTTGAACATTATTGAACTCATTTTTAGCTATCATTTCCATCTTTCTTTTCATTTAAAAATTTATTTATTACATTACTGTATAACTTTTTCCCTAGCGAACTTCCCTGAAACTAACCCTTCTCTAAATTAAAATTGTAAATTATTTGGGGTATTTTGTGGTCTCCACATTTTTTTAGAATACTATTGAACTCATAGTACAACGAATCAATACACGCTCCCTGTTTTTTTTCGTAAAATCTAATTTTATAGTGTATCCCTTAGTCGACTACCACACAACAGCTTTACATATACATATTTTTTTTTTGCTCTTTTCATTTGGGCACAAAAATCGTTTACTTGTACGCCATTTCTGTCTTCGTCCTGCCGCCGCTGCCCCTGCCTCGCCCCGCCTACCAACCAACGTCTTTTCGTTTCGTTTGCCACGTTTCTTTTGCTTTTAGCCAAACAAATGATAACAATAAATTACACTCTCGAGATTTGGCCAGCTTAAGTATGAAGTGCAGCGCATTCGATGCGCCTCCCAGCCGCATATAATGAAGGCAACAATGGAACCCTCCCACTCCCCCGCCAGAACCATAACCAGAACCAGCGCCGGCAACAACGTCAGCTGACTCCATGGCCGCTGCCACATCAAGTGGCACAAACGCACTTGGGCTCACTCTTCGCTCTCTCTTCTTACATTGCCACATTTTTTATATAAAGTAGAGAGAAATATACGTAAAGACCCCCGAAAAAAAGGCAGGAAGGGGGCAACACAAAAAAAAAAAACTGACAACAAAAATAAATGCTCTAATTTAGCGACTCAATTTGTGTAGTAAATTTATCAAAAGGCGGTCGGACGGACGGACGGTCTCTTGGTCGTTGGTTGGTCTCTTGGTGTGATCTGGATGCTGCCACGCCTATTTGTGGCAACATCAAGACACATGCATGTTACATTTTATTTGCCATTTATAAACGCTGCTTACCTTTTTTTTTCGTTCGTCCATCTCATTTTTGATGTTGCTCTTATTAATTTTTTGCCGTACCTGAGGTGAGGTGAGTTTTTGAACGAGGGTGGCTTTAAAAGTTGTCGGAGTTTTTGCATATAAGAATTTTTAATGATTTAGATCAAGTTTTGCATTTTTTCGATATATGAAAGTGGAATATTATGCCATATTTAGGCATTGTTATCGTATAGCTGGGAATAAAAGAGATCCTTGGGATCAAGCTTTATTAAAAGATTTTTGACCAGGGCGATTATCTAATGCATAAATTTTTGACGTCGCTCCATTTTTTCTGGCTTACAAAAGAGGGATAACCTTTTTGGCAAATATGTATCAAAATACAAATCTTTAAATCTTTAATCTTAAAATCGCTATCAATTTAAATTTGATATTTTTTAGTTCTATTTATTCGATTTTGATAAATTTTAGGCGAGTGCGAAGTATTTATATCGTATTTTTTAATATTTCAATAATTAATTGAAGAAGAAAAAATTAAAATATTTGTTTTCAATGGCTTTGAATTAAATTTTTAGGATACCCTGTACCACTAGCTTGTAATAAAGTCCGATTTCTTCACAAAAAACCAAAAACAGAAGAATTTTTAAGCAAAAATTTTTTTGATCGATCGTTCATATGGGAGGACTATGATATAGTCCACCTATTTCAATAAAATTTGACACAGTGCTTAAATACCTTAAAATAGATATGAATGCCGAATTTAGTTCAAATATCTTTACAAACAAACGAAACACATCGGATTTTGTATAAAAAACGTGTTTTTGGACCGATTGGTCCTATGGGAGCTATATGATATAGTCAACCGATTTCGATCAAATTTGGTACAGTGATAGGGAACTATAAAAAACTATACCAAATTTGGTTACGATATCTTCATAAACAAACGAATTATTCATCTAAAACGCTTTTTTTTTGTCGAGGTCGTCTCAAACACCCCCATGGGAGCTATATAATTTAACCCCGATATCAAAAAAATAAAATAAACTTGCCTCCTATGGAATAATATGGGATCTAATGTGAAAGTTTGGCAACTCTAGCTCTTACCATCTCTGAGATCTAGGCGTTCAAACGAACGGACAGACAGACGGACATGGGTATATCGACTTCTCTATTCACCCTGATCCTATTTTAGGTAACTTTGGGGTGTCTCCGACGTCTCCTTCTATATGTTACATACATTTTCGGTTGCACTAAACTTAATATACCCTTGGTACCATACGGTACAGGGTATAAAAATAAAGTTCTAAAATTAACTCTATAACAATCAAAAAACAATTTTTGTTGTATTTATTTAAATATAATTTTCAAATATATTTTTTTGACTATTTATTAATCTATTTATTTAAAACAATATTTGTATAAATAACTTAATTTTTTTGTTAATAACACAGGTCTACAAATACAGGGGTCATGTGAGTTGTTGGAAAGCTAAGAGTCATTTCGAAGTAATTTGGTGCGTAGAATCTGAATCCGGCATCAGAACTGCCCCATCACTTCAGGATTTTGAGATATTTAAGGTTATGTACCCAAAAAACGGCGTTTTTTCCTACTTTTGAGGTTATGTACAGGGCGCAAAAAATTTTTGCGGTCTTTCTCTCCAGTTACATCATTTAGTACAACTCTTACCCTTTAATTTAAGGGTTCAAGAGATCAATTACGATTTTTTTTCGCAAAGTTATGGCTTTTCGAAGTTACGAGATATATCCCTTAGCATTTGCAATAAGCCTTTGAGATAACACAGGTCAACATGGTTCAGTTGTTGGAAAGCTAAGAGTCATTTCCGAAGTAATTGGTGCGTAGAATCCGAATCCGGCGTCAGAACTGGCCCATCACGTCAGGATTTTGAGATATTTGAGGTTATGTTATTTTTTGGGTACATAACCTCAAATATCTCAAAATCCTGACGTGATGGGGCAGTTCTGATGCCGGATTCGGATTCTACGCACCAAATTACTTGGGAAATGACTCTTAGCTTTCCAACAACTGAACCATGTTGACCTGTGCTATGTAAATGTCAAAACATTATGAAGTTAAATGTGGGTAGTTCCATTAAACACGAAAGATACGATTATCGTAAAAACTCAAACTAATAAATGAATTTTAGTTATCAATCCGAATTTTGCATGGACAGAGAAGCAGAAATTAGCTTAAATTATTTCGGATACTTTTCCTTGTAGACTAGTGTAATTAAATAGTTTTTTTAATTATAGACAAAATTTAAAATAAAAAAATTTCCCGAAATTATAAATATTCCTATTTGTTATCTATTATAATGATTTTTTTTCGATCATTTACAAATGTTAAGAATAATCGAATTCGATTTGGTTTTCTAAGGAATATAAAAAATCATGGGGAACTTATTTAATTGTGGAAATTTCTATCTAGTCTGCCTAAAGTCTAGTTATGTAAAAATAAAAATCTAGACGTGCTTTTAACATATTTATCAAGCCATTCCATTCCCGAATTGGCCTTCTCTACTGCAAATATTCATTTTTATGCAAAAAATTGAGCACGATATACATCTGGAACTATTTCTAGATTAAATATTTTAAGAGCACACCTAATTGCTCAAAATTCTCGCCAAGTCCATAAGCAGACACTACTTCACAGCGCTGTTTAAAAACGCACTTACTTTTCAACTCCCCTCGCTTCGTTGTGCATGTATTTGTTCATATCTTGTATCTGACTTGGTATAGGTGTGCTTTGCTGGGTCAGCTTCGCTCTGGCAGGTAATAAATTTGTTGAGGTGATAATAAGTGCCATTGGCAGCGATTTGTTTAGTTTTTATTGCATACATTTAGGCAGCTTCGTTGTTCCCATATACCATATACATACATACATACATATATATATATATATATATACAACCCCCACTATATACATAGTACTTGTTGTCAGGGCCATTTTGTTAAATGCTTTTTGCTGCCTACTTAAGTATGGCACATTGTAAGCCATAAAGTTACGCCTGAACATATCAAAAACTGTTAATAATGTTGGCCAGCTTTTAGGCCCTGGCAATGAAAATGCCAAAGACATGGCCATAAGAACATAGTTATTTATGACGCTCAACTTGAAAAGACTTATGTTATAATTGGCCAAAACACTTTGCAAATTAGTGCCATCCAAAGTGCCATCATTTTTGGAATTACAAAACTTTGGCAATTGTATTAAGTAAAACGATAAAATAAATTTAAACTAAAATTTGACGTAATCCCAAAAACATATTTAAGATTTTAGGAATGTTGCAAGAAAGTTTAAGCTTCTTTAAATGGCTTTCTTTTTCATAGAGCCCATCGTATTTGGCCTAAAAACGTTTTTTAAGCTAATTTTAAGCCAAAAGCTTTCCTTCAGTACATCACAAATATCTTTTCATTGAATTTTAATCTTGTCCTCATCTATTATCCAGTTTTTCAAAAAAGTCAAAAACGATTTTCTTTGATCACACAAAATTTCCGCTAGTTCTGAAACCGAGCTCTGAGTCACGAAGAATGGCTTCCTTTTTGGGATCGCTTTTAACGAATTTTCAGTCCGAAAGCGAAAATTGTTTTCTCTAATAAGAAATTTTTTTTTGGCGGTGCTGGAACCGAGTTTTGAATCTGATTTAAAGTTTTCTTTTAGGCGTCACTAAATCGAATTCCTAGTCGAAAGTGAATAATTTTTGTCTCTGATTAGAAAATGTTTTAAGGTACTTCGAAAGTTCTTTCTATTTAAACCGTTTCCTGTTTCTGATTCCAAAATAAAAAAGTTTTAATTGTTAATATTCTTGAAGATGCTGAAATCGAAAAAAAGTTTTTCGGATCGCTTAAATTAAATTTCTATTCCAAAATCGAAAGAATAATGTTTCTTCCTTTCCTTTTCCTTTTTGGTATCGATTATAACGAATTCTCAGTTCAAAATCGATAAAATGGTTTCCTCCGATCAGAAAGTGTTTTTGACGTTGCTGATACCGAGCTTAGAATCTGGATTAAAAGTTTCTATTTTGGCGCCAGCTAATTGAATTCTAAGTCCAAAAGGGAAAATTGCTTTCTCTGATTAGAATATGTTTTTTTAAAGTACTTTGAAAGTTCTTTCTTTTTTGGGATCGCTTAAATGAAATTCTTATTCTTCTCAATCTTCTCTTGAAAATCGATAAAAGTTTATTAGATCGTTTAAATTAAATTCTTATCCCAAAATCGAAAAAACATATTTTTTCCTTTCTTTTTCCTTTTTTGAGATCGCTGAATTCGAATTCTCATTTGGAAGTCGAAAAATTGTTTTGTTATTTTTTGATGTTCTTGAAGGTCTGAAATCGAAAAAAGTTTTAAGGATTCTTATACCGAAATCGATTAAAAAAATGTTTCTTTTAATTTCTTGGGATCGCTTAAATCAAATTCGCATTCCGAAAAGAAAAAGAATTTGGAAAACAAATTCTCATTCCGAAAACAAAAAATTTGTTTATTATTTTTTGATATTCTTGAAGCTGCTGTCATCTATACAAGTTTTTTAGATCGCTTATTCATATTCCAAAAAAAAAATAAAAATCATTACGATCCATTTTTCTTGGATCAAGAATTTTTCGTAATTTCCTCTTTTGGAGTCCTCACATCCTCAGGTTAGTATTCGTCGATGAAATTGTTGGTGTAAACTCAGTAATTTTTAGGATCCATCTTTATCGGACCAAGAATTCTTCGTAATTTCCCCTCTGGAGTCCTCATATCCTCACGTTAGTATTCGTCGGGTAATTGTTGTGACGAACTCAGAAATTATTAGCATCCATCTTTATAGGACCAAGAATGCTTCGTAATTTCCTCTCTTGGAGTCCTCACATGCACAGGTTAATATTTGTTGGGTAATTGTTGGTGGGAACTCAGTAATTTTTAGGATCCGTCCTTTACGGACCTAGAATTGTTCGTAATTTCCTCTCTTGGAGTCCTCACATCCTCAGGTTAGTATTCGTCGAGTAATTGTTGGTGTAAACTCAGTAATTATTAGGATCCATCTTTATCGGATCAAGAATGCTTCGTAATTTCTTCTCTTGGGGCCCTCTCATCCTTTGAAATCGACAAACTTTTTTTTCTGACCAGAAAATTGTTTTGACGTCGCTGATACCGATTTTTGAGTTAAAACGTCTCTTTTTTTGGCGTCACCTAAATCGAATTCTAAGTCCGAAAGCGAAAAATTTGTTTTTTCTGAACAAAAAAATGAATTTTTTAATATTTTTTGAGGTACTGGCAACTAGATCTGAGTCTCGTTAAACAGTTTTCTTTTTGTGTTATCTGATCCTCACTTCGAAATCAAAAAAATAGTTTTCTGTTTTTTTATTATGTTCTTGATATGCTGAAATCAATTTCTTAGCTTCGATACAAGTTTTTCGTATCGTTTATATTGAATTTTCAAGCTGAAATCAAAAAAAAGTTTCTTGCGAACAGAGATTATTTTTCATGTTTATGAAACATTCTAAAATCTAACTCTAAGACTCGATACAAGTTATTCGTTTTTATGTCTCTTAAATCTTATTCTAAGTCCGAAATCGAAACAATTCTTTTTAACTCACAAAATTCCTTTACAAAAATAATTTTTCCTCGAAAAACACTTGTTTCAAATCGAATTTTTGGTCCGAAATTTAAAATTTTTTATAGACCGGATATAATTTTTTCTAAATCATGGAAGTTTTTCGAATCGTTTAAATCAAATTCTCATTTCAAAATAGAAAAAATTTACATTTTAAGGGATCGCCTAAATTGAATTCTCATTCGGAAACCAAAAATTTTTGATTAGCTTATAAATTTTTTTTAAATATTCTTTGGCTCGTGTGAACCAAGACTTAGAATCTCGGAAATAGATTTCTTATTGAGAGCTATATTCAATTCGACGTTCCAAAATCGAAAATAAGGTTTTCTCTGAGAAAAAATGTATGTTTTTATAGATTTTGTGTTGATGAAAATGAATTCACTGGCCGTTTGAACAGATTCTTGAGATATTTGGCTAGCTTTGTACACCTATCCAAGCGCTTCAAAGGCAGCTTCCAAAATTTTGTAGCCAAAAAAGTATTCCTTTCAGCTCGAAATAAATAAAAAATTAAATTAAAATGTTAGATTAGTGCATCAGACTGACTATAACTCACACAAATTCTGATAATTATTTTTAAAAAGTTATTTTAGGGACTACAAAAAGTCAGCACTTAAAAAAGGCTCGGGTTTTTTTTTGTTTTTTGTTTGCTGGTCGGAAACTTTTTCGCTTTGCTCTACAATAACTTTTGCACCAAGTTATGATAAAGCCTCAAAGTATGCTTTAAAAAGTATAATTTCTATTTTTGCTGAAATTTTTTGGCAGCTCAAATGAAAGTTGCAGGCCCTTTGGCGATTTCATTGAAAAGGAAACTAAAATGAAATGCTTTTGTAGCAATTTTTTCTACCCCCACCAAGTCAGAATGACGAAGTTTATATGCTCTTTAAATTGTAATATGGAAAACGCGATACGGGAACTTAACTAGTTGGAAGATTTTATTTAAATAAAAATTGTCAGGATCGATTTTTGAAATATGAGGCGAATTGACTTTTAGGTAAAGTTACATTTGCTTTTTCTTTTTTCAGTTTTTCCCAGCATTTTCTTGAACCACATTTTAAATTTGAAAAATTTTTAAAATGGATTGTTTCATTGGGAAAAATTTGTAAAAAGGCAAATGGACTTTTAGGTGAAGTAAAATAATTTTTTTTTTTTCATTATTTCAGTTTTTCGTAGAATATTTTTGAACCGAATTTTTGGTTTCCATGTGAAATTTTTGAAGTGGAGTAATTTTATTGGCAAATGTCATGAAACTTTGGGAGCTTTTTGATGATGTTGATGACCTTGCCAATGCCTACGGGTTTAATAGGTGGTACTATCTGTGTGGCCTGGCCTTAATAACCTGGTTCAATTTTCCAGGGTGAATGGGTTTAAAACGCTAACCGTGATGATTGGCGATGGTTTCTGCTTTAACTATGCAAAGAAGTGCCCAAATTTTGGCTGCATAGAAAACAGGTTAAATTTTTGTATGGTAGCTATATGAAATAGTGGGCCAATTTGGATCAAACTGCACACAAATGTGTTGTCTGGAATAAAATACAAGTGAGATAAATTGGGTCACGATATTAAAAAAAGTAGTTCGTAGTCAGTTTAACATAAAATCAGTCGTATTGGGAATCTACATGCGTATCATTCGTTGATGAAAGTCATCTCCATGTTGATATTTAGATTCTACAGGGTGATCCATATAAAAATTGGAATTTAATTTTGCTATAGAAACAAAACGGCTGAATATTTTAAATGTACAAAGTTTTATTTGAAAGGTTGGTTCATGACATTTATTTATCAAAGATAATTTTGGTCAAATGACCACCTCTGCTGGCTTGGCAGTATGCCACTCGATCGGTCCAATTTTTTGAGCACATTTTCGATTGTTTCGGGCCTTATCCTGACAATAGCGGTTCCAATCTCGTCCTTCTGCTCATCCATTGTTTGCGGATTGTTGGCATAGCATACATCTTTCACCGCACCCCAAAGATAATAGTCCAAACGCGTCAAATCGCAGCTTCTTGGTGGCCAATTCACAACGTCATTTCGGCTGATTATGCGATTTCTGAAGATTGTGCGCAGAAGATCGATTGTGGCGTTCGCTGTGTGGCACGGGGCGCCGTCTTGTTGAATCCGAATATCGTCCAAAGCTTCATCTTCCATTTGTTCCAAGAACCAGTCGGTCAACATTGCGCAGTAGCCCACGCCATTGATGCTTTCGGCGGCTCCTTCTTCATTTTCGAAGAAAAATGCGCCGAAGACTCCGCCAGTCCAAATTCCGCACCAAACAGTCACTCGTTGTGGGTGCATTGGCTTCTTGTGAAAAGCTTACCCCAGATGCGACAATTTTGCTTATTAACAAAACCACCGAGGTGGAAATGAGCTTCGTCCGAAAAGATGATTTTTCGATAAAATTCGCCAACCAAGACTCACCACTTTGGAAATAAGTTTTTAATATTTCCAAACTTTCTTCAAGCGTTAAGCGTGCCATTTCGTAAATGTAAATGTTTTTACTAAATACTTACCAATAAATGAATGATATTTGACGTCTTAAAAGTCAAATAATCGGTAGTTCAAATTATAAACATTAGATGGACCACCCTGTAAAGTCCATGATTTTTGAGGTCTACGTACCAGCTACATTCTCAAAATAGCTTCAAGCGAAATGCCGTATAACTTATTTTTCGAATACTCACGTGCTTAATAGTTCGTAGCATATATTAGACGGGCCTCAAGAACCTGGTTCAACTTCACATGGTGAAAGGGTTGAAATGCTTCCCGAGTTGACTGGCGATGGTTTCTGCGTATGCTTATGCACAGTAGTGCGTAAATTTGGCTAAGTAGGATACTGGCTCAATTTTTGGTATGGCAGCCATATGAAATAGCGGACCAATTTTGATCAAACTGCACACAAATGTGTTGTCTGGAACAAAATACAAATAAATGGAAATTTACATGCGTATCGGTCGTAGATGAACATCATCTCCACGTTAATACTTGCACTTTATAGTCTAAGGATTTTATGGCCTTCGGACCAGCTACATTCCCCCAACAGCTTCAACCCCCCTTTCAGGAGCCTTCAGTATATTCATATAATGAAATGTTTCCAAAACCTTTATTTATTATGAAAATTGTATATAAAAAGCAAGCCTTTAACTAGCCGTTTGTGGCTGCAACAAGTGTATTTTATATTTTATACTTGCTTAGCGCCTTTTTGATGGCTTTAAATAATTTTATGGCTTATTTTGAGTTTTGCACTTTTATGACGTAAACAAATATAAAACGTATCCCGGCATGGAAAATACTTAAATACTTCTGCGCGTTGGCCTCAATAAAACTTTTTGAAGTGGGCTAATGTAACATGGGAGACGGGAGACTTGGGCAACTCTCTTGGTCGGCCACACGGGAGAGTATTGGGGCGCCTCAAGTTGTGCGCTTCGTTAAATTTATATACCAACCATGCCACATCTCTGTTGCGGTTGTTTCTTTTGTGACTTGTTGGGCAGTTTTTGATTTGTATTTCGGTGGGCCACTAATGAAGTCAGGCTGCGGTTTTTGGCCAAAACGGCTTTAACGTGTTGACTATTTAAAAGGCATTAAACGTGCAACGCAAGCTACTTGTATAAATTTAATATGCCCCAAAGTGCCATAATTTGGTGTATTTGCTGCTGCTTTTTTTGTTAGCGATTTGCTGACTGCGCTTATAGCCCGATGTGATGTGAGTTTGGGCCATAAAATTGCAGCCAAGGCGTCTGCTTATTGCCGGCTGGCTTTAAGTAGGTCAGAGGCGCCTTGTTGTATGCCGCACACACAAAAATTTGTGGCGCCACGCATATGCCCCACAAAAGCAATGCGTTCCACGGACTGGCTCTGCGTTTTTTCGACTTTTTTCATCGTAGTCGTAGTACTTTATCAATGCAGCACCCAAGCAAATGCACAGTTGCTCGAGTACCCTTTGCTGAGGGTGTAGGAAGAGTATATAAGATATTTGATAAGGTATGTCAGTTAGGCTGCAAAATATGCAGCAGCAGTCAAGGAATATCGTCTGGTTAGTTGGTTACTCTGGGAGTGCTATAAATGATTTACGCGGTAAACAGATATACTATACAATGAGATCCTTAGAATATTCCCACTGAATTATTGAAAAAATCTAAACCTATACTGGAACATTGTCACAACACCTTATTTCTTACGCAAAATATGTCCTGTGCTTTTAAAACTTCCAAAGATGAGTTTTTTTTCCAAATCCATCCCTGACCTTTGTACATATTGTTAAATCCATACATTTCCTAAACGAGGACTTCTCTCGTAGCTGTGAAAATAAAAACAAAATCCAATGCATTAAAAATTTGTTTCCTTACTGGCCTGCATGTCTTAGTTGCATTTTTGATTCCTTAGATCCGTTAAAGATGTGAAGAGAGAGATATGGGTCTTCTAGGCTTAGATTAAGTAATGCCATGTATCAACGAAGATTTGCTCTTCAGTTTTTAAAGCAAATTCTGGAGTCTTATACTGCATTGTACTTAAGACCGTATATGATAATGGGAGTCTCTTCCTGAGCTACGAATGAATTTGGACACCATGCTGTTTCTTCTGTATCCGTCTCTGAACATTGAACATATGGCTAGCAAGATGAATTTCCTATACGAGGACTTCTATATATTCTTATTCTAATTCTAATTCTTCTAATATTCTATTCAATATTTCTTAATGACTGAGCTGAATTTCTTAGGTGCATGCGGGATATCGATTCCTTAGATTCTTTAAAGATACAAAACAGACTTCTTTTAAATTCGACGTCAATAGTATTCGAGATTTTCCTGCATTTCTTAGATGCACTCTTGGCCGATTAGTTTCTTTCAAAAATTGCGCCGTGGCTCTTCTCATAGACTTATGCGAAGAGGGACCGATTTATTTCTAGAATATTTAGATTTGGTATTGCCAAATTTCGATATGATATTTTCCTTATGACTGAGCTCAATTTCTTATGTGCATGCTTAGATCCTTTAAAGATGTAAAGAGGTAAAGATTCATTCTGTTCGCATGCTCCGGAAATAAAAACGACATTCAAAATATTCAAGATTTTCCTGCATTTCTTAGATGTAGTCTTGGCTAATTAGATTCTTTGAAGAATTGCGCCGTGGTTCTTTTAATAGACTGATAGGAAGAGGAAAAGATTTATTTCTTGTAGGTTTAAATAAAGAATTGCCAAATATCCAAATAGATGTATTTTTCAGACTATAAATCAACTTCTGGACACTTTTACTGCACTGCACCAAAGACAACAGCTTCCTGAGGTGCGAATCTTTAGATTATGTTAGATTTAGAATTACATCTAGTAGGTTTTATAAAGATATGTTTTCAGTCTATTTAGGCTCCGTAAATTTATACAATGACATTATACAATCCATCACACATTAACTTTATAATAAATTTTGACAGCGATTTTAAATTAAAAAGAGATTATAAATTTTTTAAAATTTTTAAAGTTCTAGAAAAAAGTTTATTAGTGCAAACTGTCAAAGAAAATTCTTCTCTCAGTAGAATAAGTTCTTTCAAAAAGGGTTGAAAGAATTTTATTTGATCAATATCTAAATTTTTTTAACAGCTTCTAATAATCTAATTAAAGTTAAAAAAGTTTATAAATTTTCGAATTGTGGAAAGAATCTATTATATAAGACTCTTATACGAAATATTCTTTTAGTAGAACGTACTCTTCAAAAAAAAAGTTTGAAGTCTATTGTTTCATCGATGCTTCTACATTTTATTATGCTAAAATTTAGCATAAAACTCGAATTGTGGAAAGAATTCTTTATATAAGACTCTCATACGAAATCTTCTTTCAGTAGAACGTACTCTTCGAGAAAAAGTTTAAGACTATTGTCTCATCGATGCTTCTATTTTTTACTATGCTAGAATTTAGCCTAAAACTCTAAGTCTGCGAGTGTTACAAAAGATTTGACTTGCTTATGAAATCTTCTCTCAATAGCTCAATTATTTTTATCACTTTCTACTAATATAACTTAAACAAAAAAATTTATAAATTTTTAGATTTTTGAATGAGAATTTACTCTTCCACGAAATCTTCCTGCAGTAGATCGTAATCTTTGAGAAAAAAAGTACAGGAAAGTATTTTATACCATCTATAGTATAATTTTTTATCATCTTTGCCTTTGATCTTGGTTTAGAACTCAAAATTTTACGTACTTAAAAAAAAATGTTTTTAAACTGCCCTTGCTCATGAAATCTTCTCTCAAAAGATGAAACTCTTTAAGAAAGTTTTATAACTATTTTATTTTATTAATGACTTAAATTTTTTATCACTCTTTACTTAAAACAAAAAGAGTTTATAAATTTTGTACTTTTAAGTATATTAAAGTTCAATACATTAGACTGCGTAGTCTTCTGTTGGTAGACCAATCTTCAGAAAGTGTGTGATAAGAAAAGTTTAACTTCTTAAGATGTTATCAATAATTAGGTATGGACGTCAGATGATAATAATGCAATAAATCACTGATATTTTTAATCGATAGTTGATAAATAGGAATTAAACTTAAAATCTGCAATTTAAAATTTATTCGAAATAGTTAAAATCAGGTATTTTTTTTAGGAGATGTTTCTTGAGTTAAGGCAATATTATTTAATTACTATTCTTAGCGCTAGTTTTAAATTTATTACTTAAAGTACTGACCCTGATGGGTACTCAAAAATATGAGATATAAAATTAAATTTTTTAAATTTATAATATATTGAAACTATATTGACCAAGAAAATTTTTTTTTCTTTATCTGGACATCAAGATGAAGCATAATATTGCTTAGCAAAATTCAAGTTTTTTGAAAGAAAAGCTTGGAAATTATACAAAAAATCCATTAGTTTTTTATTACTTATTTTACTTTGTCGATAGAAGATATATTAATATTCAATATTCAAAGAGGCTTATTTGAGTTAAATTGAGATTTTCCAATGCAAACTTTATATCTGCCAAAACATGAAAAAAGGAATGATTCAAAAATCAAACTCAGTCCCAGAACTCCATTTTTTAATCGAATCAAGTAAGCTAGTGTGAACCTAATTAATAAAAGGAGTTTGACCTTTTATCGATAATATACAAATAGAAGTTCCAAGCGGTTATCTTATTAAATTTTAGACTAGTTTCTGTAATGACATCTTGAAGATTTATTCTTGAAGATTTATTCAAGAATCGAGTTCGTTCGCGAATTATATAAGCTGTTGGGAGCCTAATGATAATACGATAAGATTTACTATTAAACTATTTTCTGTAAGGAGATAAATAAAATTTAACTCAAGAATTCAACGTAGTATGAGCTAGTGTGAGCCTCATGTGAACCTAATGAACAAAACGAGGTTGACTTTTTGTCGATAAGATTCAACTATATATAAAGCCCAAGCGATTATCTTGTTAGCTCTCAGACTAGCGATTTTAATCGATAATAATATATGTAAAGAATAGTTAATATTTGGACTTAGAATTTGTCAGGAATATTTAGGAAAGTCATAAATTTAAAACCTTCAATGTTACAATGTTAAAAAAATTTTGGTAAGTCTTCGTATAAATGAACCTCATTGAATTAAGGTTTCCAAATTAAATTGTTCTCAAGACACAGAAACAATTCAAGATCATGAAAGCTAATGGATACCTAATAAACAAAACGCAGTTGACCTTTTGACGATAAGATCCAACTATATATAAAGCCCAAGCGATTATCTTGTTAGCTCTCAGACTACTTAGCTTTATGACTTGGAATTTATCTTAAACATTTTGGAAAGCCTTTAGCTTGGAACCAGTGTCAGATAGCTGCAAATTTCGATAAGTTCGAAAGTCTTTAGGTTACATTTCACCAAATATCATATTTTTGTTTCAAAGTCTACAGGGCATTCCATAGTCCAAGCTCAAAAATTGTTGCTGAAAAAGCGTAGCATACTTTTGCGGGCTGCTGGAATGCTGCTAAAATATTATTTTTATTTGATTGAGCGCACATTTGCTGCATCAGCAAAGCCAGAAATCAGAAGGTCCAGAGCGGGGTACCCGGACGGGTACCAACCATACAGTTGCCCGAGCACATGACCAGCCAGAGCAAAAAAAAAACAAGCCAGAGAAAATGGCTGACTTCACCTTGATGCATGCGCTTTTCATTGCACACACACACACACACACACATACGCGGGCCATGTTGCAACTTGTCTGGGCTACGCTTTATTTTGTTTTTTGGCAACGTTGGCAAAAAGAGAAACTTGCAACAAAAGTAGCTAACAATTCTTTGGACCAGCTAGCAACTACTGAAATCAATATGCTTTCGACGCTGCAGCATCAGAGCTCTTTGCAACTTAGCAAACTTGCCACAGTTTGTTGCCGACCTACTTGTGTCCTTGTATGTTTGTGTGCTGCTGCTGCCGCTGCTGCGCTGCTGTTGGAGGAAAAACGAATTTTCTTGTCATATTTTCAATTTGCGCTGTGGCAGTGGCAGCCAACCAACTACTTGCTACATGAGGCACAACTTGTAGGTGTCAGATTTTTTTTTTATTTTTTGATACGCTCCCTGCGATCTCTTTCACTTTGGCTGCTTTATGGCCCAAGTTGACAATTGCAATAAAAATGTTGGCAGGGATTATAACAAGCATATAATGTTGTGCCACCCGCACCCGCCACGTTGTCACCTTGCTTTAGTTTTGCTTGCTGCCTCTTACCTTCTTGGCCCACTTACCACTTGCCACATCATGTACAAAATGTCAATTGTGCTTAAGAGCAAATGTATTTGATTTCATGCAGGAGTGCTGTGTTGCATTGGGTCCTGTGTTGCAAGACCGACGACGACGACGACGAGGACGCTGAGTACTCCTCCTACCTCCTGTCACATTGTTAGGCGTTGGAGCGTGAAATGTTTTTGCAATTTTCAAAAGTTTTTGCAACTGTAGCTGCTATGGTATGCCGGCTGGGATTTGGCTTGGCATCATGGCTACTGCCAGTGTTTTACAAATCTCTTTTAGCCCGATTTCAATACAATTATCGTTGTGACATTTCTCCTAGTGGCACTTATATCTTTTATCCTTTGCACAATTTGTACTGTTTACTGGTAAGCATTGGGAACAGGACTGACAAGGGTGCATTGTCCTGCCTAAATAAATGCATGATGCAAATCGTTTGAACTCGCTTGGGTTCAATGCTTCCAAGGAGATTAAATTTTTATCGAGGGTTATGTTTGGAAAATAGTGGAACTGAGTCAATTAGTATCCAAAATAGGAGTCCTCTCATAGGTGGGAGCCGTCATCTCTTGCTTTGGCGACTTCAAGGAGCCGTGAGGAACAAGGTTTTTAAGCATTGTCCTGCCTAAATAAATGCATGATGCAAATCGTTTGAACTCGCTGGGTTCAATACTCCTAAGGAGATTAAATTTTTATCAAGGGTTTTGCTGGAAAAATAGTGAAGTCAATTAGCTTTCAAAATAGGTGTCTTCTGTATATAAACTCTTTTCGTAGGTGGGAGCCATCATCTCCTGCTTTAGCGACTTCAGAGCTGCGTGGAACAGGGTTACAAGGGTGCACTCTTCTTATAGGTGGGAGACGTCATCTCCTGCTTTGGTAACTTCCAAAAGTCGTGATAATGGATTCATCTCAATTCCTTACAAAGAAGTTCCCTTGTAGCTGACGACTTTCATTTATTTTTTTCTGATTACTTTCATTTGTTCTCCTCATAACCATGTTACGGATGACGTCTGTAGCCGAGCGAAACTGTACCATATAGATTCGCACAGCTGATGCCAACCTCCCCCCTGGTCCTAAAAACGCCCGCATTATGCTTTCCAAGCACAGATAATAAACAACTCATAGCTAAATGAACTTTCCAAATTAAATGAAAAAATTTTGACAAGCCCGTAAGCATGTTAAGCCAGATGAAGAACACATCTGGGGGAACCACATTGGCAAAAAAAAATACCAAACCCATGAAAAGGAGAGAAGAAGCTAAATTTAACAAGCCACGCACAAAATTAGAAACGTGCGTGGTCAGTCAGTTCATAGAATTCACACAGATACATTCACACACAGATACGGATACACACAGACAAACATATCGTATAGACTGACAGTTGTACGCCATGTTTAGTTGGCCAATACAATTACACCGCCTTAACCCTTTGACGTTGCCCCCGCCGCCCTGTTCAAACATACGCACACATGGGCATAAGAGCAGTCAAGAGGCGTTGTCGTGTAATGTGCACGTAGCTGGGACGCGTGTTTGTGGTCACTCTGCGCAATATACTCCGGCAACAACAACACCCAAAATTGTGAATTCTTGGAGGCGATGTAGAACTCGGTGATACACTGTAAACACTTGCTCAAGAGGAAAGTAAAGGCTAAACGGCCAAGGTTGAGGAAAGGAACAGGATTAGCGGCGTGAGGTGGCTTAGATGAATGCTTTTGGAAAACGTTCAACTTATATTGTTGATTAGGCTCACATAGGATCATATACACAACGAATTTGGCGGCTAGCTGCCTATTTGGTTAACTTCTAGTAGTTCTAGCTCATATATGACGTCATTGAATCTCTTGAATATTTTCAACCGAGCTTATAGTTACAGAACTTTCAGCATTAACATCATGCTGATTAGATCTATAGACATTGAGGATTCTTGTTCTAGATCGGGAATAAAGTGCTGTCTCTAGCTCCAAGCGTCTTTACTTTATAGGCAGCCATCAAATGGAGTGAGTTCTATCTTGAAGAAACTCAGATATCTGCTATATTAGCCAAGCTCGACTTGAGTACTAATAAAGTGAAG
Source organism: Chymomyza amoena (assembly GCA_037043745.1). Taxonomy (NCBI): domain Eukaryota; kingdom Metazoa; phylum Arthropoda; class Insecta; order Diptera; family Drosophilidae; genus Chymomyza; species Chymomyza amoena. The sequence continues at coordinate 373,103 of JBAMAX010004319.1, forward strand.
CTGATTCTAAAATTTTGAGTCTCTAGCTCAAAGGATCATCGTGATCCAGCTGTACAGATGTACAATAGCTTAAACCTATCTGACTCATTATTTTTATTATGTCCTCTTGAGCGGCCTCGATAGCCTAGCGAGAGTGCACTAGACTATCATCCTAGAGGTTGTAGGTTCGAACCCTACGATAAGAACGGCCCTGCACTGTCCACCTTTCTTATATCCCTTATTATTTCTGTCTCTTCTATAATATATCCTTATCACTTAATCCCATTATCGGTATCACAAACGGCCTCTTCTTGCCCTAAGTGAGTGCGAAGGCTAAGTCTCAACTGCCGCCTTAACCGACCTATGTCCTCTAGCCCGTCATATACTTACCACAAAATCCGACACACCCTCAACCCTCTGATTACAGTGTATCGTAACACACTCACAATACGTGGTCAAATAAATTGACGCCTGCAAAGTTTGCCGCAAAGTCGACTGCTACGTTGACGTTGACGGCGACTGCAACGTTGACGTCGACGTCAGCGTCCACGCAAACGCAAAAATTCAATTACACGTACGAAATGCAATGAGTGCTCTAGCAAAAAAAAAAATAAAGGGGGCTAACCCCTTTGCCGCCATTTTTATTTTGCTATTTTTACTTGCTTATTCTTATGATTTTTTCGTGTTTATTGTTGCCCAGCCGGCATTATAAACTTAACTCAATTGAACTCAACTCTATCCGCTTTACTCCGCTCGACGTCTTTCTCTGCGTGCATTGACCCCTGTAATGGGATTACTGCATATGTGTGAGTTGGGTGGAACCAGTGGCGTAGTTAGCTTAGTGCGAAGGGTATGGTTAAGAGTTGGGTTTAAATTTCATAGCCTTATCGTGGAAAGTTCTATTTTTAGAACTAGAAGTCTCATTTTCAAATTCATTACTTTCATTATTGTCTTGCAAAGTACTGGAAGATAAAATTCGAGTTTTAGGATAAAAAATAGATGTATAGAGAAAGAGCCTATTTTTCTAAATCTGCAGGCTCGAAATTCAAGATATACTAATAATTTTTCTGGCAAAGTAGCTTCAAATTGTTCATAGAATACTCCCAGGGGGTGGCCGCGAATCTCTAAAATAAAGTTCCTTCCTTATCTATAGGCAATTTTATGGGAATTTTATATTCTTTCTTGGGAAAAATTCGGGTTTCAAATCGAGTCATATCGAGGCCCATATCTTGCCAAGTTACATTTTAAGTTGCAAGTCACCACTTAAAAGTTTAAGTGTAAGCATCCTTTTCTTGCAAGAATGATAGAATGATGATCTTCCAAGCTCTATTTTTTAAAGCTAAGGTCACATACAAAAAAATTATATTTATTAAAAATCATAAAGAGAATTGTAAGAATTAGAAATAAAAATCGATTAGAAGGCCCTTGCCTCTAAAAGTTATAATTTTAAAGCTCGAAGTCGCCTTTTAATATAAGTCTACGAACGCAGATTTTTCGCTTGAAGTATTAAGGATGAAATTCAAACTATAAATCTTTATAAACTTTATTTTAAGCACTTATCTTTAAAAATCTTAAAAGAATTAGAGTTGAAAATCGAGCCATAGATCGTTATCTTTGTAAGTTAAATATATTTTCTTGCAAAAATTAGAATTAAAAATGGCGTACGGAAAGTCGGGCGCGGACGACTTTGGGATACCCTGTACCACTAGCTTGCAATAAAATCCGGTTCCTTCACAAAAAACCAAAAACATAAGAATTTTTAGCAAAAATTTTTTTTTTGACCAATCGTTCCTATGGGAGCTATATGATATAGTCGACCGATTTCAATAAAATTTGACACAGTGCTTAAATACCTTAAAAAAGATCTGAATGCCGAATTTAGTTCAAATATCTTTACAAACAAACAAAACACATCGAATTTTGTATAAAAAACGTGTTTTTGGACCAATTGGTCCTATGGAAGCTATATGATCTAGTCAAACGATTTGGATTAAATTTAGTACAGTGCTTAGGAACTATAAAATACTCACTAATGTCAAATTTGGTCTCAATATCTTAACAAACAAACGAAACACAACAAATTTTGTTAAAAAATCGATTTTTTGGAAGATCGGACCTATGGGAGCTATATGACATAGTCAACCGATTTTGTTCAAATTTGGCACATTGCTTAAATGGTCTAAAAAATTTCCAAACGCCAAATCTGGCTACGATATCTTTATTAAAAAACGAAATACAGCGAATTTTTCTTTAAAAAATTTATTTTGGCCGATCGGTCCTATGGGAGCTATATGATATAGTCAACCGATTTCGATCAAATTTAGTACAGTGATTGGGAACTATAAAAAAATTTCGAATACCAAATTTGGTTACGATATCTTCATAAACAAACGAATTATTCATCTAAAACGCTTTTTTTTGTCGAGGTCGTCTCAAACACCCCCATGGGAGCTATATAATTTATCCCCGATATCAAAAAAATAAAATAAACTTGTCTCCTATGGATTAATATGGGATCTAATGTGAAAGTTTGGTAACTCTAGCTCTTACCATCTCTGAGATTTGACGTTCACACGGACAGACGGACAGACGGACAGACGGACATGGGTATATCGACTTCTCTATTCACCCTGATCTTATTTTAGGTAACTTTGGGGTGTCTCCGACGTCTCCTTCTATATGTTACATACATTTTCGGCTTGCACAAACTTAATATACCCTTGGTACCATACGGTACAGGGTATAAAAAGAGAGTTATAGACTTCTATCTGATTTGTTATATTTTTATTTCTTGCAAGAATTAGAGATGTTGTCGAACTATAAGCACTTATCTTTAAAAGTTCTATATGTTTTAAACTCGTTGTCACCTTTTAAAAATTTAGCTACATATATTTTTTTGGTTTGCAAGAATTAAAGATGAAAATCTGCGTAATAGGCATCTATCTTTATAAGTTATTCTATTTTTTTTACAAGCATTGATGACATGCAAATCAATTTATAAGTAATATATTTTTAAGCCGGTGCCAAAACTGTAAGTACACATATATTTTGCTTGCAAGAATTGGAGATGAAATTTTAGCTATTGGACCTTATCTATCTCTAGCATGCCTTTCAATGAAAATTTAAGTGTACACATTCTTGTTCTACTTGATAGACTCTCATCTCTAGCTCTATTTTTACACTTAAAGTAGCCTCTTAAAATGTATATTTAAGCATTTCTTAGAATTTAAGATGAAACCGAGGCTTTCATCTTAAAGTTTACTTGTTTTTCAAGAATTGAAGATGCAAATCGATTTATTAGCTTCATCGCTAAGCATATTTAGAGTAGTGAAGATTTCAATCTAGTTTTAGGCCCTTATCTTTATAATGTATGATTTTTTAAACTCCATTAATTTCTTGCTTTTACGTGTAACGCGTATACGTTATATTTTACTGAATTCATCTTTCAAAAATTTGTGTTATACATTCTCTTCTTACAAGAATCAGAGATGAAAATCTCATTAACAGACTCTGATTTTTACAATTGTATTTTTTTCAAACTTGAAGACATTATTTAAAAATTCTAGTGTATATATTATTTTCTTGGCTGAAATAGAGAAGAAAATCGCTTTCATCTCTGTAAGTTATATTAATTTCTTGTAAGAATTACAGATGAAAATCGACCTTTAAGCTTTTATAATGACACGGTATATTTTTTTAAGCTCGAAGTCATCTTTCAAAAATTCTGTTGCATATACTTTTATCTTGCAAGAATTTAAGATGAAAATGAAATTATAAGCTCTTATTTCAATTTCAAGTTTCCTGTCAAAATGTGGTATAGATCCTTTTTTGAAATGCTTTCACATTCAGTTAGCTGAGAGCATTTCGTCAGTCGTCTAAAACCATTTCCTGAATTTTTTCCAACAGTTTCTGGAGTGGTTTCCAATTTTTCAATGCTGGAAACTTTACTGAGATCGCCCTCTGAATATAGCGGCTCAAATGCTGCCTACATAATATGATATAAGCCTCAACTGATATGAGACTTAAGCTTAAAAATGCGTTACTCGCCATTTTTATTTTTATTTTTGTAACATTAGCCAACACTAGTATGCCAGCTCGACTATTGCTGTGACCGCACTTACACTGGTTCATTTTTCCATAGAACCTTGGCTTAGAATTAATCTCTTAAGCGGTCCCCCTTTTAGCTACACCACTGTTGTTGTTTTGTTGTGCACATACATGTATGTGTAAGTATGTGTGTATTTTGCCTGGACAAATCGTGTTATTATTAATATTTTATGCGTTGTTTTCTACGATGTAGAAGCATTTGTCTACCCCTCAAAGGCTTAGTTGGGCTTAGTGTCGTTGTTGTTGTTGCTGTTGTTGTGGTTGTTGTTATTGTTGTTAGACTGGCCCTTGGCTCAAATCGAAAGGGTTAAGACTCTTATGAAATCAGTGCATGCGCCTCAATTGCTTTTACCCGCATTATCCAACACTCAATTCCCAATTCCGCTTACACTCCTCAAAGCTTATTTAATAATGAGAATTTTTCCACTTTTGCCCGGAAGCACTCGTATAAGTAAGCTATTATTATTATTATTATTGATTTGGTTAGATTTACAGGTAAAAGCGCTTAGGGTTAAGCTGTAATTTAAGCCTTAAATTGGTTGTGTGTATGTGTGTGTGTGTGTGTTTATATAGCTTTGTTTACTTTGTTTAAACTACTATATATATATATGTATTTTGAGTATATACAATAATAATACTCTCTAGTAGCTCTCAATGCGTAGCTAAACACTTTGTGCCCAGGGCTGACTGCACATAAAAATAATATAAATGATTGGAATTCAATCAAATCACTGACAAAAAATAAATTCAAAACAAAAAAAGTAAAGAAAATTTCTTAATGGTAACAATTCAATTTGAAATTGAAAATATGCTCACATGATTTTAATTGGAAAAACTAGACGAGTTTGTGCACCCAAAAGTATGCTACATCAAATTTTATGCCACACAAGCCAACAATGGCCAATTTATGGCAAAATTTTATTTGAATTTTGCATTTTATTATTATATATAGGCGGCAACTCTACTACAAAACAATAACAAAAATTCTAGGCATAAAATATTGTTTAAGCTTTAGGGGTGTCAAACAATGTCTACTGTGTAAATAACAATATGATAGGGTAGAGCTGTGGAGAGTTTAAATGGGCGTGTTTTAGGCATAACATGACCAAAAGATACACAGCAATCCTGAAAAAGAAGGAAATCCTTAATCCTACATGTTAAGTGATTGAATGGCATTTAACGGAGTATTTAAAAATTTCGAAGTTTTTTAAACGACGCAATTTGAATAAACTTTTATGTAAAAAATATTTTTTTAATGATATTTTAAATTTTTTTGTTAATTAAAAATAAATAAGCAAATTTGTCACTTTTTTGTCTTAAGATCTGTTTAAAAATATAAAAAAAAATTTAAGTTTTTTTGTACCTTACTGTCAACTTTAAGTTGAAAATAAATAGTTTAAAATTAAGATTCTTTTTTAATTAAAAAAAAAAATGATATATCACATTATTTGGTTAATTAAAAATTAAAATAATAATTAGTGTTTGAAAATTTGTTTAAAAGAAATTATTTAGGGTACCCTACTGCCAACTTTGAATTTAAAATAAATGGTTTATAATTACAAATTTTTTTATTAAAAAAATTAATATATAACAAAAATAACAATAATTAAATAAAATAAATACATTTTTTTTTGTATTTTATTATTAGAGAGAATAGATAACTTTGAATTAATTGTTTATAATTTCAGTTTTTTTTTAAATAATGTTTCAAATTTTTTTATTTATTTTTAATTAACCAAAATGTTTCAAATTTTTTTATTTATTTTTAATTAACCCAAAAATTTGAAACATTATTAAAAAAAACGAAATTATAATCTATTTTTATTAATTCAAATATTGATTCAAATTTTAATTGTTAATAAAAAATAAATTAAAAAAAATTTTGTTTTAATATCAAAATTTGTTTAAAAAGTACATTTTTTTAGTAAACTATTATAGGGAGCATACTGTCAGCTTTAAATATATGAATATTGGTTCGTCACAATTGCATATAAAGTTACAATGAGTTGTAATATCAATCTGAGCCATAAACTTCCGCATTTCTAGTTAAAACCTTAGCAAAAAAGCGATCTATGCCTTGTTCCTTATCCGATTTATGGAAATAATACAAGTCCTAAATTTATTTTATACTTTAATCGACTGGCACTTTGAACAAGCTCAAATGAGCTGAACAATTGAATCTCTTCAGGGATTAAGAAAATATTTGAATAAAATTTATGACTACTACAATACTAAAAGTAACAAGCTTTAAAGAATAATGTGTTTTTTTTTTAAATTTTCCAATATAAATTTTATATAAAGTTTTTAAATCCCTCGGTGTAGTTCAATAGATCATCATTCTAGCTGCTAAGACATATATTTTAATTAGATTTATGATTACTAAAGAGATTTCAGCGATTATAGAAACTGGCAATTTTTTAAATGGATTACCATTTTTTAAAACGTTAATCGACTGACGCTTTGAACCAGATCAAATGAACTGTCAGCTAAACAGTTCAGTCTTTTTAGGGATTTAAAATAAGATAAATAATTCAAAATAAAATCTATGACTACTACTTAAATAGATCTATGGCTACTACTAAAACCTTAAAAGATAATTTGTTTTTCACTTAAAATTTTATTGAACATTTTTCACACAGTACAAGCCAAAAATTATAATTTATATGTACATCTTAAATATTTACATGAATAAGGCACAAAGTAATTAATAAAAAATATGTTTTTTAGAATAACAAAACATTTTAATGGCGAATCAGGTCTATATATATAAAACAATTATATTTTGAGCTAGTTCAAATGAACAGCCAACATATCAAATTTTGTTGAACAAGCGTTTAATGTAAAAAAACTTAAAAGAACTCCTAAATAGGAAACAAGATGGAGGACATTTTTTTTTGCAAAAAATTATTTCATTAAAAAATATTTTTATTTTTAATATAATTTTATTTTTGATATATTTTTGTTTTTAATAAATATTTTTAATTAAACAGTATCTTAACTTTAATATTTTTTATTAAACAATATTTCTTTTCATTTTTTATATTGTTTAAAATTTAAATTGTTGTTGTTGTTACATTTGCTCGGGTTACGAACCTTTTAAAATGAAAAATTAACTTTTACTTATACACAAATAAATAAAAATAAATAAATAATTTTTTTGTTGTATCTCACAGTGGTCCTAAAGACAGGTGAACTTTTTGAAATGTTAATTGTTTATTTATACCTAAACTTGAATCAGCTCATATGAAGCTTAAAAGATTTAAGAATTCCAGAAGAAAAACAAGATTAAGAGAAATTTTATCACAATTTTCTGCTCATTGACAAAATAATTTTTTATTTATAATATTTGATATCTCTTAACATTAAAAAAACTTATAAGCTTATAAATAAATTTACATAAAAGGTATTTCTTGTTGAACCGTTCCCGATATTTTAGTGTTCAAACCATTCGAAGCAAATCTTAATAGCGATTTAACTTTAATGGAACTATTTTTTGAACCAGCTCATAAGAGCAATCGACTTTAACGTGGTACGATCTAATAAAGTGGACGTAAACTGCTATGGAAAAAGATATATCTCAATATGAATCGAGGAAACGATTGCAGTTTATAATATTCTGATTCCTAGAAAGCTTATAGTCTTCACTTGTTCCTTGGAGCGTAAGTTTTGATTTGTCGAATGAAGTTTGCATCTGACACATCCTTCTTCTTTATGCCACAACTCCATCAACTCGTTCTCATGGTTACAGTGTATCAAATAGGTTATATGTAATACCATATAAGCTTAATTATGTGGTGCAGTGTATAAAAGCTATTCTTTCAAACAATTAGTTTTGATGAAAAAAAATATGCGAATTCAGAGCATAGCGCCCACCACATAAGCTACAAACCCCTGGGGTGAAGTTCGCAAATCTCTACAGGGGTTTTGAGTTTTTCTAAATAACGACCGTTACCCCCTGCTACCCTCATCAAATACTAAAATTAAAAATAACAACAACAAAAATAAAAGAAACAAATCAAATGCAATTTAAATAGGAAACCAATTAAATTTAAGCACAACAAACAAAGCCAAAGGCAACAACAACATTGCGGACAATGACGACATAGATTGGCATTTACCAATGGCGGCCAGACTGTGGTGCCTGATGGATGATGGTGGTGGCCATGGAGCAGCGGCGGGCAGCCGGGATGGTGATCCGGGCGGGAGTTCCTGGGATTCGGCGGGTAGCCATAGAAGTGCAGTCAATTTGAATGCGTGTTGGTTGTCGATTCGATTCGTTTGTGCCTTTGTTTGTCTGATTGCGTTTGTTTGTTTGTTTTTGTCGCGGTTGGTTAGTTGGTAACAGAGTTGGAGCTGGAGCTTTTTGCTCCAGTAAAGTATGCTACACATTTGCGTGTGTGTGTGTGAGTGTGAGTGTGTGTATGTCCCAGTTCCAGTTCCAAAGTTGTTCCGAGTTGTAGATTTGTTTTTCCTAGGCATTAGTTGAGTTGATTATTTTAGGCGCACGACTGCGGCTATTTGTTTGGCATACAGCTTTAGTTAGGCTGTTGACAATACACTGAGAGAAAAATAGTTGGCCAGGGGATAAAAGAAAAGCCTACGAAGATGAGCAGAAACTAATACGTTTTAATAATATGTACAGTAGTAAAGCTGTAAGAAGAGCATTAAAGAGTTTTAAGTCTTAATTTCCATTGGCAGTTCAATTTCGAGCATAAGATCTGCATTCTGCATCCGTCAAGAGAATGGTTCATGCTCTTCTATATAAGACCGGTCCCTCAAAATATCTCCTGGACCTATCGTCAAAATGAGTACAACAGCTCCTCTTAGTAGTCAATTTAATATAGATTTACTTTTGGAACCAGCTCAAGTTTGAACAGTCAAATTTGCATACAGATCAGTATGAAGAGCGATCGTTCCTTTCGAATGTGATCTATACCTGCATATAGCTGCCATACCGATTTCGAATCAAATTTTTGCACAGCTCAACTCACGAACTTTAATACGTCATTTTGTAAAAATAGTTATCCCTGAATGAAACTTAGCCTCCCTATGGAATTTGACCCACTACTGCTTATGGTTACTACACAAAATGTGAACCAGTTTGGTTGCGCAGCTCATCTCGCGAGCTTCTTTGCACCACCTCTTGAGCATCTTGCCCGCTGTATGAAACAAGTTCGGTACAGACGTGATCGGATCGGTCAAAAGCTGCCATACAAATGAATCAGTATTTTACGCTGCTCAACTTGCAAACTTTTTTGCGTCGATTCTTCCAGATTTCAGGGATCAGCGATAATTTAATAAAACTTATAAGAACTACTAAACAAAAAATACAAGATTGGTCAATACATTTTCGGCTTGCACAAACTTAATATACACCTTGTACCATACGGTACAGGGCATAAATATTACCTATTAAATATTTGCTAACTCCAAAAATGTCAGATGGTTAAAAAGGTTCGCCGTGCTATCACTTGTTTAGTATTCTTTTTGACATGTTGCCAATCCGTGAAATGAAACTATCCCAATTTTCATCTAGAAGTAAAGCCTCTTATATTCGTAAAACCAATAATCCCTTAAGTACCATCTTTTTAGCTTTGATTAAATCTATAGCCAATCATGTCATGTTTCACTTGTAGCAAGTGTAGCATTTAATTGAGTTTGGCTTGCTAAATTAATCTTATTTTGCGCTTATAATTCACAAGCTGTTTAAGCATGTACCGCATAAATACTCTGCTATAATTTGGAATTTCACTTCTATTTTTATATACCTTAAGATTTGCATTGTAGTCGACTTTATTTGTTTTTAAGAACCCGTCCAAAGTACTGCCAATAGATCAAGAAAATTGTAGTAAATGTCATCAAGTTTGAAAGCACGAATGGAAATATCAAATATCCAGTTTTGGGACCGTCGACAACATATATGACGCCCACATTTTTTTATTAAAGTTGGAGGATAAAAAAAGCGTACAATCTTAAAAGTTATATTGGCAAATAACGAATCCGGATAGGGCTTTATCTCTACGTCGAACTGAAGTTTAACTTCAGCTCTATAACTCGCGGCATTTTGCATTCAAATATGTCTTTTCGTTTGGATCTATAAATTTTCCTGAAAAAATTAGATTTGTTTTGTGTATGTTCAGCGCTTTTTGATTATGAAAATAAAATGTAGTCTCTACAAAAATGTCACTAGGAAGGCTAACTTGTTTGAATCATTCGTAGATGTTAGGAAATCTGGAATCAATTTTAAAATATTTACATAGTCCTGGAACTGCGCTTATAGCAGCCTCAAAATCAGTTTTTTTGAGTTCGTTTTCCAGTTCTGAGTTGGAGCCCTCAGTTGGGCGCCACTGTTAAAGTGATCACAGCTGCATCATCTTATTACTCTAAAGCCAGAAAATCTGGGCAAATTTAAAATTTATACTAGTTCCTGCCACTGCGTTTATAGTGGTCTTAAAATCTGATTTCTTGAATATGTTTTTAAGTCCGGGCCCTCAATTGGACGCCACTGTGCATAAGTGATCGCAGCTCCATCTTTCGCTAATTGTTGCTGTAAAGCCAGAAAATTTGTACAAATTTTAAATTTTCACTAATTCCTGTCACTGCGGCCTAGGGGCCTCATTATCTGGTTTCTTGAGTCGGTTTTCTAGTTCAATGTGCGGGCCCTCAATTGGGCGCCATTACACAGTGAACACAGCTTCATCTTTTGCTATTGTTGTTGTTACTGCGGCTGCTCAAATTAATGAAGGATGTCGTATATACCCAAACAATACAGGGCGCGTCGAGGTAAAATTCCAATTACAAAACTAAATATTATCAATAATGTATGCATGTAAATATTATTTATTCAAGAAATACTTTTATACATAGTAAGTACATAAATGGAACATCCTAATTATTTCAATATAGCCGCCTGTCAGCCACATTTACCCGTTCTCCATAGCCTGGACCGTAAATCGAGAACAGGCCTGTTGTCACGACTCTCATTAGTATAGCTAATGTTATGTTGGTCAATCACATCCATCGATTTTGGCCTTCAGAGCGTCCTTTGTGTTGTGAGATGTCTTGTTCACCTTTCCTTCAACTACGCCCCACACGTAGTAGTCGAGAGGATTGCAGTCTGGGCTGGACGGTGGCCACAAATCTGGGGACCAGTGGTGATGCATATTCTCTTACAGCCAAGCCTGATTCTTTCTGGACTTGTGAGCTGGTGCAGAGTCCTGCTGAAACACGTACTCTCTTCCAGCGGTCACTCGGTCTATCCAAGGCTTCACAACTGATCTCAGTACTTCGATATATCCTTCGGCGTTCAACCGAAGCCCCTGCTCGAAAAAGTGGGGTGGCATGACGTCCCCATCACTGCTTACGACACCCAAAACCATGACTGAAGCAGGAAATTACGTGTGCATGACAGTAGACACTTGTTCAGGATCTTGGCAGATCCATCGATCATTCTGACGATTTACTATTTTATCTTCAATGAAATTTTTTTCGTCTGAAAACAACTTGAGGTAGCCGGCGCTCTTGTGCTTGATGTCATTTAAGAGTGCTTGACTCTTAACTCTTCGATCTTCTTTGTTTTTGTCAGTCAACAACTGACGATTTCTGAGGACATAAGATCTGTAACCAAGATCTTCGTGCACCGTCAGACTGATTGTTGACCGCGCTACGCCCATATCTTTAGCTAACTTGTTCATACTGCATCCCGGATCGGCGTCAATCTTCTTTTTCAATTCATCGACAAATTCTGAAGTTCTTTTTCGGTCGGATCGTTTATTGTGGCTTGCTCGCTCTGAAGAAACCTCGTCTTTCTTTTCAGCATCTCGAAACTTCTTGCTGATTTCATAAACTTGTGTTATATCCAAACCATTGAATTATCTCCTTCGGTGTTTTCCCAGCGCGTAGTGACTCCAGTATCGCTGCCCTGCGGTCTCGGTTCATCGTCATCATAGGAACACCTAAACATGAAATGCAACGCTATCTTTGCAGATTTGTGCTAAGCTGTAATAAAGGAGACCCGCGCGAATATATTCCGGATTTACCCTCGACGACTTCATTCATGTTTTAATGACGTCACAGCGCTTATAAAAATTCAATAAAAATGTACTTGAAGGATTAATATTAAGTATCCCACAAAATCGTTGTAGAACTCTAAGTTCAGCTTTTTCTCACACTGTATTCATTTTTAGAAAACCCCACAAAAGTTCACTAAACACAATCAAATTTCAAGTTTAATGAAATTGTAAAACTCCTCAACAACAGTTTCCATAAACAAATATTTGCCATGTAAGTCGATTGTGTTTATTTATTTTGCTCTGTGTAGAGTAAAGTTATTAGAAAATTGCTATTTGTATTAAACTGTTTGTTGGTAGCTTTAAAATGTTTTGGCATTTCTCGAATTTAATTTCATTTTAGCCAAATTAGTTGGCCAAAATGGAAGAAATGCACATAAATTTGTCAGCTGGAAAACAATTTGCAAAAGAAATATCACACTCTGCTCATGAAAAGTCTAAACTATAGCTAACTTTGTGTGACAAACAATTCTGGGCAGAGGAGGAATGGGAAGTTTGAGTTTGGGACAGCAAGAAAAATGTAGCCTAAAACTATGCAACATAAATTAATGGCTAAAAAGCCAGGCACACACACACAGCAACAGAGACACACACACACATATGAGCACTAGACTATAATTTCCATTTTGTAAAAGTATGCCAACAAACCAAACAGAAAACATGAACTCTGTCCAACACACACACATGCACACACACACTCATACAATCTAAAACAAAATGGAAATATGGAATGGAAAAAAAAAGAAAAAAAGGAGAGAGAGCTGGTAAAAAATTCCACTACTAATGGAACCTATTTGTGTTGAAAAGGGCTCGACTTGGCCTGCTACTCCCGGCTGCATGAGTGTATTGGTGCGTGCATACATGTGTGTGTGTGAGTGGGTACAAAACAATAACAAACAAAAGCAAGCCAAAAAGCAGAGCAAAACAACACAACAAAAAAATGGGAGAGTGTGGGAGAGAGAGAGTGTGGGAGAGAGTGGGAGAGTAAAAAAAGGTTGGGCAAAAACTGTGCACCACATGCATGAATAAACCGACGCATAGCAAAAGAAATGCCAACAAAAATTTGAGGCATTCATAAAAATGTCTCCATATGTCGCGCGTCGTCCTTTGTCCACTTTACCCCGCAGAGCCTTTCCGTCCCCCCTACCACCCACAGTGGGCACCCACTTACTTCACCAAACGCCGTCCAAAAACAAAACGCGGCAAAAACTTTATGTGTCATTCATTCAAAACCATGTGAAAAGCATCAGCAACAGACCAAACAAGCTGCCCCTTCCCTCCCGACACTCTCTCTTGCCACATATGCTTTCTAACTCGCTCTTCCTCTCTCTGTCCCACTCTCTCTCCCGCCTATCTAACTCTCACTCTTTGCTGCAAAGTGGCAGGCTGTCACTAACACAACGCGGCGGGGTCTGAGTCAGCGATATGTGTCTAAAATTGGGTGAAAAGCCCCAATGGAAAATAGAGTAAAATTTGTTGTTGTCTTATTTGGGGTAATTCTTTTAGAAACGGAAGTGGATAAAAGCTGTCGGATCATAAAAATTGTGATGTTGCTAGATATCTATTGTATATAAGTGACAGATTTTGGATACAGCAAACTTTTGTTGTGAAATGGATCTATTGTTTTTTTCGGAACACTGAGATTCGAAAAGCTTTTAAGAAATAATAATAATGCTAATGAATTTTTCGGTAAATAAAATGCTCGGAAAATCGTATGACGGATACAAGTATCCTTCGAAATGAACCTCTTCAGAAGTAACAAAAAAGTTAGTCGAAATATTTTAAATATTTAGGTAAAAAGTATGACAAGTATGGCCAGAAAAGTCTTGAGAAGTAAGAAAAAGTAACCCAAATAATTTTCGAATTTCAAAATTTTCGTAAAAGGTATGACTAAGTCTTACCAAAAAGAAGCAAGCAGATATTTTTTGAAAATAGTTGTCAGATCGTAAAAATTATGATGCTATGATGATATTTTTATTTAAGGGACAGATTTTGGATATAACAATTATAGTTAGAAAATTCACCTAATTTTTTTCCGGAACACTGAGATTCAAAAAGCTTTTAGGTAGTAGAAATATTGGTGAAGAATTTCTTAGCCACAAGATCGGAAAAGTATCTCCCGAAAGGAACCTCTTCAGAAATAACAAAAATGTAAGCCGAATTATTTTAAATATTTAGTTTAAATGTGTGACATGTGAAAAGTACCAGTTCAAAACAAAACTTTGCGCAAAATTGCAGATGCCCCGTGGTATATCCGAAATCGAAACCTTCACAAGGATCTAGACATTCCCTATGTGGGTGATATGTTGAATAAACTTAGCGACCGTTACGCTGATCGCATAAGGAACCATCCGAACTCGCTTGCATGTGCCCTGGCCGGTCATAGACCAAGAAGACGCCTAAAACGCCTTCATCCAAAAGACCTCAGAAGGCGTTTCATATCATAGAATCAACTTGATTTTTTTTTAAATATTGTAATCTAATCTTAATGATACCAAAAAGTACGTCTTAAGAAAATAGGAAAAACGAGCCAAATAAATTTCGAATTTCAAAATGTTAGTAAAAATGTTTGACGTTTATCTTACAAAAAGTAGTAAAAGAGTGAACCAAAGTAATTAAGTTAATAATATTACAGATCAATATTAAATTATAATTTTGTTTGATTTTTGATAAAATTATAGAATTATTCTCAAAAATTTGGTGAAAAATTTCGAAATTTTTCACATTATGGCTAAATAACGACCAAACTATAAATTTGACAGAAATATGTTCTAGATAATATTGATGGGTAATTCAATTATCTACAATTTTTTTTAGAAATAATGAAAATTAGTACAAGCAAAGATATTTGTTTTGAACTGGAACCATTTTTTTTTTTATTTCGAAAATTGTGTTTTTCGAAATATATCATAAAATTTTATGAAATATTATTTTAGAAATAAAAATCATAAATCATATTATACTTGTTGATTGCTTCTTTAGATATCGAAAAAAGAGAGTTTTTTTTTTTAATAATAATAATAATATATTTTTAATTAGTTACAATACAAAATTAAATGAAACTAGGGAAAAAATAATTTTTTTTTATTTTTTTTAACAAAATTTAAAAGAATTCTATTATTTCATACACAAATTTAGGCACGTTTTTTAGTGTAAAAATTACCTAGTTGTATCGTTTAGGCCTTTTTTCCTTTGTATCAAAATTTCAGATCGATATGAAGATTTTTAGAAATTAATAGTTGTGTCGTGCAGATGATTGAATTAGCTCCATTATGTCAAAATTTCAGATAGATACAAGGATTTTTTTGTCAGGTAGATTGATACCAAATTCGTGATTTTCGATTCGAAAGTGCCCAAAAATTATTTGAACCGAAATACAATTTCTTTAATTCTTTAATTTTGTTTAAAAAAAAGGGTTGAATGAATGAATTTGGAATTTTTTTTCTTATTTAAAAAAAATGGAAATCATCTGAAAGAGCACTACTTTTGACGATTTTCACTGTGCTGAAATTACATGCGACATCCATCTTCGAATTCACTTAAATCGATTTTTTTTCTATTATCTATTTTGAGCAAAATTTAAATATTTGAAAGTTTCCCATCGTGTTTGGGCATTGGGCATTTGGTATAATTAATATTATTATAAAAAATTTAGGTTCAAAATTTTTCATATAATTTAAGTTTTTTGAAATATTGTTTTTTTTTCTAGATCTGCGATATTTATTTATGATTTGTGATCTTCAAAATTTTAATTTTAGTTTAAGTTTATCTTTTAGATCAGTTATTATATTTTGATTTTTTTTCCTAAATATTGTCCCTACTTAATTTTTAATTCAATTTTGAATATTGTGTTAAAAAAAATATTCTTCCAAAATCCCAAAATATACGTAAATACGACAGATTTATTTATTTAAATTTTTTTTGGGATTTTGGTAGAATTTTTTTTTTAACCCAATATTCAAAATTGAATTAATTCTAATTTTATTTTTTAGTTTAGTAATTTAAGAATTTTGGTAGTATTTATATTTGTCCAATGCTTTTTTTCCAATTTTTTCCAACTTTATCTCATTTCATCTTAATTCAATTCATACCATTCCATCTTATTTCATCTCAGTTCATTTCACATCATCTTTTTTCATCTCATTTCATATTTTTTCATCCCATCTCAACTGATTTCATTTTATCTAAGTTCTATTTCAATTCATATCATTTCATCTCGTATTATCTGAGCTAATTTCAGGTAATTTCTTATTTTTTCATCTCATTTCTTTTCATCTTATTTCATCTGATTTCATCTCATGTCATCTCATTTCATTTCATCTCATTTTGATAGAATTTTGATTTTGTTCAATGATTTTGTAAACTTTGTTGTAGGTTATTCGTGTTTCGGGATTTTCGAAGATTATTTTTTATTTTTAAACAAGTTTTTAAGTTTATCTTCTTTTAAATTTATATTGTAAGATAGAGTAATTCAGTTTAAGGAATTTTTATTAATTGTTAATTTTGAACATAATTTGAATTAATTTGTATATAATTTGTTTGGTATTTATTTAAATAGTATTCCCCATACTTTATTCACATTTTCTTTTAACTGTAGTCCCTCTGAAATTTATGTGGAATTTTTTAAGTTTTATTTTATTCTATACAAGTCTCAGTCAAAAAATTAATCATCATAAATAACATATCTAAATATTTCCCATTTCCCATAAAAATAACAATTTCAAACGAACCAATTATCCTTAATCAAAATACGTATCCAGTTTTCAAAAGAATCTCCCCCTTTGCATAAAAAGTGTGAAAATTCATAGATATATATTCATAAATATAGGCAGCCTCTCGTCACTGTGCACAGGGGTGTCTGTCTGTTTTTTCTATTTTTTTGGAAAGGGGATAACCTCTTAACCACATATGGTTTTTATGCGTGCGGCTTTTTTGTCCGTTTTTGTTTATTGTTATTCTGGTCAGACAATAGAATTTTTAATAAATTAAAAGTATTTGTTATTCTTTGTTTATTGTTGCTTTTGTGCACACACTTGTTTGGGGTTTTTTAGAAAATTTTTTGAACTGCGCTCACAAAAGTAGGCAGTAATAAATTGATATATCATTTTTTTTGTTAAATATTATTTTTTGTGGTATACTCTTCAGTTTTGTGCGCATAAATTTGGTTCTTTTGAAGTGTTTTTTGGCCAAAAAAGTAAGAGAAACAATGCCTATAAATATTATTGTTAAATATATATGAGAATGTCTGTTTTTGGCAGTGTTGAAGAACGCGCAATGAATTAGTGTAGTGAAGTGTCACTTGCAGTGTACTCGGCGTCATTGTGATAGATTCATATTGTGAAATTGATGTTGTATTTTTAAAATAGGTCAAGTAAAATTGAAATTGTTGAAATTTTAAAATAAAGTAATCAACGATGAATTTGGGCGGAAGTTTTTTGGGCTTAGAGTCTAATAGAATGCAGCGATTTGTAAAGGAAAATGGCGAAATATTTGTTTTAGACTGTATAAAAATCTCAATTAGTAAATGTGAAATTGTTTAATGATTTTCGATTGAGTATTGTATATTTTTTAATAAATCGAACAAATAACGAGAAGTATCTCAAATAATAGCTGATAGCTGTGCAGTTCGGAGTCTTCGGGTCTTATCCTGAAGGACGCAGCAAGTATAGTCTAGGAAGTGTCATTTTTTCTATCATGCTTTGGGTAATTGATAATATAGCCAAAAACGAAGTAACGATTTGTTGAATAATAAAATAATTGTAAAGAAAAATTTCTAAAAAAAATTACAAAGATGTTTAAGACTTTACCATCTACTTTTTATTCTATTTCATCTCATTTCATATAATTTTACCTTATTTTCATCTCATATCATTTCATCTTATTTTATACAATTTGAACTCAATTTACCTCATCTCATCTCATTTCATCTAATTTTATCTTATTTCAACTCAATTCATCTCATTTCATTTTTATATATTGTCATCTCATTTCAATTCAATTCATCTAATTTCATATAATTTCAATTAATTTCATTTCATATTATCTCATTAATCGCATTTAAATTCAATTCAATTCATCTAATTTCATCTCATAGCATCACGTGTCATCCGATTTCATCCAACTTTATCTCATTTTATCTTTATTCAATTCATACCATTCCATCTCATTATATCTCAATTCATTTCAGGTCATCTCGTGTCACCTTTTTTCATCTCATCTTATATTTTTTCATCCCATTGGAACTGATCTCATATTATCTCAGTTCTATTTCTATTCATATTGTTTCATCTCGTTTTATCTGAGTTCATTTCAGGTCATTTCATCTTTTTCATAAGATAGATTTTTTTCATCTCATATCATTTCATCTTATTTAATACGATTTTAACTCAATTTACCTCATCTCATTTCATCTAATTTTATCTCATTTCAACTCAATTCATCTCATTTCATTTTTATATATTGTCATCTCATTTCATTTTATCTCATATCAATTCAATTCATCTAATTTCATATAATTTCAATTAATTTCATTTCATTTTATCTCATTTAATCGCATTTAAATTCAATTTAATTCATCTAATTTCATCTCATAGCATCTCATGTCATCCGATTTCATCCAACTATATCTCATTTCGTCTTTATTCAATTCATACCATTCCATCTCATTTCCTCTCAGTTCGTTTCAGGTCATCTCATATCGTCTTTTTTCATCTCATTTCATATTTTTTTAATCCCATTTCAACTGATCTCATATTATCTCAGTTCTATTTCGATTCATATCGTTTCATCTCGTCATAATTTCAATTAATTTTATCTCATTTAATCGCATTTCAATTTAATTCATCTAATTTCACCTCATAGTATCTCATGTCATCCAATTTCTTTCAACTTTATCTCATTTCATCTTAATTTAATTCATACCTTTCCTTCTCATTACATCTCAGTTCATTTCAGGTCGTCTCATATCATATTTTTTCATCTCATTTCATATTTTTACATCCCAATTCAACTGATCTCATTTTATCTAAGTTCTATTTCAATTCATATCATTTTATCTCGTATTATCTGAGTTCATTTCATGATAATTTCCTCTTTTTTCATCTCATTTCATTTCATCTTATTTCATCTGATTTCATCTCATGTCATCTCATTTCATCTCATCTCATCGCTTATGTGTTCCAATCATCTAATCTCATCTCATTTTATCTCAGTTCATATAATTTCATCGCCTTTCACCTCATTTTATCTCATCTCACTTCATTTCATCTGATTTCATCTTATCACATTTTATCTTATTTAATTTGCTATTGTTTATTGGATTGAAAGAACAATATTTAAATAACAATTCAGATTACTTTGGTGCATTAAATTAAAATTTAAAGGAATCGTGCAAGTCTGCTTGAAATCTAAAACTCTAAATATATTACAACTTATTTCGGATTTATAATTAAAAATATTCATATAGTATAGTATTTAAGACTAAACAAACTTACTACTACATTTAATCTCTTTTAATCTCATTTGATTTGATTTCATTTCATCTCTTATACCCTGTCACATCGTATGGTACCAAGGGTATATTACAGTTTGTGCACAGTTCGATCAAATGTCATGTAACTTCATAGAAGGAGACGTCGAGCACACCTCAAAGTTACCTAAAATATCGCATTCAGGGTGAATAGAGAAGTCGGATATACCCATGTCCGTCTGATCCGTCCGTGTGAACACCTAGATCTCAGAGATGGTAAGAGCTAGAGCTACGCAAACTTTCACATTGAGATCCCATATTAGTTCCATAGGAGGCAAGTTTATTTTATTTTTTTGATTTCGGGGATAAATTATATAGCTCCCACGGGGGTGTTTGAGATGACCTCGACAACAAAAAAGCGTTTTAGATGAATAATCTCGTTTGTCTTATGACAGATATCTCGTAACTCAAATTTCGGCTCATTTCGACAAGGTTTTTATCAGTTCCCAATTCACTGTACCAAATTTGATCACAAATCGGTTGACAAATATCATCATAGCGTCCCATAGGCACCGATCGGCTCAAACATAACTTCTTCTCTACACAGCACTCATTCAACGCACTTCGCTGATATCCTTCGTCTCTTTTAATAAAGATATCGTATACCATGATTTGGTCGTTTGGAAATTTGACTTAGACACACTTACCAGCAATGTGCCAACCATTTGAACACAAATCTCAGTCCCTCGACTCATACTTTCATCATCTAGTTTCTCCCATACGCGAACGCATCGGTCAACAATAAAATTGTTGCTTAAAAATTCTTCTGTTTTTGGTTTTATTGTGAAGAAATCATGGACTTTGATTATCTAAGCTCAGTGGTCAACAATTCGGATGTATCCTAAAGTCGTCCGTGCCCGACTTTACGTCCGCCACTTTCTCTTTCATCTCATGCCACATTGATCTCATAACATCTGATTTCTTCTCATTTCAGCTCATGCCAGTTTCATCTCATTTCGTCTGCATCTTCATCTGATTTCATTTCATCTCTTTTCATCTCATCTCATTTTATCTCATTTCATCTAATTTTATCTCATTTAATTTGATTTTACTTTTTGGATTAAAATAAAAAAATTTAAATAACAATTCAGATAATTTTTGTGCTTCATTAAATTAAAGTTTAAATCAATCATACGACTTTGCTAAATTCCAAAGCTCCTAATATATTATTCTTAAACGCATTTAATTAAATAATTTAAATGATTCAAAGGTAATGCAACATCTGTCATCAAATTCATTAAAATTAAAAGCCAGTCCAGCCGAATTCTTATTAAACTGTCTTATATACCAATCTTATTTATTGTTCAGCCAGATGAAATCAAATTCATATTCCTTTTAATATTATTAGCAAGGAATCTTCTTTTTGTGCATAATATATGCATCGAGTGTTGTATCTCGTCGCATCATTATCTGGCCTCATGCATTTTAATTTAACATTCAGATAATGCTGTTAGCATAAATATATATGAAATGATAACTTAATGTACAGATATATATATATATATAGTAGAGTGTGGGAGATTCCACAAATTTATGCAGTCTGCGTGTGTGAGTGCAAAAATCAAAATCCGCAAAATGAATTCCGGCGATTTTTGCCCATTTTCGGCATCAATGGCAATAACAACAACAAGAAGTATCCAATGAAATATCATGTTGCATAATTGCCTTACACATACGCAGACACACACACACACTTGCATAAACAAAATGGCTGCTAACGTTAAAACAAATAGGAATTTCTTATGCAAACAACAAACAACGTGTCGTATGCGCAATCAACAACATCAACAACATTTATTTAAATATTTAAAACAGCGGGTATAAAACTATGACATCAATATATGCGCAGGCATGTATGTATATAAATGAGCGTGTGTGTGTATGA
Source organism: Chymomyza amoena (assembly GCA_037043745.1). NCBI lineage: Eukaryota > Metazoa > Arthropoda > Insecta > Diptera > Drosophilidae > Chymomyza > Chymomyza amoena. The sequence goes on from JBAMAX010004319.1 coordinate 394,671, forward strand.
GTGTGTGTGTGAGTGAGTGTGTGTAGTGAATGAGTGTGTACAAATGAGAGAGTGTTTGTGGCATTTGTACCTTGTCACAGAATGTCATAAATGTGCTGCAATCTGGTGAAATTTAATGGAGAGTTTGAATTGGAAGGGATATTTCGATTGCATAATGTAATAATTTCCCTGTCTAGGTATTTTGTCAGTCGTCCTCGGCGAAGCATGGGGAACTCTATTCCATCGATTCCGTCCAGCCCAACCTAAAAGGGATATTATTACCGTCCCCATCGCAAATTTTTTTCCTACTGGAACACCTGCAGTATCCTGCATGGGAACTCTATTAATGCCAATTCGAAGATTCCATCGATTCCGTCACAACCCAACCTAAAAGTGAAATTATTACCGTCCCCATCTGCAAATTTTCTTTCCTACTGGAAGACCTGCAGTTTTCTTTTAAATTTGCATATTTCCTCTCGATCTTGCTTGAAATTTTAAACTCAAATATGCAAATACTTTTGGATAACCAAATCTGTCATAACCTGATAACGCGGGAAATCTGATATCCTGAAAAAATTTTTTCATAGCACATGGCACTTTCAGATACTTTACGTCGAAGGGAAATACTTTACTATTTCCTTTTCTAGTTTATTGCAAGCCGCTTTGTATAGGAAACGATGCAAACATCACATAGCCGAATAATCTTTCAGTGTAAACACTCTATGGCAGTAGCTGGCACGGGAGTCACTTTGAGAAGAAAGGAAAATGCATAGCTTCTAGTAGTTGTGGCCACTGACTCAGAATTTCGGTAGTAAATTTTAATAATTTCAACTCGTTGTTGGATCGTATATCTTTCCATAATGAAATGGCAAACCTTACTGAAGAGAATTGTCAAGTGAGCAAGAAAATGTTAAAAAGCGGAAAAAAATATGGCGTCGTTTGCTGTCCCTATCGGTGTACTTTTGTAGCATCACTATTGCAAAACCCGATATATGTTAATTAAACGTTTATTTAGATATAACTCATAAAAATATATTTTTATTACAAATGACGTTTGGCCGCAAGCATGCGAGATCTTGGTAGACGACACTGACTAAGAGTATGCAAACGATACTGCATTTCCGGCTGTAAAATCTTTTTGAAGAGCTTCTTCTTTGTCTGCTGAGCGGTGTATAAATCAATAACATCGCCTCGATCATCCGCATTGAAGGCTTCACCCTCGGCACACTCCGGACACTGTTGGGTCAAAACAATATCATTAATATCGGTCAACGGTTCACAAATCTTCTCGATTCTTCTAACTATATATTCAGTAAGGTCATCAGATCGGCGCTCCGTAATATAAACGCTTGAAACTATTTCATGCATGCGTTGCTCAAGCGATTTGAGGAAACGACGTGTATTTACAAGATTAACATGAGTATGATCGCCCAAAAATTCGGACAAAGGTTCTGTATTTACTGTGGCCATCTCGCATAGAGATTGGATACCATTTAATAAATTTTGTAGCTTTTGATCATTCTTATCGCGCACCTTTTTTAACAACGCATTAGATGCTCGCTTTTCGCTTAACTCCTCTTCAAGTGTTGCTATAGTTTTTAGTTGCTTCTCATACTTATTAGCATTTCCTTTCTTAAGCGCAGCTATATCCCCGAATAGCCGATCCACAGAGTTGTTGAGCAGTGTTATATGATAGCTCATTTCATTAGCATAATTAAAAAACGAATAGTAAAGGCTCTCTTGATGCTGAAACTTATGAATCACCTCTTTCAAGCTGGCAGAGTGTGTGTAGTGCAGAATCTTCAGCAGCACAGCATTGTACAGATCTATCTTCTGGGTAAGATAACGAAGTAATTTTTCGCGCCGCTTGTACTCCTTTGGTGGTAGATCCGCCAATTCGCGCGTCTTAATCTTACAGCCCAGAAAGGCTTTGTTATCGGCATCAGCAGCCATTTTACGAGTAATACCCTGCATTTCGATCTTGCGCATCTCACGATCCTTTGCGCCATGTTCGTGCATATTGCCGGTCTTCTCATATATTTCAATACAGCCCTCGAAAGTACTTATGACGAACTCTATTGTATCGATTAAATACTTTTTATCATCATTCAGACGGTGCACCATTTTCGTGTAAGATTCATTGAAGTAACTGCGATGTTTGAGTAAACCTACGATACTCTCCCGTAGCTCACCATTTTTCACTGTAAAGGTGCACTCCTGATGCACACTCACTTCCAAAGCGTTTTCCAATAACATCAGCTTCTTGTCTAACTTGGCCACATGCGCCTGATGCTGTTTATCCGGTATGATAAGGCGATTTAAAGCATATGTGTTCTTGCCCACACGACTTATTTCACGATCCATATTAACTATGTCAGCCTTGAGTGCTTTTATTTCCTCGGCCAGTTTCTCGTAACAGTCCACATGGCATTTGATCTGTTTTAAATAACGTTCGTTTTGCTTAACATGAGTCTTACCGCTGGCTACCCAGATTTGAGCGCGCAGCTCATCCTTTTCATCCTCTAGCTTTTTGATGGTAATCTCACGGCTTGTTTCGAGTATGGTTTCTTTGCGCGACTTTAGTTTGCCAGTGAGTGCTAGTGCCTTTTTGTACTCACGCTGACGCTTGCCGAGCTCACGATGATTCTTCTGATAGCTTTCCAGAAAGGCAGCTTTATCCGGTAACTCAGCCATGTTTTATTAAAAAATTTTTAGTTTATTTACTGAATTTCCTATTTGTTCGTTTGTGTTTGTTGGTTTAAATAATTGTGAAGGCAAATCTTACTGCCTGAGTTTTTGTTGAAAAGTCATAGCTTACTTTTGTTACAGAAAAAAAATGGGATACGGGGAGATGGGAAAAGATTTGCACTTAATTCCACAAACTTCAACTGGCTTACTAGCTTTTGTGATCTCCGAAATCTTTATACGAGAATATATAGGCACTTCGGTATACAGGCATTATAGTCTACTCCCTTTCCTTTTTGGCACACCCCCCAACTACAGAATGAGGCTGCTTGCACTTGTGAATAAATGTAGATTATTAGTTATTTATAAAAGTTGGGGGCTCTTTTTGTTTAAATCTTGTTGGCTTAGTGTCTGGAAGCAGGCTGAATTGGCTTTTCGCATTTCTGCTTCGATTGTACGCCTACATGTCCTAGCTGACGCCCCGGGACGTCTAGAGCCTTGTGAGTTCCAGCGGAGAGCTTATCGGGCGATGTTGTTATTTGGTCGTTTTACTGTGATGGCGATCCAGTTCCATTTGCGGCGTTTGATCTCATACGCTGATTGTGTTGGCTCGAACGCTATCCAACCTTTCATTCTGTAATGTAATATTGGGATCCGTAGTGGCGGCTAATGCTGCACATGATTTTCGTTTTTGACCTATTAATTTCCAATCCATTTTTACACGAGTAGTTGTTGATTTTTTCGAGATTTACTTGGAGATCGGAGTACTTATGGCATAATAAACATAGATCGTCTGTGTATTCAAGATCTTTCAACTGATTAAACGGACTCCATTGTATGCCTTTGCGCCCCGTGAGATAAGATCTAAGTATCTCGTCTAAAGCCAACACGAAGAGTAAAGGCGATAGCACTTATCCTTGCCTAACTTCAGCTTTAATTGAAAATGGATCAGAAAGTAGACCAGAATGGCTGAACCTACATGTGAAATTATTGTATGTGGCTTTGTTCATGTTGATAATCTTTTCTGGCATTCCTCGGCTGAGGTAAATCATCGTCATCGTAAGGCCGTGATAACCCGCTCTCGGTTTACGGCCGACCTCAGCAGCTCTCTCCAGGCGCCTCTGCTTTGCGCGCGCCTTCTCCAATTAGAAATACCAAGGGAGGATAGGTTCTCCTCCACTTGATCTCTCCATCGGAGTCGTGGTCGTCCCCTCCGTCTTCCTTCGTCGGCTTTCGCTTCGAATACCTTTTTCGCTGGAGCATCATTATTCATACGTACGACATGGCCGAGCCAGCGCAGACGTTGTATTGTGATGCGCTGGACAACATCCATGTCGTCGTAGAGCTCGTACAGCTCGTGGTTCATCCGTATGCGATAGCCTTCCTCAAAACGTACGGGACCGAAGATTTTGCGTATAATTTTCCGCTCAAACACCCCAAGAGCAGCTGCATCTGTCCGTGACACAACCCATGCCTCTGCGCCGTATAAGAGCACGGGCAAGATGAGCGTCTTGTATTTAGCTTAGTTTAAAGATTATGAGACTGCAATTCTGGCTTGAACGGAATCTTTTTTGGTATAACTCACAGGCTCACCAAAAAAGTGGTGTAAGATTTACTTGTGACAGAGGCACCGGTTGTGGACTATGGGCAGCTGAATCCGAAGTCCAAAAAACCTTCCTACATGGTTCTTAGATAATATCCAAATTATCTCGTTGTATGGAATTTTTTGATCGTTATTCATAACCCTTGTGTAAAGGAGTTTTTTGTTCTTGAGATTCGGCTGCTCAAAATCCATAAGAATTGTGGATGGTTCAATGGTTCTTAAATAATATACAAAATATCTCGTTGTATGGAATTTTTTGATCGTTATCCATAACCCTTGTGTAAAGGAGTTTTTTGTTCTTGAGATTCGGCTGCTCAAAATCCATAAGGGTTGTGGGAAGCAGCCACATGAACTTCGATGTATCGAAGGTAAAAAATATCGAACACATCGACGTTGGCCAGCACTAGCTTCTTCGAATAGGAATTTGTCGTAACAAACTTTATTTCAATTTATAAATATAAGAAACATGATTTATATTGCTAAAGAATCTTATGGCTATGTGACGTCATTGAACTTCAAACAAAATTAGGATAGCTAAAAATGTGAGAGATGTAGAAGGCCCTGTCAGGAATACGGCTCAATGTAAGGCATTTCTGACTTTGTATTTATAGCTTTCTTAAAAAAACTCTCAAAAAATCGTGTTTTTCGAAGATGATTGAAGATTTAATCAAGCATGTACCCAGGAGCGGGCCAGGGGGAAAAAGAAACCAGCCCACCTATTTTACCTTCATCTTGAATCATTTTGTTCTGTAAGTACGATAGTAATTACATCGGTCCTCTGAGAAAACTCCGGACCCGGTGGCAAGCCTCCCTTTTCCCCTCTATCCTTAGGCATGCTTATACCTCACATTTTGAAATGTTCAAAAAATAATAATAAAAGCTAGATTAAGTTCAATACGGAGACATTTTGGAAACTTTTGTAAGAAAGACGCATTTTTATTATGTCGAGAAAAATATTTCCGATAAGGATGAAATTCCTTAAAGGTTTCAGGTTTAAGAAATTTCATCTAATTGAAGTTTCTTTTTACGAAGAGCAGGAATAGCTATTATGCCGAATTAATCTTGTCTGCATGAATAGTAGACTGAGAGTTAAAAAATCCAGATTCAGAGTCCAAACTTGTTCGCACACGGATAGTTTATGTGCCTGTTCAGTTCTTTGGGGGCCCAAAAAACTCATTGCTAGTAAATAATGTAATGATTAGCGGAGAATCGCAGATGAAATTATATAAGACATCCAGACATTCACCTTCAGTAAAAACCAAAATTGGCCCTTAAACACTCTTTTAATACCTTTGTTTAAATAACAATTATTTTCAAAGATGCCATTTTCTTCTAATATAAAAAGAAATGGTTATTACTGGGCCTATTTTCGGAAATAATTATAACATCCGTTGTGACAAAAAAGTTACCGGAATTTCTAAATAAAACGCAAAATAGTTAATCTTCTTCAATATTTATTTTGTCTCCTTCAAAATATGACCCTTATGAAGCAATACATATATGCCAGCGCTTCTTCCAATCTTCGAAACATTTTTTATAGGCGTTGGCCGGGATGGCGTTCATTCTCTCTCGTCGCAGTCTATTTTATGGTCGGTATGGAGTCAAAACGGGTTTCCCGAAGTGGCAATTTTAGTTTTGCAAAGAGATCTGGACTGTGTGGCGCCTGGTTGATGGTATTTATCGAGTGTTTTGCCTTAAATGCGTTCACAATCGTGGCTCGATGAGATGGCGCGTTATCGTCGTGCAAAATCTATGAATTGTTCTGCCACAGCTCAGGCCGAATACGACGGACCTGTTCAAGCAAACGTCTCAAAACAGTCCCATAATACTCCTTATTTACCGTTTGACCCTCTGGAACGATTTCATGATGCATCACACCACGAAAATCGAAGAAAACAAAATGTCACAATGTATATGAATTATAATAAAGTAAATGTTATATACAAATTATTGGGTGGTATCGAATATGACCTTCACAGCACCTACTTGGTGATAAAGGCCATATTTCATTGTAATAAATGATGGTATATAGCTCCATTACCGTAATTAATTTTTTAATTGACTACGGTGAAGCAAAAATGGGGGCTATGTATTTGACCTATAAGCAAGCAGGAAGTTATGTTCATCTGTTCTCTCCAAAGTTCTAAGCCGCTTATAATAATTTAACAAATGAGTCAAGTTTGGACGCGTCTTGATGGGCTACTGGTTATAGATTATGCATCGTCATATCAAATTGCATAAGGCGCCCTCTAGGGAACAAAGAGTCATATCTCTATTACATTAAAAAAAATTTTCGTAGTTAACATTTAAATTTAAGGATATACATATATAGTAGGGAGAGATTCCGTGTGGATACCAAATAAAGAATCATAAATAGCTAATTTCAAAAACATAAATATTATAGAATGTGATTATTTGAGATCAGCTTTTTTGTGCCACCTGCAATTATTACATCTCTATCACAAGCTATGCCTTGGCACAGCTAATAAAACAATGACCCATCGTGAGGCCAGTGTGAACCCAGCATTAAAGTGAGTTGTGTAAGTGTGAGTGTAGATGAATGAGTGTTAGTTTGTAAGTATGTGTGTGTGTGTGCGTTTGTGTGTGTGCTTTGTTATTTGTAGCCATATTCATTGGCATTTCCATTTCAGGAGTTGACGGCATTCAAGCGCTTATTTCACGCCATTTTCAACACGTGATTTTCACACCGCTCAAAGCAACAACAACAACAAAAACAACTACAACAATAACAACAACAACAACAAGTAACGAAAAACAACAACAACAAACATCCTGGCAATTGTTTTCGCATACATTGAGGCGCTTAATTAATCATTTAAGCTTCACACAAAAAACAACAAATAAACAACGTGCATAAATGAGAGAGTTGCCATCCAAAGAGTTGTTGTTTTTCCAGTGTTGTTGTTGTTGTTTGTTATTTGTTGTTGTTGTTGTTGTGTACAGACAACATGAGACAGTCTGATAACATATTGCGTGTCTGCGGATAAACCTAAAAATAGTTTATAAGGCATTAGATACTAGCCATTAAATATTTAAATTTAACACGCTAACATTGTAAACTTTATTTTTGTCTCTTTGCAGGTATGTGTACACACTGTTTTCTATGAGGTTATGGGCAGCACTGGTGACATTTTCGTTGCTTATTAAGCTCACAGAGGTTATAAGGTAAATTGAGAGCAAAGGTAATACCTTTTATTCGACTTGCTGCTACATATACAATCTTCTCAAAAAGTGTGTTTTTACTTCGATTCTAATATCTTAGATCCACATGCTTAGAAATATATTTGTGCTTTAATCAAATGGGTATAGTTCGAGAGCTTATCTGAAATACTTAAAAAGATGAAGCAAATCGTCCCATCAATAACACAAGTCTACAAATACTGTGATAATGTCAGTTGTTGGAAAGCTAAGTGTAATAGAATCCTAATCCAGGGTGATAATTGGCCTATCAAGTCAGGATTTCAAGATAAATATTTGAGGTTGTTGTACCCGAAAATTTAAATTTTTCGCACTTTTGAGGTTATGTAAAGGATGAAAACAATTGTTGTGGCTAGTCTCTCCAGTTACAGCATATAGTACCACTCTTACCCTACAATAAAGTTCAAAATAAGAACATCTGTATCTTTTTGGACAGTCAAGCGGCTATTAAGTCCCTAGTTTCGATGACTTCGTGCATGAAGTCAGTGAATGACTGCCGCTTGTCACTAAGGGAGATGGCTGAGCAGTTTCCAACTCAACTGATTTGGATCCCAGGACATAGGGAATTTGAAGAAAACTATATTGCGGATGAACTAGCTAGAAAAGGAACTACCAGTAACCTTCTTCAAGACAAGGAGGGCCTGGGTATACCCATGGCCCGCTTTAAACTGAGAATACGAAACTTTTTCACTCTCTGTGCAAATAAAACGTGGAATCGGATATGGAACACGTGTGAAATCTCGCGGCAAACTTGGCCGATATGCTGCAGTAAAAGAACCAAAAAACTGTGCTGTCTGAATAGAGCCCAGTGCTCATCTGTTATCCGTTCCATCACGGGACACTGGTTGGTGGGAAACCACGCATCCTGGTTGAATGCTCCCCACCATGAATTCTGTACAAGCTGTGGCGATGAAGAGGAGCTGGAGATGGTGGAACACTGTTTCTGTCACTGTCCTGGACAGGGCAGTAAAAGATTTAGGTTCCTACAGTCACACTTTTTAGGCGAATTATATCAGCAGTCTGAACAGAGTCCAAAATGCCTTTTAAGGTTAATTCAGGCAGCCGGATGGCTTCCTCACTTTTTATAGGGGACCTCTCATGTGGGGAAGAGTGGTGAACTAGCTCACTCTAGCGTTATCGCAACGGGCCTATACTTGGCCTAAGTGAGTGGGACTGACGTCCCAACTGCCGCCCTAACCTTACCTACCCTACAATTTAAGAGATCAAATACAATCTTCGATGTTCTTAGCATTTGCAAAAAGCCTTTGAGACAATAATTTTTTTTTATTTGATCTCCTGTTTCGGGTTCTATGCAGCAAATTATTTCGAAAATGACCCTTAGCCTTCCAACAACTAAATCATGTTTATCTGAATAATGAAAAGTCTAGGCCTTGGAGATGCATTAGTTGAAATCTTACTGCTGTTTTATTCCAACTTCAGCGTCTAGGCTGTTTGCATTCATCGGTATATTCTCGCATAGATTAGGCACCTCCAAAATCCTTGTGCCAGTTGCTGTAGTAGGGGGATTTCTCGCATGATTACTCCTTGGAGTAAAAATTCCGTTGTAGATTCTTTCCATGCTTAAACATTTGAAGTGCCGAGGTCAATGGGTGATGGGTCTAAAGAAGGTGCGCATGTCACATTTATGTAGGAGCCGAGTGTTCCGAGGCAGATGCCCGCTTGCAGCCGTGCCTAACATGGCGAAAACACACGCTGCAGTTTGGCACATGGATCGCCGTTGGCCGTTGGTTGATGGTTAAAGTTGGTTAAGCACCAACTCAACCGCCCTTCCATGTGCATTCTCTCGAAACCTTAGACCAAATATGTTGGAATGGCTCCAAGAGAGCTCCCACACATAGAATCCCTCCCTCCCTCACCAAGTTTCCCACATGAGTTGATTACCGCATCTTCATCAAGGTTGGTCAGGTTTCAGGGTGTACCGCGTTGGGGGATTGTTTACAGACGACACTTGGTAACTGGATACGCCAGGCAATCAACTGCAGCCTGGGTGTCAAGGATAGCTGAAGAAGCGCCTAGTGATGGACAAGGGACTCAAGTCTTTCTCAGATTTACCAGGATTTCATGTGGTCACTAGCTCTATCGTTCTAATCTAGAAGATCTATATCCATTTCCTTTGTTATTTTGATCATATAAGAGTCAACTTCAAATGGTATCACATTTGCTTCAGCGCTTTGTGGACCTGCTCAATGTGTCACCTTAAGATATGGAAGATATTTATCAGTTTCTTTTGTTATAATGACTACATGAAGTTAACTTCAAGCGGTCTCCTCCATCCTTTTCATTATATACATTTGCTTCAGCTGTAGCTCCTATTAATTTGTTCATGTGACATCACTCGTTCTGGGCCAGCTCAGGTCTCTTTTGCTTTCATGATCCTTTGCCCTATGAAGAGTCATGTGCATTTGTTAACAAATTAACGCCACACGCGCCAAGTCAGCGATACTTGACCTCAAGTTAGGCTCACGCACAACAACAACAACGACAACAACCGACAACAAACACAAAACAAGCAACAACCGACAACAAACAACAATTGCCGTGCAGCCAAAAAGTATGCTATGTTCAGCGACAATACATTTATGACGTTAAATTGTAAATTATACAACACTTACACACTAACACACGCACACTCCGCCGACTTCAAAGCAAACGACTTGTCGTGTTGGCAAACGCTCCAAACACGCACAAGGCATGCCACAGCGGAAACGGAAGTCGGCTGTCATGGCGGCCCTAGCATTTAGGCAATACTTTGCTTAGATTGCGGCTCTGGGGTTGGGGGGAGTGAGTTGGTTAAGGGCTGCCGTGTGGCCAGCCTGTTGCCATGTGTGTAACATTTAAATATGTCATAATTTCATTTCGAGTCTGTGTGTGTGTGTAAGTGCGTCAGTGTGTGTGTGTGTTTGTTTGTATGTGTGGTTTATTTTTATGGCACGCTCGAAATGTTGAAACACCTGTCGCCAACGCTTGCATTGTTGTTGCCACTGATGAGACGTCATATTTCAGTACTTTACACACGCACACATACACTGACACACTCCCACTCACACACACACTCACTGTAGATGTTTGTTATGGCAGCAGCAGCAGCAGCAGCGACGGCTGTTCATGTTGTTGCTGGCTTACAACCACATGACAGCAAATTATTTAATTAAGTGGCACTCACCTTCGTAATTGTTTAATTACACCCATGAGTGTGTATGTGTTTGCAAGTGTATGAGTATATGTGTAAGTGAGTGAGTGCAGCACGACATGAACACCATTTTTAAAAAAGTTTAGTTTAAACTGTTTTAATTGACAGGTTTAACTGTTGGCGACCATGTTTTTAAAACGTTGATTTTTTCTTTATACTCTTACAAGTTGTACCTTGACTTTGCTTTAAGTAATTGTTTGACGCATTTCCTGGAATTTTTAATTTTAATTAAGTGAGCAATAAAAAAGTTCCTGGAACTTATCATAAAATTTGCAACTAAAGTTGCATGAGGGTTTCATTTTTTTTATTATATATATACTCGTATATTATTATATTATATAAGCTAAAAATTAGGTTCCGTTGTATTCTATTTAAAATTAGCAATCTCTTGTGAATGAATATTCATAGTATTTTTTATTAGTAAGCACAAGTTATGTTTAGCAAGAAAAGATGACAAGTTTCCTGGAATTTGCTATTTTTATTAAATCAGTTCTAAAAGAGTTCCAAGAATTCATAATAAAGATTGCAGTTAGTCTTGAAAGGCAAATAAAGATGCATAAATGTTGATTTTTTATTTAAGTCCTTTTTATTTTTTTTTTTTTCTACGAATTGTATGCATCTGCGTTCTTTGTTCGCACTGTTTGTCAAGTTCTCTCATATGAAAATAGGAATTTAATTTTGAATTAAAAACAAAACGGTTGAATATTTTTCAATGTTAAAAGTTTAATTGGAAAGGTTAGTTTATGACATTAGTTTATGAAAAATAATTTCGGTCAAATAACCACCACGGCTGGCTTGCCAGTATGCCACTTGATCGGTCCAATTTTTGAGCACATTTTCGATTGTTTCGGGCCTTATCCTGGCAATAGCGGCTCAAATCTCGTCCTTCAGCTCATGAATTGTTTGCGAATTGTTGGCATAATATTCTTCTTTCACCGCCCCCAAAGATAATAGTCCAAAGACGTCAAATCGCAGCTTCTTGGTGGCCAATTCACAGCGCCATTTCGGATGATTAGGCGATTTCTGAAGATTGTGCGCAGAAGATCGATTGTGGCGTTAGCTGTGTGGCACGGGGCGCCGTCTTGTTGAAACCAAATATCGTCCAAGGCTTCATCTTCAATTTGTCCGAAGAACCAGTCGGTCAACATTGCGCGGTAGCCCACGCCATTGATGGTTTCGGCGGCTCCTTCTTCATTTTCAAAGAAAAATGGGCCGATGACGCCGCCAGACCAAATTCCACACCAAACAGTCACTCGTTGTGGGTGCATTGGCTTCTTCTGGAACGCTTGCGGATTTTCTGAGCCCCAGATGAGACAACTTTGCTTATTAGCATAACCACCTAGGTGGAAATGAGTTTCGTCCGAGAAGATGATTTTTCGATAAAATTCGCCATCTTCGGCCAAACGATCTTCCGCTCAATTTGCGAACCGTAGCCGCTTCGGAAGGTCAAGAATTCGACCCATTTCGTAAATATCAATGTTTTTACAAAATATTTACCAATATATGAATGACATTTGACGTTTTAAAAGTCAAATAATCGGTAGTTCAAATTCCAAACACTAGATGGACCACCCCTGTATATAAAAATATTTTTTTTTTCAAAATTTTTTTTGTTGAAATTTTACTCTTTAATAATTCCTTATTTAATCTTTTTTTTCATATATTTTTTTAATAAATATTTTTTCAAATTTAGAATAGTGCAACAATTTCCTACGACTCATAAATGATAAATTAAAAATATGTTTGTTGAGCAATGTTGTCATCATAAATATTAATCTTAAAAAAAAATAAAAATTTTTAAAAAATATAGTTCAATGTTTTGCGATTTTATATTTTATTTTTAATAATGCAAAAACAATTATCTTAAATATTTTTTTTTTATTTATAAATAGTAGGACACTTTTTAGGCATATATGCTTGTATAATTAATTTTTTACATTTTTTTTTTTAAACGTATCGTTTTACTTATAAATAAGAATATCTCTTTAAGAAATTTTTTAAATCGAAACACAAACCATTTTCACTTTTGCTTGACTACTGTCGTAACTTTTTAAAAATTTAAAAAATTCAGTATTTTTTTTTAAATATTTAAAAAAATTTATATTTATTTTATTAACTATAAAAAAATTTAAAAATACTAATTTTCCTCTTTTGCCTTTCCGCTTTTATTACTTTCTAATTATAATTTCCTACTAATTAATATTAAAAAAAAACAAAAAAACAGTCATTCAAAAAATATATTTTTTTTGTTATAAATAGGAGAACAATTTCTCATCATTTTGGTACAGGATAATTTAAAATAAAAAAATGTTCTAGTAAAAAAGTTACTTATTCAACCTACTAAAAAAGTATATGAAAATTTATTTTTAAATTTTTATCTATGTGCACTAAGGTGCGCGATGTAATTGAACTTACAGACGTAAAAACATTTATTACAACTATAATTTTTATGATTTATTTTTTAATATAATTTTTATTTAAAATTAACAAAATAACAATTCAAAAATGCCAAAGAAAGTTTTAAAATGGTTAGGTAACATTTTTCAAAAATTAAATGAATATTTTCCGGAGCGAAATAAATAAACTTACAAATTCATTATTATGTTATTTTCTTAAATTAACTTAAATAAAATATTATTTAATTAACTTTAATTACTTAAATGTGCCCTCCCTTGCTATTTAGTGTCTTTGTTATACGCCCTGGCATTGAATCTATTCACTTTTGGAGTAAGGATACATCCAATTTCGCCCACTCCTGCACAATAGCCTCCTTTAACCCTTTCAATGTATTAAATTGTCTACCGTGCATGTAAACTTTGCTGGAAAGAATGCCCCAAAGGTTTTATATAGGGTTTAGATCTTGACTTTTTGCTGGCCATTCCAAAACCGGTATTTGTTTCTCATCAAAAAATTGTTTTGTGTACTTCGAGACATGGATCGGAGCATTGTCCTGTTGAAAAGTCCATGAATCTCCAAAATATTTTTCTCCAAAATCAATAAGCTCTTCGTCTAATAGTTGAACATATTTCTCAGAGTTCATTTTGTTACGAAACATATTGAACTCCATATCCATATGCGACCCTCCTTGGAAATTATGTGCCATTTGGACCTGCTTTGGAGCCCTAATATCCCTATAATAATATTGATAGCCATCTGGACCATTTAAATTATATTTTTTCTTATCACTGAAGATAATATTTTGCCACTCTAAGTTCCAAAACCTATGAGTTTCTGCAAAGTGCTTTCGGGCATTTACTTTTTTTTACTGTTCTAAAAAAATGTTTCCTGCATCCCTGTTTTTATTTCTTTGTTCCAAATTTCAAAAACAAAATCAAATATTTTTTTAAATTTTGCATTAGGTCGATCGAAGGAATTTTGTACGGATTCGTTTTTGCTTGCTCCCAAATTCGAATTTCTTGCTACTCCATTATCTACTCATATTACCCTTCCTTACTCATTATTACACTTTTCAAGGGAAGTTTTTCTCGAATACGCTCTTTTTATTACCAAGGAAATATTATCTAAGAAATCTACTATTTAAGCAAGATATAAATATTTTTTTTTAATGCAAGACATGAACCATATAAAAATTGGGCTTGAGTTAAAGTAATCTAAAATGTTGATTTAAAAATATTATAATTAAAAATATTTATCAATAATTTTTAAACTTGAAATTTGAATCTAAGAATTTCATAGAGCATTTCCAAAATTATTTCACTTCAAAACGCGTTCAATCTATGGTTTAAAAAAATATTAAAAATAATTGTTAATAATTTTTAAACTTGAAATTTAAGTCTTAGAAGTTCAATAAGTGTTTAAAAAATGTGTTTCAATATACAGTGCGAACACTCTTGAACTTATTTTGCCAATTCCTATTAATTCCACAACATTCGATTTCAAATCACAAAAAGATTATTTTTAGTGAAATTGGGAGCAAAAAAAATTCGGTTTCAAAATTAATCCTTATAAAATATTCGCATATGATTTCCTTAAATCATATTAAATTAGTTTTGGTGAATTTGGGAGCAACAAACATTCGGTTTTAAGCATTGCAATTTTAAATTGCTTTTTTTCTTTTTTAAATTTTTAAAATTATCGAACAATTTTTTTTTATTAGGTATTATTTTTTGCAGATTTCAAAAACAAGCAAAAAATAAATAATTTATATTTTTTTAATATCTTGTACATATTTTTTTTTTTAATATTTTCTGCATTTACTTATTTTATTTTCTTTTATTTTTTTTTAAGAAAATGGTTAAAAAAATTAATATTTTTTCGAAGAACCCTGTTGCCAACTTAGTTTAAAAAAAATTGCTTCAAAAAATTTTTGCTTTTCAACAATTAAATAAAAAAGCAAAACACGGTTTTTAAATTAAGCCGCGTTAAGTATAAAAAGTGAAATTTTGAAAAAATTTTTGCTATGTATCATTAGCTTCCGCTGGGGCGGTTCCAGCACCTTAAGCTATACTCTTTAAAAATAATTATAATTTTGCTTTTAAATATTTTTACAGACCCTAATCTGAGTTTTTTATATTAATACTGTTTTTTAATTGGACAATTATCCTCTGCTGCAATTTATTTATTTTTTATGGAATCGTCATATTTATTTATTTATTTTGCGGTTGTTATTAAGTTTTCGCAACAGAGTTTTATTGATTTTAAATATATCTAAATTAACACATAAAAAATCTTTTTTTTTAATTAATTAATTAATTAAATTTATTTACATAAAACCAATTTATACGTTAAGCCCAATCAAGTATAGTAAGTTAATTCCCATATTTTCTCTTTAACGCTTACTTATATATAAAAATTTTACCACCTGCGGTAAGTGTATCCAAACTGCAACTACTCAAGTTGCAACAGTTTCTTAACTTTTGTGCTTTGCCTTGGACTGCGGCGGAGGCGGTGGCATGGTGCATGGGGCAGGTAAACTGTACTGCTAATTGGAGGTGCTTATGAGGCAAGGAACGAGGAACAAGATGGCGGCGACGTTAAGTATGTTGCAACTTTGTGTGGGCGCAGCGCACAGACTTAAGTGGTTTGCAGTCAAGTGAGTTGTGGCAAGCCGACAAGTTGTTGCAAGTTACTCAAAAGCATGCAAAAGGCTGATGGACAAACTTTGTACAAAAATTTTAAACTGTTGCGTAGTTTGTTGTGTTTATTTTGTTTTATTTTATTTTTTGGCCTGCCCGACAGGGCTAAATCAAATGCAGCCAAAAGTGCTTGATTAAGCCAAAAAGGTGGGGCGATTCCCTTTGGCAGGTGCACACAAAACGATGCAACAGTTAATTACCAGCTCTGACCCAAAAAACGCAGCACTTTGCTAATTCAATTTGCACAGGCGTTGCCCTAAAAGTATGCAATTAGTGCGGATATAAAGCGGGGTGGGGTTGAGGTGAGGTGTGGAGCAGAAGTTGGCCTAGAGCGGCTTGTTTAGCAAGCCATTTAATTTGAAAATGCATAAATTAATTTTTGGCGGCCATTGTGCGACATAGTTTTATTGATGGCGTCTAAAATTATGCAAATGCAATTTCTATCTAATTAAAATGGACACACCGAAAGAGTGTGTACACATCAGTGCAGCGCAGCGCAGTGTGTACATACATTTTTCACTAGCCAATTTTCCAAATGCCAAGCGACTAAGCTTTTAATGAGCTTATACATATATTTTCCAAAAATTCTTCTTCATAAATGCATACATGTGTCTCTGTGTGTGAGAGAGTGTGTGTGTGTTGGGGGTGCTGTGTGTGTGTGTGTGTGTGCGTGTGTGTGACTGTGTTGCATAATTTATATGGCAGGGGCGTTGAGAGTTGAATTTGGCAGTTTAATTAACCTTTATGGCAGGTTAAACGCTGTGGTTTCATAATAATACTATACTCTATACTCTATTATTTTTATTTTTATTATTTTTCGGTGTATTTGTTGTTGTTTTGGCAATTGGCATATCCCTGGGCACCGCTTAAGCGCTCTTAAAAGCATTGCATACATTCGAGCGCAGCATTTAGTGGCCACATATACAAACAAACATTTATCAACGAGGGTGGCTTTTATTGTACTGAATTGAATGGTCCCATGGGAGACGCATCTTTGGGGAGTAGTTTTGGGCTCATGCGTAGAAAGACAAGATTTTAGTTTTTATGAACGTCTATGCTGCTGAAGGCTATTTTTTTGTTAGTCGAACGTCTTTCGAGGACGAAATAATTGAAGGAAACTTAAATACATTTTTTTCGAAATTTTCAAAAAATAAATAGAAAATATTTTTAAATTTTTTATAGTGAGTCAATAACATTTGAAAGTAATTGAATATCCTTGAGAATAAAATGGTTTAGTAGTAAGCTGCCCAATCGTGAAATAATTAAAGCAAACTTTATCTTATCAATTATTTCGAAATTTTAAAAAAATTAAATATTATATTTTTTAAAAACAAATTATTCCAGTGGCTTAACAAAATTCGGGAATAATTGAGTTTATTATGATATAAACTGCTCAAAGTTTAATTTTTATAAGTCGACTTTATTTCAAACGTGAAATAATTGGAGTAAAGTTTATCATATAAATTATTTCGAAATTTTATAAATTATTTAAAAATTTTGCTAAAAAATTAAATTAAAAATTTAAAAAACCCCCGAACTTAAGTAATTTTCATTTAAAAAGTGAAAAATAATAAAAGAAACTTAATGTTAAAGTACCTAAGAATCTATTAATAATTCTAAAAAAATACGTCGCGTTGGGGGACACGCGAGGGCAGACGTCGTTGACGGTCGTATCTTACATGCAAATTTTTTGAAGTAATTCTATGAAAGTTTTTGAAGTATTTTCTTAATTTTGTTTTTAAGTTAATCTTTGTTGCTTAATTAGACTATTTGTATTTAAATTGTTAGTTTAGGAGCGGTCCCCCAACGCGACGTATTTTTTTTAGAATTATTAATAGATTCTTAGGTACTTTAACATTAAGTTTCTTTTATTATTTTTCACTTTTTAAATGAAAATTACTTAAGTTCGGGGGTTTTTTAAATTTTTAATTTAATTTTTTATTTCATACTTTTTATAGGTAGGTTAGGTTAAGTTAGACTTTAGTATATTATAATATACTTACTATAATTTAGATTCTTATTAAGGTATAGATTACATTTAAGGTCAAGCTCGTTTGCTTTTTTTTACGCATTCTCCCCACTTTCACTCCCCACAACTTTTAAACGGCTCGACCGATTTTCATCATGTCTAGGAACACTCGCACATAAGTCACCTTTAATACAAAAAAAAATAAATTGAAATCACTGCATGCGTTCGGGAGTTACGATGCCACAGACAGACAGACAGTCAGACAGACAAATTTTAAGCCAATCGGACAAAGTTGATGTTTTTAACTTCAAATGGCCATAACTTCTAAACGAGAAGAGATAGAGCAAAAATAGCCTCAGATTCGAATCAGTGGCGTCGTCAGCTTCAATAGGACCAAATTGTAAGCCAATCGGACAAAGTTTATGTTTTTAACTTCAAATGGCCATAACTTCTAAACGCGAAGAGATAGAGTAAAAATAACCTCAGATTAGAATCAGTGGCGTCGTCAGCTTCAATAGGACCAAATTTTAAGCCAATCGGACAAAGTTTATGCTTTTAACTTCAAATGGCCATAACTTCTAAACGCGAAGAGATAGAGCAAAAACGCGAAGAGATAGAGAAAAAATAACCTCAGATTCGAATCAGTGACGTCGTCAGCTACAATAGGACCAAATTTTAAGCCAATCGGACAAAGTTTATGTTTTTAACTTCAAATGGCCATTACTTCTAAACGAGAAGAGATAGAGCAAAAATAACCTCAGATTCGAATCAGTGACGTCGTCAGCTACAATAGGACCAAATTTTAAGCCAATCGGACAAAGTTGATGTTTTTCTCCCCACTTTTACTCCCCACAACTTTTAAACGGCTCAACCGATTTTCATCAAACATGTCTAACAACACTCGCACATAAGTCACCTTTAATACAAAAAAAACTAAATTGGAATCACTGCATGCGTTCGGGAGCTACGATGCCATAGACAGACAGACAAACAAACAGACAAACAGACAGACACGTCAAACTTATAACACCCCTCTTTTTGCGACGGGGGTTAATAAATTGAAATGAAAGAAATCAAAAAAAAATAAAATAAACTGAAAGAAATTAAAATAAAATAAATTAAAATAAAATGAAAGAAATTCAAATTAAATAAAAAAATTAAAAATAAAATAAATTAAAATAAAAAATAAATAAAATTAAAATAATATAAATAAAATTAAAATAAAATAAAACAAAATAAAATTAACAAAAAATAAATTAAAATAAAAGAAATAAAGTATATTCCACAATGCCGCAGATAGAGGGCATAGTGTGACTAAAGATGCGGTCTAAAGGATAGGCGGAACGGGAAAGGATTTTAAAATGTGCGATTTGGGAAGCACTTCCATCTCGTAAGGTTATTTCCGATTACTTCTATCATTCCACGATTTCCCTAATGTACAAGTCTCGGCATGTAGCGTTCTTCGCCAATAAGTTTTTGGACGTCCCCTTTTCCGCCTACCTTTTGAATTCGAATCTAGTGCTTGACCACTTGATCCCATCATACTGTGCCTTTTATAGGAAAAATAAATAATTCCCTGTTAGACCCCTTAGAAGAGGGGCATATGGAATCTCTATTAATGACTGTTTGAACAGAACAGGGACCTACAGTTTATAGCCGAACCCGAACGGCGGTGTCTTTAATTAATAGAGACTTTCATGGCAAATAGCTTCTTTGAGCTAGCGATGCCAGTGCTACTGCGGGGAATCAAACCACCAACCTTCGGTTTTAGAGGTGAGTACGCTACCACTCAAGCCACCGACGGCCACACCTTTTATAGGAAGGAGCGAGAATATCCGTATTTCTCATATAATTTTCCGATCCGGACGTCCACTTTTTCTTCTAACTTGTGGATTCCAATCTAAATCAATCAACAATATTTAAAAATATGCCCTATGCCTAACTCAATATATCATTTTAAGACCACGCCAAGCTACTAAAATGACTCCCAGATGGCGCCAGTAAAAATAAATTATAAACAGGGGAAAAAATTGTATTTCATATTTGTAAAGAGACTTAATATATACCAGATAACCATGACGGTTATCAGTCCTTTCATGTTATTTGAAAAAATTAAATTTACCAAAGAAGCTTGAGATGAAAAATTAGTTAGATTGTCTACACATACTTCAAAATCGAAATGTAAGTAACTGTCATAGGAAAGAGTTTCCAACCCTGTGAAATATAAATACTTTCATTAATAATAAAAATTCAAGTCCATTCAACTGTCTGTTTGAACGATAAGTTCTTGGAAAATAAAAGAGCTCAAATACCAAGTTTAATTTAAAGCTTTTTTACAACAATTTTAATTAACTTAGCTTTGAACTAACTCGATTCATCGCAAACATTAAAATTGTAATTCAATGGAAATTTTTCAGATTTAAACTTTACATAAAGGCTAAAAGATTCCTTTGAGTTACACTTAAAATTATTTACACTTTCTGTGATTTCTATAAATTTGTTTTTTTTTGATAGAGAAGCTTTTTATTAGTTTTAAATTTGTTTGGATTCAAAGGAAACTATACATTAGTATAGAACATATATACAGCGTGATTTTTTTGGAGGTTCGCAATTTTGAGTGCTTTATTTGACAAGCCTTTTAAGAGCTGATTGCTTTTTGAGGATTTTGGCTTGAAATTTCTATGGATAGACTTAGACCCGAGAAAAGCTTGCAATTTTATGAATTTTTTTTAACAAAATAATGGTTCCGTTCATTAAACTTATTAAAAATTCAAAATTTTATATTCCGATAAAGCACATTTTTAGTTGAATGTGTACGCAAATAATCAGAATTCTATTGATATCAATTTCATGCCGAATTTTTTATGGATCTTGCAAATTGTTTAAATTTTGTTTATCAAAATAATTCGTCAAAATTATATAAAATTTAAAGTTTTGTTCTTCGACTGTTGGTTTAGCAGAATTGTCGCATTTTGAGTGAGCATAATTCACAAGTTTTTGTCTTAAGATGGTCGAAATCATATTTTCAAATTAATATCATCAAATTTTCTATCCTATAAAGCTGGTTTGTTATTAAATTAAATTATTTATTATAAAAGTATGCATTTAGGAGCTTAAAAATTATGTCTGAAAGGGAACTGAAGATGACTTGACAACAATCAGTACTAAATGTTGTTTTTTTTAAAACACCATCTCATAAGCAGTGGTATAGAAAACAATCTTTTTAAAAATATTCGGTCTTCAATTGAGAGATTGGACTTAAAGCTTCTAATAATTTAGGTTTTTTGAGAAAAAAAAGGCTGTTAAGCAATAAATCCATTACACAGGCCTCTCTCTTCTTCCCTTGGATTTAATTTCTCCCAGTGGGGTATAGAAAGCTACCCTGATATTGTTGATATTAAAAATATATATCTTTGATTTACTATAACTTAAACTTAAGTTAATCCAAAAAAAAAAACACCCTTTAGTAGAAGATTCCAGTTCAATGGAACGCTTGTGCATACACTCATATATTATATGCCATTCTAGTGCTATTATTTCCAAGCATCTGTTAGTTAAATACTTCCGATATTGTCCCAAATTTTACTGGCAACCCTCGTATCGAGCCATAAACGATTTGGCCAAACGTCAGCAATGCTCTTGCCTCTTTATGTTTGCTAGATTTTCATTTAGCACGCCACAAAAACTGAGCCAAAGAGCGTAGTCCACAAAAAAAAAAATAAAGAGAAGGCGTACGGAAACGGAAGCGGTTGCCATGTTTTTTTTCTTCTTCTTTTTTGTGTGTTATTTTTGTTGTTGCTGATCCACTTAACTTTATTAAAAAGCCGGCTTCAAAACATCAGCGCGGCTGACTGACGAGCATTTCATGTTCATGGCGCTTCAAACTGTGCTCTTTCTATACACACATGTACATATATATATGTATATATATATACATATATATATATACTCATGCACATAAACAATTTGCAATGCTATATAGAATATCCTGTGGCGTGTTGTTGTGGCATATTCCCTTGAAATGTTTTTTTAAATGTTTGTCGTTTAGTTGTCGCTTGGCGCGCCATATAAAGTGAGACGACGTCACGCCCCCCCCTACGCCCACTACTTACTCCCTCTGTCTACAACTCTGTCTGTTTGGCGGCACATTGCCAAAGCACGCCCTCATATATGCCACACTTCACCTTTTGATTGTGCCACACTGCCTGCCCCCCTGCGATCCCAACCTCCGCTGCTCCTCCGTGTGTGTGACTTTTTGGCTCTAGAAGCTTGGCACGCAAACTTTTTCCCGTTTCACATTCAACGGAGAGAGCATTTACCGTTACCGTGCCATATCGAAAGTCATGTTTCATTGCGCTAGTTTCTGTGGCTTCCGTTTCGTACGTATAGTAAGCCGGTGTGTGTGTGTGTGAGTGCGAACACTCCGCGCCACTTGAATAGGATACGCGGAAATGTTGTGCGCGACTCAGAAGCGCATGTTTGATGATCTAATAAAAATTGATGATTGAAATAAATTTTTAACGCATCGGAGAGTCGATTTCAATGTTTTTTTTGGCTGTACTTGATTTTTGTTGAATTCTCATAAAATGGTGTTTTTAGAGACTTTTATGGAATTTTATAATATGTATGGCAATATCGTTATTATTTTGCAATTCAATATGTCAAGAATTTAGTTTTAACTTAAGACATTTTTTTTAACATATTTTAATATACTTTTTTGTCATTATTAAATTTAATTATTATAATAACTTTTTAAAAACGTTGTTTTTTTAGGAATCCAATTTCGAATTTCTGATTTATTTGAATTGTGATTCTTACATATATTTTTTAAGGAAACTTGATATTAAAGTTATATTTTCTTTTTTCTTCATATTTTATTTACACCCTGATTATATATTGGTAAAAAAAGTAGCGATAGAGCAAAAATATTTTTTAATACAGTGACGTCACATATCACAAAGGTAGGTTAATATGTATTTGCCTCTAAATAAAATAATAAAAATAAGTTAAGTTATGCTGAATAATTATATAATAATAATCCCGCATAAGCAGTCAACTTTTGAAAATCAAAATAATATTTTTAATTAAATTGAAGCTATTAATTATAAACATTTTTTTCGTTTAAGAGAAAATTAAAATTAAATTTAACAATTAAAAGTAAATATCATTTTCTAAAATGAGCCATTTGGATAGTGAAAATTATAAAATGATTACAAAAAAAAAATTATTTTTACAATAAATAAATTTTGGGGGATAATTTATTTTTGTTTTATTAATATTAAATAGATGCAAAAATTATAAATTTTTTTCTAGCTATACACTCATGGACAAAATAATAGGTTGGAATTTTTTTTTTATTTTCAACAGCTTATTTTGCATATATTTTTCCATCAATACAAAAAAACGCAATGAAAATTTCATAACTTATACTAATCATAATATAATAAAAAAATCATTGGGCTTAAAATATTTTAAATAAAATAAATATTAAATAATTTCATTGAAAACTCCAATTTCAACTGGCCACAATAATAGGTATAATCATTTAATTTATTAATTACATCGAAATTTTGCCAGTTTTGGTTTCGTTTGGTAAAATGCTCTTATATTCCAGTTAATACCTTGTGTATCCGCCATTATTTTGCAACACTTTAGCCGTTCTTGTAGGCATAGATGAAATTAGCTTCCTACATGTTCCGATTGGAATACTGTACCAAGCTCTTTGCATATTTTCCCATAGTTGGGTTTTATTTTGGCAAACAGTTTTTCCGACTTCTTTTTTAAGCTCTCCCTAGAGGTTCTCAATGGGATTAAGGTCTGGGGATTGACTTGGCCACTCAAGAACGTCCACCTTATGCTCTTGGAACCAATCCTTTACGAATCGGGATGAGTGCTTCAGATCGTTATCCTGCTGGAACTTCTTTAAAAGTGGCATGTTATCCTCGGCATATGGTAGCATTACTATCTTCAATATATCTTTATAAACAAATCTGTCCATAGTACTATCAATCAGATGTATCGGACCCACACCTTCCCATGAAAAACAGCCCCATACCATGAGGCTGCTTTACGGTTTTTTAGGTGAACCTAATATGGAATTACCAAACAAATTTATCTTCATTTCATCGCTCCAGAGTATATTTCACCATACTGGTCCGCACCAGGTATTGCGATCCAATGCAAATTTTTTCCTCATCTTTAAATTTCCAGATCGAAGCAATGGTACTTTACGGGCAATCCTACCTGGTAGATTTGCCTTTTCTGAACATCGCCTGACGGTTCGTGACGATATAACATTACTAATTTCGCTGGTGATTTTCCTGAAGCAGGAACGAAGTCGCGTTTAACCAATGTGACGATGTAATTGTCGGTCACTGATAAGGTTTTCGGGGGCACCTCGAGTTTCTACCTTCGGTTTAGGCTTTAATGGTTTTCTGAACGTTTCATGATCGTGGCAATATATTTGTATGATTTTACAGTACAAAGTTACAGTGTTCACACCTATTATTTTGTCCATGAGTGTATATTAGACTAAATTTTCTAAAATTAGTTTTTATGTTTAATTTTTTTTAATTTTAAACATAAACATTTTAAACGAATTTTAGAAAATTGACTCTAATTATATCTTATATTGCATGAAAAAATAGTAACAATCATTTTATTCAGAATCTTAGCAACTGTGATTATTAAATATTAATAAGAGTTTTACCTTCTCAAAAAATTCCATAAATTTCATTTTAATTTCCCAAAATTCACACTATCAAATATCATTAAAATCAAAATAGACCTATTTAAATATCCCAAGGTGTGTCTGCTTGAGCATGTGTATGTGTTGATGTTTGTGTGTGTTTAGCTGCTTTCTAGCTCGGTCAATCCGTTGTTCTTTGTTTGTTTGTGTTTGTGTTTGCCTTTTGCTGTTTTACGTTTTCCGTTTTCTGCTCACTTTTAGCCAGCTTTGTTTTGCTATTTTCTTTTTCTATTTCTATTTCTGTTTTGTGTGTTTCTCTGTTTACTTTGCATTGGCGTGTCAGTTGGCCATGTTGAAAATTTATTATGACAATAATTTTTGGCTTGTTCTTTTTTTAGGTTGGCTTTGCCGTTTGTAAAACGATGCCATAAAAATCACACCTTTGCACCGAAAAATTATTCACATGAATTTCATTTAAGGCACCTTGTGGCATGCAACTTAATTTTGCGCACTCAATAAGGTTTTGCCAAGCTTTAAATCAAGACCGAGAACCCTTAAAACATGGATAAGAGTGAAGTAGAGTTGGGTTTGGGTTGGGTTGTTGTGGGCAGGGTTATAGACCCATGTCAAAATATGGTGCTTTGGTTCATGAAACTGGTTTCAATGGCGTGGCATTTTTTAGGGTTTCGAAATGAGCTATTTTTGTTTTTAAAGAGTCACTATTTTTAAATGAGGCTTTGATGTTGGGTGGATGTGTTTTTATTATAATTAGAAATTTATGCAATTATTTAAAGACTTAGTTCTCTGGCCACAAATTTAAAAATTGCTGATTAAAGTTTCTGCCGAATTCTTTAATTTCTATGTCACTTTTGTGGAAATAAAATATTCTAAAATCGTTAGAGAGTAACTGGTTAAATTTTATAAAATTAAGGGTGGGATTATGGAACATCCGTAAAAAAAATTGGATTCGTTTGTTCTATTTCAAGACCGATGCTGTTATAAATTTAATACTATGAAGTAGAAAAGATGCTACAAAAAATTATAAATTAATTAACAATTCCACACAAAATAAATAATAAATAAATATAAAACAAATTTCTACTGAATAACAAAATTAGGGTGCTTTCATGGAATAAAAAATTTAGAATTCAGAAATAATGTTTCTTCCGATTGCCTAGTTAAAAAACTTTCGCTTGTACAAATTTTTTTAATGTAAAGTATATTATAAAAGATTTAAGAAAAATAATAAATAAAATATCTATTAAAAATTATGCATACAATTATAATAACAAATAAATATAAAATAAATAATAAATAAAAAAAAATTGCTTGCATTCATGGCGTTAGAAATTCAGAAATAAATTTCCTTTCGGTTTTTCTGTTTTCAGGGGTCCCGGTGGTCTAGAGCTCGAAAATTTAGGGTATTTTCAGGAATTTTTTTCACAATAAAAAAAAATTAAAAACGATATTTAAATTTTGAGGCTTTTTATTTAACTACTTTTATATACAAAAATAAAAAAATAAAAAATTTTTTTAATTTTAATAATTTTAAAAATGGCGTTGAAGTTGACCCTCCCAAAAAATTGGACCTGGACGGTGTTGTCCATTTTGGCTTTTTTATTTATCAGAAACACAAAAACCAAAAAAATTATTAATCAATATGACTGTAGCTATGTCCCGAACTAAACTAAATAAGAAAAAAAAATTTCACAAAATGGAGCTATTTCGAATTTGACACACTAAAAATCGGGTTATTTTTTTTAAGTTTTTAAATTTAAAAAATACTAAATAATTGAAATAATAATATGATTCTAGTTCGGGCGATAGCAATTGATGTTGTGAACAACATATTTCAGACGATTCGGTTGGATAGTTTTTTTTTTTTTCGACAACACCAGACCACAAAAAGTAGTTTTGAGATAATAATGTTTAAAGTTTCAAGAGTGGATATTTTCTGACTGATATAATCTGACTCTACCTGCTAAAACGGCTGTTGAATCGAAAATACTGGGAATATCCTGCCAAAAATTCGACAATATATTCTTAAAAGCCTATACTTTCAAAATATATGGAAAAAATTAGATTTTTTGAAAATTCTAGACCACCGGGACACCTTAAAAGTTTTTTAAAACGTTTTTATACTTGTTAAGCTTTTTAAATCTAAATAAAAAAATTAAAAAATAGTAGAGCTTTCTAAATTGAAACCTAAAAAATAGTTTTTTTAATTTTCTTTGATTTACATAAAATACATTTTATTCTATAATTAATTTTAATAAAGGCTTATAAATTTGTATATAATGAATTTTTTTTTTTAATTATTTTTATTATGCACTAATTCCGTATGTTTTTTTTTTACTTCCAGGTATGTGCCAAATCCCTATTAATGGATACAAGAAGTTGAGAAAGTTGTAAGTAAACAAATGGCAGGCGACTTTGGGATACCCTGTTGATACCCTACAAAATTGTTGAAAAAAATATTCTCATTGGAGACACAAACCTGTCATCATCATCATTATATCCTTTATCTCCGACTGGAGCAGAGGCCCTGAATATAACATTTCCATCTGGTCCGGTTGTTACCTAGCATTTTTATTCCGTTCCACGACTTACCACATTCGTACTCCACTCAATTTCCTTTTGAAGACTTCTTCTCAACGTAGTCTTAGGTCGGTTCCTCTTGTGGCTGTCTTGGGGATTCCAAACGAGGACTTGTCGATCAAACCTGTGACTCGACTCAAAGTGTTTAGTCCATAAGTCTATTAAAACTAAATTGTTTGCGATCTACTCGATATTCTCACTCATATGCGTAGAGTATGACTTGTTTCGTTACGTGACGATTTGTCTACTATTTCACATCAAGCTCTTTTAAGGAAATTAAATCAATCAAAATCAGTCAAAGGTCCTTAAACACTCAAAATAAACGCTAACGAATGCGATTTGTGCGCCGATAAATCAAACTATCGAGCAGACTATCGAAAAAAAGCCATTAAAACACATCCACTTTGTCTTAGTTTCATAACAAACGCTTTAAAGACAAACCCGCCTTTAAATCTACGCCAACAATTCAAAACGCTGTATCCCAGCTAACTGTGCTGTTTCCGTAAAGAACTTGCCTGGAATTGTTGCCACTGTTTTTCAACAATTTTTGGGTTTGCCAATCTGCGCTGTCACACGACAAACTGCAAACTCCAAGCTACCAGCTCCAAGCTCCAAACTCGAACAAACTCTGTGTTGCTGACACAATGCCAAATGCAAAAGGCCAAACAATGCATCCGAAATTGAGGCAGCAGCAGCAGCAGCCAAGTGCAACGGGAAGTGTTTGGTACCAGTGCCAGTGCCGGTGAGTCCTGCCGGCTCAGGCCAGGCCAGGCCAAAACCAGTATGGGCTAGGCCACAAATGTAAACTGACCTGGAATTGCACTCAATGACAGTGGCTGCAAATAGCTGCTGCATAGAGTTCCAATCAAACAAACATCCGGATGCCCAACCCCCGAAAACGCCACTCACACAATCAAACAAAAAGCGTGCCAAAAAATGCGCAGCGCCTAAAAGCAGGCATTTTTGGATATTGCTCACACTCACACACAGATACAACACACAGAGATACACACACACACACACACACAGGCAAACACTTAATCGAAACCTAAATGCGAAATTCTTGTTGCAGACACGCCGTTTCGAATTGTTGTTTGGTACAGACTGCTCCAAGCTGCAGATGTCCAGACGACGCACCGAGTTCCACGTTCCATATCCATATCCCAGTGCATGGCGGTCTCGATATGCATTTGGCCTCGTTTTCATTATATTTCGCGTGCACCCAAAAGTAGCCTGCAGCCAATACAACACAGTCATTGCTGTCATTGCAGCAAATTTAATGCACTCACTCACGCACTCACGCACGAACGCACGCACGCACGAGCAATACAACACTCACTTACACTCGCACTCGCACTCACACTGCTGCAGTTTGGAGCACATCATTTTGTGCCCATTAAATCGTTGTACACACACACTCACACACACAAATAGCCGGATGTACGCTCTCTTTTGCGCTCTGAGTGGTTATTGATTAATCGCTGGCACTGTTCCTATTCCCACAGTCTCTGTGTATGTGAATCCAAGTGTGCACGGAAGCGACGCTGATATGACGCTTTGGCTCTGGCATTGGCGTTGGCGTTGCCTGCAATGTGGGCAGATGATAATGGTGGCCACCAAAGTGTTGTTGTCTGCTTTAAGGCCAAATGCATCACTATACACCAACCATACTCTCTCTTATATAAACCGATAAGCTATTAGCGATTAACGCTGTTGGCTTGGCATTTTAGAGGTATTCGATAAATCCACAGTTGGTTTTCAGTTCGTTTGCTTTTATGCTAGGTACGTACAACCCGCCATTTTACTCCTCGTTTGGAAAACCAATTCTTTTTAATGAGAGCGGGAAAATGGTATCTGCAAAGTAATACGTTGATATTGGATTTTGAAAAATACGAGTAG
Organism: Chymomyza amoena; assembly: GCA_037043745.1. Taxonomy (NCBI): domain Eukaryota; kingdom Metazoa; phylum Arthropoda; class Insecta; order Diptera; family Drosophilidae; genus Chymomyza; species Chymomyza amoena. Next base: position 423,618 of record JBAMAX010004319.1, read on the forward strand.
ATGAGATTTTAGGTAAATCTTTTAAATCTTTTGGTTCATTCCATATGGGTTATCCCTCTTATAAGAGAAAACTCATTCAAAACTAATTTGGAGTTTCGCAGGAGACAAATCTCGGAAGCCCTTGAGCTTAGTTGAGCAGAGTTAAAGGTAATTATACCAACTGAGTTTAAGAATAACAAAGCTGAGTGTGGTTTGGAACTAGTTCAATTTTGGTTTCTTTCAGAAAACTAAGCTTAGTTTATTTTTAAATTAAAGGGTTAGGGTTAAACCTGTTCTAAGAGAACCCACTTAATTGTAATTTGAGGTTCCTAAGAGGCCCTACGCTCCACCCGGAGTTAGAGGAACTTATATATATAAGAGACAAATCTCCGAAGTTTTGTTTTTTTCAAAATTTGAGTTCCTTAGCTGAATTTCGAGGCACTTCGATATTTATAGCTCCTGAGCTTACTTAGCCAGGGTCGTAAGCTGGGCTTGGAACTTTTTCTTCTTCTTATGTTCTTTTACTTCCAGTGGAGCATAGGGCCATCGTGAATTTTTTCCATTGACCCTGGTTATGAGCCTGAGTTTTAAGTTTACTCCAGGTCTTTCTGCTATCTTCACCTTCTCTTTTTATAGTTCGTCAAGTTGTTTATTTTTTTCAAAAGCAAAACTAGGTTTATATGATGATACTCCCTGAGCCCTGTTTTCACTAACTGAGTTGGAACTCTTAGCTGAGTCAGAGTTTACTTCGGCGAGTAACTTAGCTTATTTAATTTTAGAACCAGTTATATTATTTCTTTTGATGCTTAGGTTCTAGAAAGAGATTAATATCACAATATTTTGGACAGTTTAGTTTAGTTAAGTTTCACTAACTGAGTTGCTCAACTTTGAGATTTACTCCACCTGAGCTAACTTAGCTGAGTAGATTAGGTTAGGTTATGGCAGTAGTTGGGACTGACACCACTCACCACTCCTCCCCACTTAAAAGGTTCCCTATATGAGGTGAAACTCCATCCGGCAGCCTGACTAAACCTTAAGAGGCATTTTGGACTGTATTTGAAGCTGAGATAAAACTTCATAAAAGTATTACTTTAGGAAACGGAATCTTTTCAAGCCCAGCCCTTGGCAGTGGCAGAAAAGTGCTTCTTTGTCTTCAACTCTTCTTTATCGCGGGGAGCATTCAGCGTGGACGCATGATTCCCCACCAGCCAGTGTCCTGGAATAGCAAGGATTACAGTTGTGCACTGGGCTTCAGTCAACCAAGCTCCTTAGTTCTTTTACTGCAGTATGTCGGCCAGATTTGCCGCGAGATCCTTCTTGCGATTCCCGTTTGGTTTGCACAAACAGCGAAGTAATTTCGTATTTGCAGTTTGCAGCTGGCCATGGCCCTGCTTATCCTGAAGGAGGAAGTTTGTAAGTTCTTGTCTAGCCAGTTCATCCGCAATGCAGTTGCCCTTGGTGTCACTATGTCCTGGGACCCATTACCTTTGTAACTAAGCTTAGCTTATTTTGAATCCAGTTCTATTGCTTATTATCAATTTTAAATTCCCAAATTTTTATACCCTGTACCGTATGGTACCAAGGGTATATTAAGTTTGTGCAAGCCGAAAATGTATGTAACATATAGAAGGAGACGTCGGAGACACCCCAAAGTTACCTAAAATATGATCAGGGTGAATAGAGAAGTCGATATACCCATGTCCGTCTGTCCGTCTGTCCGTCTGTCCGTCTATTCGTGTGAACGCCTAGATCTCAGAGATGGTAAGAGCTAGAGTTACCAAACTTTCACATTAGATCCCATATTATTCCATAGGAGGCAAGTTTATTTTATTTTTTTGATATCGGGGATAAATTATATAGCTCCCATGGGGGTGTTTGAGACGACCTCGACAAAAAAGAAGCGTTTTAGGTGAATAATTCGTTTGTTTATGAAGATATCGTAACCAAATTTGGTAAGTTTTTTATGATTCCCAATCACTGTATCAAATTTCATCAAAATCGGTTGACTATATCATATAGCTCCCATAGGACCGATCGGGCAAAATAACTTTTTTAAAGAAAAATTCGCTATATTTCGTTTTTTAATAAAGATATCGTAACCAGATTTGGCGTTTGGAAATTTTTTAGACCACTTAAGCAATGTGTAGAATTGAACAAAATCGGTTGACTATATCATATAGCTCCCCATTGGTCCGATCTTCCATAAAATCGATTTTTGAAAAAAATTTGTTGTGTTTCGTTTGTTTGTTGAGATATTGGGACCAAATTTGACATTCGTGAGTATTTTATAGTTCCTAAGCACTGTACTAAATTTAATCCAAATCGTTTGACTAGATCATATAGCTCCCATAAGACCAATCGGTCCAAAAACACGTTTTTTATACAAAATTCGATGTGTTTTGTTTGTTTGTAAAGATATTTGAAATAAATTTGGCATTCAGATCTTTTTTAAGGTATTTAAGCACTGCGTCAAATTTTATTGAAATCGGTTGACTATATCATATAGCTCCCATAGGAACGATCGGTCAAAAAAAAAATTTTTTGTTTAAAAATTCTTCTGTTTTTGGTTTTTTGTGAAGAAATCGGACTTTATTACAAGCTAGTGGTACAGGGTATCCTAAAGTCGTCCGCACCCGACTTTACGTCCGCCATTTTTTTATATACTATGCGGTTGACCATGCTCCTAAGCTCTTGCTGTTATTAATATGGAGTTGACTCGGTTATGAAATATCCCAACCATTTTTTTGGGATATTTATTATTCTATAAAAAACACAATTTTACAACTATAAGAGTCATGTAGTGAAGCTTCGTAAACAAGTTCTTATCCGATTTCGAAAATCTTAGGATCGAAATGTAAGTAAAAGAATTCAGCCTAAAACGTAACTTATTTTTCAAATATTTTCCTTGTTAAGAAAAATCTCGAGATATTGACACATAACTAAAAAAAGTTTTTCGAAAAAATCTCGAAACCGGTGCTTAAGAAAATTTTCCTGTAATTTTCCTGTTTCTCGACTCAAAATTACCCTACAAAACACTTTTTGACGAAATTTTATTTTTAGTGTAATTCGCACGATGCCCGAAACTTTTGTTCTAGTGGGTCTTGAACAGTCTCAATTAATTAAATCTCATTTAAGTGTAAACCAAATTAATTTTCAGTTCTAATTATAGGACAAACACTTGAACTGACTAGCTAAGATAGTTCAAAGGCCATCATCTAAATTGTATACATATCTTGAACCAATAATTATTATCATTATTGATTGTTTCTTTGATTGACTAATTAGTGTCGATTGATAACTTGATATCTTTTTTTTGCTCTGTATCGCCTTGTGTTGGGATTTTCAATCAGTAAAGTATTTTTAAGTCCACAAACTACCGAAATACCATTTGCCATTAAATTCTTTTCTAAAAAGCCAAAATCGCATCGTATCTGTAATACTTTCACCTAAATATTCGCCGCATTTAAAACAAATTCATAAAAGATATTGGAGGCATTAGATAGAAAGCTCCATTTAAAATCCGTAAAAGCATTCAAAATCGTTGGCGGAACTCTGCCAATTGGTCCCAAATCGCTTGACCGTTCGCTTTGTTTTTGTGCAAAATTTTTTTCTTTTCAAAGATACGTTTTTGGATTCGCGCAATCAACGTGCCACATGCATGAAATTGTTGCACAAATTGTCGCAGCCACCAAAACTATGCAAAAACATAAATAAATAATATTTAAAACGTTTCTTTTTTTTGTTTGTTGTTTTTGGTTTTATTAAAAACTTGTTCTATAGCAACAATGATTGCCATTGTTTTGTTGTTGTTGTTTTTTTCACTCTTTTGGTGATGTGGCAAATGCCCCGCCATATACATGAGTTGTTTTGTTGATTTACTACTGACCCGATTTTCGGCTTGTCAGCGAACACGCTTACAGATAACTTTTGCACACATAGACACACACACACACAGAGATACTTTTACACAGACAAGCGCATTGTGTTAAGCTCACACGTGGCTGCCCTGGGAATTTGTCACCCCGCACTATACTCTGGCAACTATGTGCAACTAATAGCTACATTTTCCACACACACAGATACGCTTACTAACATTTGCAAACTGTCTGCGTGTGTGCTTGTGTCTGTGTGTGTGTAAGTATCTGTGTGTAGGCAGAGGCGAAAAAATGCAACAGCAATGCATAACTTTAGGCGCTACATATGCAAGCCATTGTTTGCATGTAAGCAGGCATGCAACAGACTAAATCTGCGAGGGTGGTTTGGAAATTTGTTCTTAAAGGAGCAAGGCTCTTTACTATGCTTCGAAGTGTGGCGCTATCGATGACCAAGAAGAAAAGCTTTGATTTTCTCTGATGGTCTTTCATCTGTTTTGGTCATTAGGTCTAGATGTGGCCATAAAAAACACCATTTATCTTGGTATCTGGTTTCGAAAGCTAATTATTCGATATTCAAAACATCGGATCGGTATCTTACAGCCTTTTTTCCAAGGCACTTTGGTGTTTTTTCAAAGGAAATCTTTGATTTTCTCTAATGGTCATTCACCTGTTTTGATCATTAGGCCTAAATTTGGCCATTAAAAACAAAAATGTATCTCGTCACCAAAGTCTAAAGCAGTTAGTATCGAACTCTTAATGTTCGATATTAAAAGCATCGGAACGGTATCTTACATCCCTATTTCCAAGGTATTTTGATTCTCTTTAAAAGCAAAGCTTGGATTTTCCCAGATGGCTACTCACCTGATTTGGTCGTTAGGTCTAGATTTGCCTCGTTCCACAATTCTAGATTCGATATTCTAAAAAACGGATTAAAATATCTTACATTCGTTTTTCCGAAGCACTTTGTTTCTCTTCGAAATCTTTATATTTTTCAAGACATATTATTATTATTATTAGTAAACTAGTGGGCCCTGCAGACGTTGACCTGCCTAACTTTTTGAATACTCTTAAAGTGAATAAACATCGTAAGATACTCTAGTTAGCTTATCTAGAAAAATATAAGATTTTTAGATTAGTTTGCTGCTCTATTCAAACTTGCACCATTATTAGTCGAATGCCGCGCTTCACGGGTCTGTCTTGACCGAATTCTTTGACGTTCATTGCGATCTTCTCGTTCCTGGGCAGTACGATTAGATTGATAATAAATTTGATTCGAAGCATTTCTTCCAAAAAACCTCGGTATTGACAACCTCTAACACACGCAAAAATTAGATTTGAAATTCATCGACGCGTTCATGAGAACACCCGTAACACATGAAACATAAGTTTCTTTTATATATGACAAAAACAATTAACTAAAAAATATGAGTTAATCTGACAATATACTCAATGCCACACTATAAAAAGAAATTCAAAAATTTGTCCAAAATTAAAAAAAAAAATGTTAGGGGTGGCAACCCTTATCATTTAGGGGTATGAAACCTACCCAATAGGCACACAAAATTTCATAAGAATCGGTCCAACCGTTTCGGAGGAGTTTGGAAAAAATTTAAAAAAAAAATGTTAGGTATGGCAACCCTGGGCATAAAATAAATATTGGCCGATTCTCAGACCTACCCAATAGGCACACAAAATTTCATAAGAATCGGTCCAACCGTTTCGGAGGAGTATGGTTACTAACATTGTGACATGAGAATTTTATATATAAGATAAATTTAAGTAATACTAAAAAATACTAAAAAAATTATTTTGATTTGATGAATTAGCTCACCCTGTTCTTAAAAAGTTCTAGGCGATGATTATCTCAAACATAATTTTTAAAACTTACTATCAGCTCATCCTAAGTATTCTTAAATAGATCAAATATGTATTAAATAAATTTATGTTATACTAGAAAATATTGAAAAAATTATTTCAATCAATCCGTTCTGAATATATATATCATCATAAGAGAAGTTGCATATAAAATATTTGAGAAAATGAATTTGTTCCAAAAATTTATTTCTTCTGAATTCTTTCGATGTATAAAAAGTTTTTAAGGCGATAAAAATTTCCACAAATCTTTCCAGCCGCTCTTAAAGTAAAAATAGTGTATCGCTGGATCTGAAAAATTTTTTTTTTTCGTTGGCTGCGTAAATTGTATTATCTCAGGCTTCATAATAAGGAGGGAATCCTTTTTAATAGTTGTATGAAATAAAAAGTCTGTAGGTTCGGGCTTCCTTAATATTTTCTGCAGGATCTAAGAAATAAGTCTTTAAGACTATGTTTCGTTAAGTTACTCAACTCTTCTGCCTCAGATCCTCATTACCTCATACAGTGTCTTTGAAATATATTATTCCAAGAAACCTTTATTAGTAGGCCTCCTTAAAGCTACAGTGACGTCATCATCATTGCTGGTACTCAGGCTGCCCATGATCAGTTCAGGACTTTGAGAAAACCTTTTAGAGCTTTAGAAAAAATATCTCAAAGATCCTTCTGCCAAAAAAATCCTCATTCATAAATACATCAACTTATCAACCTACCCTCGTTTTCCCCAGTACTTGCCACATGCCTTTGTCTGATTTCTGGCTTGTATGTGCAGCAACGTTTAAATTTTGAGGCATGCTTGCCATGGCTAGCGCCTAAAGTTATACAACACTTTTTCGCACTTGTCTGCATGTGTGTCTGTGTGTGTGTGTTGCAGCCACATGCTTGGTTAAAATTTTTACGCTCGCTTGTTTTAACTTTTGCCTTTGCCCCACGATTTTTACTACTTTTTGTTGCACGCTGCTCTGCTCTGCTCTGCTTCGTGCTCCGTGCGCTATGCCATTTTATGCGCAAAAATTGTTGCATATTTCGCGGCGCAGCTGTCGTTTGCCAACACTGTGATGTGCTCCATGTGTTTCTACATGTAATTTGGTTACATGTCATCTCGACTTTAGTCGTCTCTCTCTCACACACACTCTCTCTCTCTCTCTCTCGTTATCTTTCTTCATCTGGCGCATTTTACGCTTTATTGTGGTTTGCTCTGCTCTTTAAAGCTCAAAAACTTTATAATGAAATTGTAAATTGTTGCATACTTTTTGGGTTGTTCCCAGTCAGCATGTTATTCATCCATCAGAGCGCACAAATCTTCTAACAATTTTGACATATTGTCTGCCATATATCAGCTAGTTCTCTCATGTCACACAAGCAACAAACCAGTTGCAACAACAGCAACAACAACAACAACAACAAAAAAATATAAATACTGCAGTCAGCAGCGCGTTGCAAATATTCCATACTTTCATGTGCAACATTATACGTCATTATATTGTTGTAGTTGTTCCAAGGCTGTTCTGCCTTGACTTTCAGTTCATGGAGGGAGGTGGGAGGTCGTGGAGCTCGCGCTCGACCCACTCAGAATATTCGAATTGTGTCAATTTATATGCGAGAGCTGCAACAACAAGTCTGTACAGTGTGCAACCCTTGCTTCTCAATCAGTTATTATGAAGACCAGAGAAGAATTTGACAGCCGAAGCGGAGATACTCTTAATGGCAAGAAAGTCGTTTACCAATTAAGTTATATTTTTAATGGGTTTAAGTTTAATTTTAGAAGAGACTTTAAGAGCGCGAGTTGAAAGCTTAGGTTTAACGAGATGAAAGTTTAGCTTATGTGAGATGAAAGTTTAGAGTGTACCAGATGAAAGTTAAGCTTCTGCCAGATTAAGTCTCAGCTAAAACGAGATGAAACTTTAAATCAATGACGCAGACAAAGTTTGTCAGATATGAGAGTGCTATCAATAACTCTACAAAGAAATTACTTTTGTCGAAATTCTATATAGCGTCATCCATTCCATTCGAGATGAAAATTTAATTATAACGACATGAAAGTTAACCTTATGCGAGATGAAACTTAGGCTTCTGACAGATGAAAGTTAAGCTTCTGAAGTTTTGCCTTTAAGACTTTAAATCAATGACGCAAACAAATTTTCTCAGATTTGAGAGTACTATCATTAATTCGACAAAGAAATTATTATTATCTTACTTCTTCGTGCTTCTTTACTTAGCGTCATCAATTCCGCCATATCTCTATTCTTTTTAAAGCCTGACTGTGTGGAAAAACTTTAAACAACATAAACGATACTGCAAAGTTTTAAAACTCTTGAGATGATAATTTTGTTTATAGTTTAAATTCTAAAATGTGTTAAATCGCGTTGGGATGATGAAGTAAGGGATTTTAAAATGAAAAAATACTCCATATGCGTTGAGATGATGATACGATATGAAGAAAGTGAGCTTAAAATGAAATATAACTCAAGGCATAAACACAAGATGCATAAAGATGATGGGATAATGAAGAAATTAAGCTTAAGATGGAAAATACTCCATTGAATGAAGCCAGGATGCATAAAGATAATGGGATGATAGGGAAAGTGAGCTTAAAATTAAAAAAATGCTCCATAGTTTTAAGGTAGGATGCATAAAGATGGGATGATAAAGAAAAACAGCTTATGATGAAAAATAGCATTAAGACAGGATGCAAAGAGATGATGGGATGATGAAGAAAGTGAGCTGATGATGAAAAATATTCCATATGCGTTGAGATGATGGGATATTGAAGAAATTGAGCTTAAGATGAAATATAATTCATAGTAAAACTACAAGATGCATGGAGATGATGGGTTACAGAAGAAAGTAAGCTTAAGATGAAAAATACTCCGTACCATTAAGCCTGTTTACAAAGAGATGGTCAGATGATGAAGAAAGTGAGCTTAAGATGAAAAATATTCCTTAGGCGTTGAGATGACAAAATTGTGAAGAAAGTGAACTTAAGACGAAATATAATTCATAGTGTAAACACAGGATGCATAGAGATGAAGGGATATTGAAAAATGTAAGCTTAAAATATTATAAAAAATACGTCATAGCATTAAGCCAGAATGCATAGAGATGATGAGCTGATAAAGAAAGTGAGCTTAAGATGAATGATAATTCATAGTATAAGAATAGAATGCATGGAGATGATGGGTTAATGAAGAAAGTAGGCTTAACATGAAAAATATGCTGTACCATTAAACCAGAATGCATAAAGATGATGGAAAGATGAAGTGAGCTTCAGATGAAAAATCTTGCGGAGTCTCATAGCATTAAACCACCATGCATTGAGATGATAGGAGGATGAAGAAGAGAGCTTATTATAAAATATACTACACAGGATATGGACAGATTGCTTAGGGATGATAGAATAATGAAGTAAAATACTTCATAGGGCTAAGCCATGATATATAGAGATGATGCGATGATAAAGAAAGTGAAACTGATAAAGAAAGATGAAAAATATTCCATCCATAGCATAAGGCTAGAATACATAGAGCTGATGCGATGATAAAGAAAGTAAGCTAAAGATGAAATATATTTCAAATTAACAACACCAAATGGGATGATGAAGAAATGAAACTTAAAACGAAAAGTTACCCATAGTATTAAAGATGATGGAATGATGAAGAAATTTAGCTTAAGATTAAAAATTTTCTACAGTATCGTAGAGTTGATGAAATTATGAAACAAAAATCCATAGTATTAACCCAAGATAAATAGAGATGATGGGAAAATAAAGAAAGTAAGTTTAAGTTGGAAAGTTTTTCATAGTTTTATGAATAAAGATGATGGGTTGATGACGTAAGTGAGATTTAGATAAAAAACTCTACAATTTAAACATTGAATACGTAGAGATGATAGACTTATAAAAAAAAAAACTGTTGCCTGTAAAGTCGGTTTTACGGGCGAAGATTTTACGTGACAACGTCTTTTTCTCGGTAGAATATTTATTGATATGAATATTATTAAATTGCACAATAATAATTCCTATTTGAGTGATTTTGTTGAGGATAGGACGATGATAGGAGAAATAGGAAATGAAAGGAAGTGTTTCTGCTGTAATGTGTCTTGCGAAAGTCAAGTCGATGGTTGTTTCTTTTAACGTAGTTGACTTAGAAACGTTTGATACGCAATCAAGATTATACGTATATTTCATGAAATTATGAAACGAGTTGTCAGACTTTACGTTTTCGTATCTCTTAATAAAATAAAATTTTCTCGGCAGTAGATAATAAATAAAAAGGTATAAACGAATGGTTTGACAGAAGAAAGGCCGAACTATGCTTGTTAGCATGCAAACAAAATAACAAAATTATTTGTGCATTACTTTTTCCGCAGTTGTAATGCAGATTTTTGGCAGATCACTGCTTTTCTATTTGCCTCCGCTTACAATCCCTCAAACGAAACGCAGCGCTTGTAATCAATTACGTTTTCTGCGGAGGTAATGCAGTATTTCGGCAGACCGCAGAGGCTATGCGCCGCTGGGGTTAATCAGTTGCGCTCACTCAAACCTAAAAATAGCCACCGCTGTGAGCAGTGCCGGTTTGGTGCTGAGCGCTAAGCGGTGCGGCTGACGCTGTGCGTTGCTTGTTGCTGCGATTCACAAAAAGTCGCTGGTTCGTTTATAGATAAGAGCAGAGCGCAAACCAAAAATAAAAATGTCACTTATCGTTACGATTATTTATCGCTAGACTTATCGTTACGGTTATCGTTAAACTTTTCAATGGTGCCTCCCATACAAACCTAATTTAAGACGTTGTCACGTCAAAAACCGTAGTATTAACCCAAGATGAAGAGAGATAATAATAATAAAGAAAGAAAATTTAAGTTTGAAAGATTTTCATAGTATTATGAACAGAGATGATGGGATGATGGAGAAAGTTACATAAAGATGAAAATATTTTTTAGTATTAATGTATAGAGATGAAGGGAGATGAGTAGAGATAATGAGATAATAAAGAAACGTAATTGTAAGTTGAAAATATTTTCATAGTATTATGAATAGAGATGATTGGATGATGGACAAAGTTAGATAAAGATGAAAATATTCTTTAGTATTAATGTATAGGGATGAAGGGAGAGTGAAGAAAATGAGCTTAAGATGAAAAATACTCCAAGATATCGTTTTTTCAATACGAAAAATTACGTACCTATATAAAGATTCCTTGTTATCCAAAGTTTTTGTAGAGAGACAAGCACTATTGTAGCTTTTCATATAATTACTGCAAATATTCTGTCAAAAAGTCACTTAAACTCAAAATGCCCTCGATTATCGATATTTATAGAGTATATCACGGGTATCGTAAATGTTGCAATTTTTTTTCTAACGCTCGATTTTTTCCCTTCATTCGCTTACTCGTCGTTCGCTGGCATTGTTGCATTCTGTGATTTTTCATTGTGTATATGTGTGCTTGCCACTTGCACACATACAAAGCCTTATACACACACACACACACACTGATACACTCTCTCACACACACAGACACACATATTTTGATATTGAGTGCACTTTGTCAAAAGTTATTTTGCAACATTTGCTATTATGCGCTCGATAACAGTTTTATAACATTTTGCTCAGACCCTCCAAACCCTCCAAGTCCCACCAAACCCATACCAAACGATTCTTATACCATTTTTTGCGCTTCACAATTTATTGTGTTACATATATTATTATTGTGTATTGAAAAATGCATTTTTCATGATATTACGAGGTCCCTCGCTGCTCTGGCATGCCAATGCCAGCACATACTTTGGTACAGTACACAGTATATACCAGGACCCAGGACCTCAGTCAGTCACTGGGGGACTCATCTCAAAAATACGAGTTGAAAAAAACAACAAACAAAATTCTATAAAAAATTGCTGGCCTGTCCTCAATGCCTTTAAATTGTTGACAACAGTAATTGGAACACAATGTTAAAGCAGACGCAATTTTAATTTTTCGTTTTTTCGACTTTTTCGTTAGGCTAGTGACGTCACAGAGTGCATAAGATTGGGCAAAAGGTTGAAGTGGATATGGAAAATACAATGGTTATGGCAAAATAATTTAAAGGTACAAGTTGGAAATGTAACTAACGAGAGAGGCGGAAAGAGTAAAAGGCGAAAAAAGAAGTACACGAAGTAGAAGAGAGCGTAACTCTGTTAAGATGTAAAACATCTATGTCAAATATTTAGTTAAAAATGCATAAATCGAGTTTTAAAAACTTGTTATTTAAATTGGGTTTTATTAGGTTGTAAGTTGTTGACTTAAGATTTCATTTTTTTGAATTTGTTGGGAAAGAGGCATTTTAAAAAGAAAGATCATTTCATCATAGAAGGGTATTTGTGCCCTAAGGTATAAGGTATAAAGCGCATAAGCTGTGTGTATATAGTTTTTAAGACATTTTTTACTAAAAACGGTTCTTCTTTCAAAAAAAAAAAACCCTCATGTGAAAAATTGTTATCATTTTACGTTGTTATTTGGGCACTTCTGCATTTCTGCTTTTTTCTTAGGATGGTTCGTCGAGCAGTTTTGCCTCAATTTCTCGTGGCTAGGTTTGTTAGCGTCTTTACTTATGCACTTTTGCCTATATTCAGTGAAAAAATGAATGCCCAAATTATCTTCAGGAATTTGAAATGATCGGCATTGTTAAAAATTGGTACCTTCAAAGCGCAGCTAATATCATCCGAGCTTTTTGAGTCAAATATTCCAATTTTAATTAAAATTTTTTAATAATTGCTCAATTTATTTGTAAATAATTTTTATAAGCCTGAGCGGCGGCTTTTAAAATAATTTTTTTTTCCTATGGTTGTTTCTACCAAGATCAAATAATTATGATGTCATTTTATGTGGAGAGTATTCGATTAATAAATCTTTGAGGGCAAATGATTCCAGCATCTTTTCTCCAGTCTGATTATTAAAACGATTTCGAAGGGCTATTCACGTATTTTTAGGAGAAATGGAAATCCTCTAAGCTACTTGAATTCAAATAACGTTCCCAGATCTAATATTTTTTTGGATTAACCTCTCCAAAATAAGATTTTAAAAACTTCACTATTATTTTTTATTTTGTATATCGTTATAATATAGAAATTCATTTGAATGGTGAAGGCTACTCTTAATTAATAAGTCTTTTAGATTTATATTGTAGTTTTAAGCAATTTTTCACCAGTCTACTTATTGGAACGATTATGAAAAGATATATGACAATTTATAGGAGAAACAGGAGATGGTACTCAGATTTAAATAAAGATTCGAGATTAAGTAGCTACAATAACATCCATCTTTTTCTGTATGATTAGGAAACTTTCGAGATTTGGGAAAGATTCTGCGTTTATTTAGATCAAATAATGGATGGTCAGAATTTTCTTTGAAATTCCTCTTTTGGTACATAACTTCAAAAGGAGACGCTACTAAAGGCCCTTTTATTATTATTTTTTTATATATTCATATTAGGGTGGACCATTTTTTTATCGATTTTAATTCTTTGGGTTATTCTAAGCAATTTTGCACAAGAAACTATGGATCTAAAACGAATTTCGAGTCACTCACTTTTTTAAAATAGGTTTTTATTACAATATTCAAAACTCTCTTTGAAATTACTAGATTTTGAATTAAAAAACTTCAAAAATAGATATTTCAAAGTTCATTTTAATTATTTTTTATTTATATATATTTTAAGGTGGATAGATTTTTTTTTGGTATAAAGGCTCTCCGATGTTGATTCTTTGGGTCATCTTAGCCATTTTGCCCAAGAAACTATGGACCTAAAATGGAAATCGTGTCACCAACTTTTTCAAAATAGATCTTCATCAAAATATATTTCACATACTATACGATATATATTTTTTTATTAGCAATCAACCGATACATATAATCCAATGTTGACTAAAATTTAATTAATTAAATATTCAAAAATCAACTTGGACCTTGAATTCATTTTCCACTAGTCAAACATTCATTCGGATGTTTTTGGGATCAAGAATCCCATTTTGGACATTTTTGATTAAGTTTATTGATTTCTTCCCGTTTTTTAAAATTGATAAATGTTAAATTTTATTTAATTTCTCGAACCGCTTACTAGATCGAAAAACAATTATGAATCTACGCGCTAACTTCAAAAATTAGAAACTTTTTGAATTAAACATTATCTATTTCTCTTCTCCTAAGGCAAACTTTTTTGTTGCCTTAATGGCCAATATCACACTCAACATTTAAATCTGGATAAAAATGATAATTTTCGTATTTATTTAAAAAAGATTAAGGAAGTTTATAAAACTCATTTAACTAATCTGAAGACCTGGCAGCAAAAGGCTTTCGGTTCTATCCAAGTTATAAATATTTTCTCTCTTCCTTTAGGGACAAAAATTACATTTTTACAAATATCTTAATAATGGTTAACATCACAAAAATTGTCTTTTTCAATTGGACCACCATCTATTTCTTTTAAAGACAGATTATCTTAGCGTTAACAAATATTTATATTCTCACAAATTTCATCAAAATAAAGCCAATGTTGCCTCTTATCTTATCTTAAAGCATAAAACATTCATTTTCCCAAAACTTCTCTACCAAATCTATTTAGTTTGAATATAAATTTTGATATGAAAATAAATCGAAACATTTCACAATTAACTTGTCCTAAACCAATGAAAAAATATGAACCCAAAATCTTTAAGTCATCAATAAACTACAATTTATTATAAGCCTAAAACCAAAAACTGGAGAAGTAAATTTTCATTTTAAAACGCATATGCTTGGTTGACTTTTTAACTCCCCTGCTCAGCCTCAAGGGTGGGGGAGCTGAACCCCTTTCGAAACAACTTTATTATTAGGCATATGTTCCAATTCCAAAACCTTACCTTACTTTAGTTAAGCTGAGCTTTGCTTAACCCATTATTTCAATTCGATCATAAATTATAGTTACTGTTTCTGACAGCACACAAATTTTGCTTGGGTTCTGGCCAGGCACAAATATCCTCTATCAAGTAATTGACAGCAGCTCCCATAAATACCTATATATAGCTTTAAAGTACAAAACATCAATATAAAAAAATAAAATCTAAACTTTTTGTGCCACCTTAATGGACTTTAAAAGTAGTTACAGCTGACTGGCTCTGGCTCTGAACTTTTTGTAACAGTTTCTACTTCAAGTTTTGCTCTTATTTGTTGTTTTTTTGTTCCGCACCTGGTCCTGGTCTAGATGCACCTACTAGCACTATTTGAAAACAATACCCCAGCTGACACTTGTTTGGGTCTTAATCAAAGGCAACACTAAGCTCGACACGGCCAGGGGGGACGAGGGAGAGAGAGACGCGGCTTGTCTGCCAGGCGGCTGCAAAATGCAAAGTTAAACAACTTCGAGGACAATGTTGCCACTTGCCACTTACCATTTGCCGTCTGCCACACTTCATTGTTTTGCCATGCGGGTTGCCAGACAGTCGTCAGATGGGAGTCAGTCAGTCTTTTGAGTCAATCAGTAGGTCCTAACACCCCCAAACACCCCCCAAACGCCCACAAAACAGCGACCCAACCAGCCAGGCGAACTATCGCAATTTCCACATCGACGCGCCGCGCAGCAGCATCAGCCAATGGTACTTGAACAAATTTTTCATTGTCTTTTGCATGCGTTCATGGAACACACACACTCACAGATACATGGAACACACATAGATACACACACACACGTGCTTATACGCACACACGTGCATGACTTATGTTCCATAGTACGAAACAAATGCAAAGGCACAAAAGTCAACATATTGAATAATGATTGCTAACGAAACACTTTCACACACTTTCACACTGAAAAAAAAGTAGAACAAAGGCCATTGAGGAAGAAGAAGATGAATAAAAAGAAGGGGAAAGGGAAAAAGAAGGCGTAGAGGAAACAGCAACAGCTTCCTTGAGCTTTAATACCAGGGGTACGAGCTCAAACCAATGGGTGCAGGTTCAAGCAACGAATTTGAGGGGAACTTGAACTAGTTCCGAAATCTAGATCAGAATTAGGTGGGAAAGCAGTTAATGGATTTTTATAGTAAAAAAAAGTAAGTGACCAATTCGCTTTCAAAGAAATTTTGAACCCAAACAGATAAAACTCAACAACTAAAATTCTGTTTTAAGAGAATTCAATGGCAACTTTTCGAGCAACGTTTCAGAACGTAATGTAAATTTCTAACTGAAAAACTCTTCACAAGTTTTCCAACGCAACGTTTAACACAATTTCGATAGAATTTCGTCACACTGTTAATTTTTTTCAACATACATTTTTTCAGCCCATTCATATGGAGTATTTGTTTAGTCTCTATTAATTAAAGACACCGCCCTTCGGATTCGGCTATAAACTATAGGTCCCTGTTCTGTTCGAACAGTTATTAATAGAGATCCCCATGCCCCTTCAAGGGGTCAAACAGGGAACTATGTATTATTATTATTTTTTTTTCATATGGAAAATTTGTGTTTAGGCTTATATCATGAGGTTCCTAAACGGTTACTTCTTCTAAATATAATATTTCCAATTTAAATTTTTCAAAAAAATCTACAGATTTAAAGCACACAAATTTCTCACAAAAACTTCTCAAGCATTCATAATTCCTTAAAGTAATAAAATTGAAAAAACAAAATATTAATTTCTTGACTTGAAGAAAATGAAAACAGATTAAAAATGTATCTTTTGATTCACTATTGATCAAAGAATTCTGCCGAAGATTTCCAATCACCCAATCCATCTATTCATTTTAAGCATTCCATTAATTTTTTAAATGGAAGTTTTGTTGGGAATATCTTGTTTTTGATTATATGACCTTCGAACTCGAAAGAGATTTCCAATAAGATTTCTTTAGAAGATTTTCAGAGAGCATTGCTACAAAAACACATATTAATCTTGAGTATACCATTAATTTTTTTCAATATAATTTTTTATGAGGCATTGTCTTTTCCACACTTGCAGCAATAAAAACTATGAATTTATCCTTAGATTCATATCTTCATGTTTGCTAATAACCGTTGAATTCTTCAAAAGAGATTTCCAATAAAATTTTTAACAAAAACATCTTCAAATTTATAGCACATTATTGGAAAGAAAAATAGATCAAGAATTCATCTACTGGTTCACTATTCATTGAAAAGTTCTTCGAAAGATTTCCAATGAACGTTTAACAAAGAACATCTATTGGTTTTTGGTATCCCATTAACTTTTATTTAATATTTTATATTTATTATTTTTAATATTTTTGCAGACTAACAAGAAAGCAAAAAAACTTATGAACTCATCTTCAGAATCACTTCCGCTTGTTCGCTTTGATTTCTTTAAAAGAGATTTTCAATAAAAATTTTAACAAAATCATCTACAGATTTACAGTACAGAATTGATCTCTTGACTTGAAGAAAATTAAAACATATTAAAAATTTATCTAAGGATAGACGAGTTCATCAGAAGATTTTCATTAAACGTTTAACTAGCAACAATCAGAAGAATTCTTCAGAAGATTTCCAGTTTAAATAAGAACATCCAAAAATATTCAAAGAATTCATATTCAGATTCATATTGTTTATTTTATTGTTTACTATTGACCGTTGAATTCCTTAAAAAAGATTTCCAATAAAATACATATCAAAAAAACTTGCAGATTTCTATCACAACATTAATTTCTTGACTTGAAGAAAAGCAAAACCGATTCAATTAAATTCATCTACAGGTTGTCTGTTGGTTGAAGAATTCTTTAGCAGATTTGTAGTGAACGCTTGAGCGATAACAATCAAAGAATTCTTAACCAGATTTACAAAGAACTTCCTACCAAAAACATTTTATATTCTTTATTATCCCATACATTTTTTTTCAATATAAATTTTTAGTAGCGCATAGTTCCTAGGTTCTGAAGAAAATCAAAAAATATATTAAAAGTATTCATCCATAGATTCATCATTTTTAGATTCACTTCAGATCGATAAATTCTTCAAGATTCCATATCCTTCGTTAAGACTTTGAACGAAAACTTCCACAGATATTAAGTCTATCAATTATATATTTCTTATGTCCTAAGCTCCGACTAAGAGTGATAGCGATGTATTCATACTTAATATCAAGATTACAAAAGAGATAATTATATCTTTCAACATACATTTTTTCAACCCATTGCTCCTTATAGTCTTGAAAGAAATCTAAACAAATAAAGATTTCATCTTTTAGTCTAATAACACTCCATTGAATTTGTTAAAAATTTCTCAATACGTTATTCGTAATTTAACGAAACCCAATGAAATGAAGAAGTCTATGCCCGGTATCAACAGTTCTCTTCAGACTTTCTGTTAAGCTACCTTTCGTCCCAAGTTCCTGAAATATCCGAGTTTCTTATAAAAGAAGATAGCTATTTCCAAATAAATAAATAAACCACGGCGTTAGAGGGCAATATAGCTCTTCCACATCCACATTGCTCGTTCAACTCCTTGATATATCCGAGTTTCTTATACAATTATGATATAGAACTAGAATTACTACCCATGGCTCTGCCCATGACCCTTCATGCTTTCTAGTATAGATCTGAGATTTAGTTATAGTTATCAAGTCTGTAGCTTCTTTGGACGCTTTTTGACAGTCTATGGATCTCTCTTCTGTTATTCAATTCTTTCCCAGGCATATTAATCTTTCTATATTAAGGGATAAAGGGATATTTTATGCGTTTAAGACTAGACTCAATTCGTCGGGTGAATCTCATATCGAAAATAATCACACGTCCAAAACCCTATCTTTTATGGAAATTTTTTTTTCTGCACAACAGCAACACTTTCCGTAAAAAAGAGCGTGAAGGGGTTTATCGTATATTTAGAGCTGCAAATTGTGTTGCCAGGGATATTCGGCTACCCACAAATTCACTTATCGTAGGTATGGTTTGCAGCCCTGCTAAATAATGGCTGGGCTTTAGTAGTGTGCGTGTGTCTGTGTCTGTGTCTGTGTGCGTGTGTGACTTTGGTCCTGCTTAATAATAGGCGATAAATTTGGCGTAGCTAAAAATGCTACAAGAATTAATGATGCGCCTGCTTTATTGTTTCCGTCGCCATCTGATAGATACAAAAACTACCCTTAGATACAGCTTTTATGATAAATTTTAATCGAATTTCATTCATTTTTGTTTTTGTTGTTGTTGTATCTGTCGCAGCTCACTCGTGCTTATCTGATGATTTTTTTGGTCTAGTTAAAGCTCGGTTGTTTATTAATGTTTGCTTTTGAAATTTAGTATCTCTATGAGTATTACAAATTAGCTAGAAATAAATTAACTCATATAAACACGTGCCTAGCTACGCTTCAGTTGTTCGCAGCAACCCCCAAACCGGCCCTAATCCGGCGGAACCAACCTTAAGTATTAGAGTTTTTTTGTAACAAACGTTGACACTGGCAATACATTATTGTAAGAAATTCCCAGAAAAGTAATGGATTACATTAGCGCAAAAAGTGATGAAGGCAAAAAAAAAAAACGAAAATAAAAAAATTGATTTTGTGTAGGCTGGGCAGGGTAGGGTATCTAGAGTTCGCCGTTTTTACTTAGATTATATGTCAATGTTGATAAGCTAGTTCGATAAATACTTTGTCGTAATTGATTGATATCCGTAGGCACCACGACTTATACGTGACATGTGTGGAGGGATTTGTGATTAATTGGATTTGCTTCAAGCTGCTGCAAATGGTTTCAACTTGCAGCAGTTTTGCGCTTTAAAGCCAGCTCAGCAATTGCATTGGCAAGAGTTCAATTAGATACAAGACGAGACAAGACAACTTGCAAGCCAAGACATGACAGCTGGCAAGACGCCATCTAGGTTACTGAGGAGGACTGCGAGGAGGGTCTTGGGGTACTGACTGAGTAGGAAGCGCTACGACTGCCAGGGTTGTGGCAGCTGCCAACGAAACCAAAGTAATGTCTGGGCACAGTCAAGCGGCAAAGTCAACTCGTTGCATTGGAAAAAAATACCAACATATAAACATGTTCTAGCATATCTTAGTGGGTCAGTTTAAATCCTTTAAATGCTTTTACCTGGCTCATCAATTATGTAATCAGTTGACCTGGTTGTTTGTTTTTTTGGGCGCTCGCGGCTATTGAAATAAATCAAACAGATTGCATTAATTTCAACTTGATTTTATTATATATTTTATGCAGGCAATTTAAAATTATGAAATTAAAAACAAATATAAACATATGCGTAGTATTTTTTTTGTATAGCCTTTTAACAAAAAAAACTTTTTTAATAGCACTTTAAATTATGCAGAATTAGTATTTATAGAAATAACTAGCGGGCTGGTAACAGCTGACGGCATTATGACTATTGTATACACTTTAGTACAACAAATTAGCTGAGCTTTGATGCAGTTGTGACGTCATTGGAAGTGTATGATGTTTTAAAGTTTTTGTTCTGCTTGGAAAGATTGAAAAGTAAAAAGCTGTTGTGAGGGGACTGGTTGGAGAGGAAAAATTAAGAAATTTTAATATTATTTGGTATAAATCTCTACTATTGGCTAGCAGCTCTACCAACTGTGTAAAAATCATCAAAATCGAAGAAGGTCGCCAGAAAAGTGGCCCGCTTCACTTATTTTCGGCGATATTTATATATAAATGAAACTTATGTTTTACGTGTTACGGATGTTCTCATGAACACGTCGATAAATTTCAAATCTGATTTTTGCGTTTGTTATAGGTTGTCAATACGGAGGTTTTAAGCGTATTGCGATGTGTGTATTGGTTCGTGAGAAATAGGTGTTCTATTTGGGACTATTTTGGCAACATGTTTTCCATCAAATTCACCTGAATAGTAGATAAAATATCAAGACTATTTAAAGGAAAATATTTTGTTTCAAGTACGTCAAGCAAAACGTAATTCAGTGATGGAATTTACGCCGGAAGTTTACAATGAAGCTTTATTTCATATTGAAGATCTATGCTTGGCGACGGCTAAGAAAGCATTAGGATAATTGGGAATGCCGTCTCACAATCGATCAATGTAGGATGTATTTCAATTGGAAGATATTCAACAAATCAAATTAATTATCAATCTAATCGAACTGCCAAGGAACGGGAAGATCGCAATGAACGTGAAAGAATTCGGTTAAGACAGACCCGTGAAGCGCGACATTCGACTAATAATGGTGCAATTTTGAATCAAGCTGCAAACTAATCTAAAAATCTTATATTTTTCCAGATTAGCTAACTAGAGAATCTTACGATGTTTATTCACTTTAAGAGTATTCAAAAAGTTTGGGCAGGACAACGTCTGCCAGGCTCACTAGTAAATCTATATAATAATATTGCTTACGAATAACTTGTTCATGGAACTTTGAGGTAAAAGAAATTTAAATTTGTTATTTTTTGGCATAGCTAGCGGGCTTCGACGCTGGAACAGCACCGTCCTGCTTGATGCTCTGATTTGCAACTGAAATAGAAACGTTGACAACGTTTCCATTGATACTCTTCTGTTTCAATTTTTGTTATATTATTCACTATTAAAAATTCCTTTCCTTATACTTAGTAATGCCTTAATATAATCAATAGATAATTGCAAAATTTCAAACTATTCTTTAAAGCAACTTACAGTGCTCGATTGATTTCTATTTTGTTTACTTCCTAAAAGGGTACCTTACAGAGAGGTATGGCACTGCGACCAAAAGGTCTTTTGTACCATATCCTAAGGTTAAAGCAAAAGACTTTCCGCTTTCCTCATGCATAGCAGTAGGTCTTTTATTGGTATTGACCTAAGATGGAAGGGACTAATCCGTTCCTTTCCCAAGTGTCAGGCTCTGTCCCATACCAGCGCTGGGCAGTCACACAGAATATGTCTGGTGGTTTCACCGTCTTCTAGCCAGAGCCTGCACTCTAAAGAGTCCGATAGGCCAATTTTCTATAGATGATATCTAACAGTGTGGTGGCCAGATAGGTAAGCTACCAGGAGCTTTAGATGCGCTCTGCCAAGACCTTTTGTCTTGATCACATCCAAAGGTTTGACAAGCACTTTTGCTTGAGGAAGCCCCGGTAGGGTGAACCAGTATCTCCTATGTTCTCCTGCAGCCTATTTGTTTATCATGGTTTTGATCGTGGACCAACCAATACCACAAAACGGCGCAGGAGATGTAGTCAGGGTGGAGGCACCCTGTCGTGCTAGATGGTCAGCGATCGTGTTACCATCCACTCCCGAGTGCCCAGGCACCAAACATAGCACGACTTTATTCCGGGCGGACAGGTTTTGGAGGTAGTTATTGCATTCTTTAACCATCCTGGATGAGATGCTTCAAGATGACAATGCCCTAAAAGCAGCTAGGCTATCTGAAAAAATGCATATGTTTGCGCCCCTAGTTCCCTTGAGAAGGATACTAAGTACGCAGATCTCTATGGCATGAATCTCCGCTTCAAAGACGCTGGGCAAGATGCCCATGGCGGTAGAGATTCTTCTGTTGGGTCCAACGATTCCAACACCTACACCCTGCTCAGTTTAGGACCCTTCCGTGAACCATTGTTGCCACCGGGGGTTTTCACAGGGGCTGCCATCAGCCAAAGTCTTCTGACTTGGGAGAAGAGATCTAAAAATCTTGCTATGAAAAAGCTCCGTAATCTAGAGCAGATCGATACCTAGCGGAAGATAATTAATATCTTCTAAAATAATAAGCATATCGTTATCAAATTTGGAATGGAGAATTATTTAAGACAGTAACATATACCTGGTGCGTATTGGATGATTATATTATATAGTTACCATATAAACCAAATTCGGCTTGGGGCGTACCTACTTCATTTTTTTATTCTATCTAAAACATATCAGATCTCAAATTAAAAAGGGCATCCGTAAGTGCTGAAAATGATCTGGATCGCGCAACTGTATCATATATTTGTTATATATATTCTGAAATAAGTTTTGGCTATATCTTTGAAATAATGTCAAGCGCACAGTTGTTCAAGGGTTATTGTTGACCACAAACATATTGTGTACTTTGAAGATAACCCGAAATGTGTTAAAAAATGCCGTCTTTTGGATACATAACTTCAAATAACTCAAAATCTTGACGTGATGGACCAGTTCTGACTCCAGATTCCGAAAATGACCCTCAGCTTTCTAATAACTAAACCAAGTTAACCTGTGCAATTTTTATATTACTAGTGGTCTCCGTTTTCCTCCTTTTATGATACATACTTTGTAAAGTTTGGTATGAGTTTGGTATGAAACTTACATTGTGCACACCTCATAAGGTGTGGCTATCATATAGTGTAAATATCACTTCAATATGTTCACACAAACAAACACAATCGGTACCACTCTGTTTTTTTTTTTGTTCACGCATTTATATATAAATGTAAAAGCTCTACTCATAATATATTATGTTATATTCCTCTATTATATAAGAAAGTTTTTTTCTCTCATCCTTTTGAAAGTGTAGAACGTGTTGTGTGTATAGCAGAAGATATTTGTTTCTCATGTTTTTATAAAGTAAGGAATTTAGCGAAATGGGTAGAAAGAAGTTGAATTTGACCGAAGAGGAAATGAAAGAACGCAAGCGAGAACAGATGCGTAAGGCATCAAAGAAGAGGTATGAGAGGAATAAAGAAGTTATTTAATTTCAAGTGGGTTCCCAGCGGGGGATCTCCCTAGTATTATATTCAAAAAAATTTTCGTACATGTTTTTAAATTGATTTACGTTTCTTTAAATTCGAATTTATTCCCAATAAGTTAAAAATTTAGTAATGTTAGGCGTATTTCTCAACGAATTCGATTTTATTCGCATACTGTAGACAGTTAGAATCGTTTTTTAGAAGAAAAGAAGTGATTTTACCATTAGACCATACTGAAAATAAGTTATAAATATTAGAACCAGAGTTCTGGGCCCATAGTTTATTTTGGTCTTTAAAAAATAGAGCATACGAGTAAACTATTTGGTAATTCTTCAACTACTACTCTTTATATTCCTGACTCCTAAATTGAGCATATAGCCTCAATCGTCCTTACATGACTAAAACGATTCCATTTGCCGTCCAAATTTCCCCATTTCCTTCCGTGTATAAAACAGCCGAT